>CM042991.1:32164544-32177044 GCA_023678885.1 Pogostemon cablin | reverse complement strand
ATGATCGTCATCATCATCATGTTCATCATCATCATCTTCATCATGATCCTCATCACCATCATCACGATCATGTTCATTGTGATCGTGATCATCATCATCGTGATCATCGTGATCGTGATCATCATGATCATGATCATGATCATCATCATTATCATGATCATTATCATCATGATCATGAACGTTATGATCTTCATCATGATCATCATCATCATCATGATCATCATGATCGTCATGATTATCATCATCATCATTATCATGATCATTATTATCATGATCATTATCGTTATGATCTTCATCATGATCATCATGATCATCATCATCATCATGATGATGATCATTATCATCATGATCACTGATTAGCCATAGTTTAGTGGTATGACCAACTAAAAGTTATCAAACCTCAGGGAGGACGGCATTAGAGCTCAAGCGATTTCACGTTCTTTGAATTTTATAGAGACGAATATCAATGGAGGAGTGATCAAACAAGAAATTAAATAAATCAATGCAAATAAGATTAAATGATTAAATGAATGGTTTTCCAAATTAAGCAAGGGTGAGATTAACAACAATCAAGGAGTGGTAATTCATATATTCATGCATTCAAACTCATGTAGTTTAAGTCTTGACTAAGGGCTAACACTAATGTCACCTAAGCGTCCTCTCGGAATGGGTAGGATATAATCATAAAAAGGTTCCATGATTAGTTCTCAATGAAGTCATTCCAACTAGGTACTAGATTCAATTAAGAGTCCCTTCACATAATCTATTGACTTCTCAATCTAATAAATGAGATGTTCTATCAAAGGGTTCTAAACTATCAAGGACTTCTCAATCTCTTAATAATCTATAATGCACATGAAGTGTTTGATTCACTTAACTATCCTAAATATGCAATTGATTTCTCAATCTAATTACATGTTTAAAATGATTAAACACACAAAACATCATCAACCTCAAGATATCAATCATCAATGATAGAAAATCAATTACCAAATCCATACATGAATTTAAGTACATGAACATTACAAATTATTCAACTCCTATCATGTTGCTAATCTCACAAAGGAGATTAGCCTACAATCATCACAAGATCCATAACATAGACATTAGAAATCTTACAAATCATTGTAAACTAAAAGGTTTAACACTAAATCAAGATAAAAACTCCCTTGGATTGGATCCAATTGAATCTCCTTCCTTCCTTGAGTGAAATCCTCCTCTTCTTTGCTTCCTCACTTGATTTGGATGGAGAATTATGGAGAGATGATGATGGAATGATTAGATAGATGAATTGGATGAAGAATATGGTGTGAAATGAAGGAATTGGTATGTGAGGTGTGTGTGCAGCTGAATTTCGTCCTATCTCCCTACAAAATGTTGAATGAATTGATATATATACCCCTTGGAGACCTTCTAGAAGATGTGTGAAAAATTCTATTTTTTTACACCGACACGACCCATGTGCTGGCGCACGAGTCAAGTCGTGTCAGGGTTTCTTGGTCAATTTCTGCTTGAGATGGCGCACGAGTCGTGTGCTGGCGCACGGCCAATGGGTGGCCATGCTGGCTGAATTGATGTCCCCACACGGCTGTCGCTTACAGGCACGTGTTGAGAACACGGCCCGTGTCTCTGCACTCGACACGACTCGTGTGACACTACACGACCAAGTCGTGGCCGTGTTGGTCAAATTGATGTCTCCACACGGCTACCTGTTACAGGGCCGAGTTGGCAGCACGAGTCGTGCTCTTGCTTCCCTGTTTCTTCTTCTTCGTTTCATCTTCCGTCTCCGTTCTTGTTCCTTTTTCACCTGTTTTACATATAAATAAGTTCATTCACACTCAATTCTATAAAAACACAAAACACAACCAAATAATACACAAATACGGATAAAAATATATGAAAACTCACATCAAAAGACACTAAAATCTAGGTAAAAATATCACTCATCACACCCCCAAACTTAAAGTGTTGTGTGTCCCCGAACAACGAAAATGATAAAACAAGGGGAGAGAGATTTTCACCTAGGAAAAAAAACTAAACGAATATAAGTAATAACACATCAATAGCAATAAGAATTATAATTTATGCTAAGTCATCCTACCACATTAAACTCATAACATGAAAAATTAACAAGTTCAATCTAAAGAGAATAATAGTGTAATATAGTCCCTTTTTGGTCCAAGCCTCACATAGGTTATAAATGTCACTCAACTCTCTTTAAAGTCGTAAAATAACACTCATCAATCGATTGGCTCGACTCGCTATAAGCTAGCTCATGGACTACATTCACAAACCACCAAAGTTTCAATTAGTGATCAAAAAGGTCTTTAATTAAGGATGTAATGATAGGCTCTTTGGTAGGGTATGAAGAATATGGGTGATAGGGACTAATCATGTGTAAGCAATCGAAGAGGTAGCTACTTTCTTCCATACTTTCACTTATCTTTCTTCCCTTCTCAACTTTGGTAATCACAAGCACTAATTATCAATTTTCCTTCAATTGAGCTTCTTTTAATGCATGCTTCCTTCTTTGACTTTTCATTTTCTTGAGCATCTTGTTGTTGTTTTGCTCATTTCTCGTGTTTTGAGGTTGCATGTTCACTCTTGTTTTTTCTCTTTTCATCCTTTTTCTTGCTTGTTTACCATTTCTTTTATGTTTTGCACAATATCTCATCAAACCTTTCTAGTTACCATCTCCTCAATCACCCACACAAAGGATATATATGTAAGGCTTAAGTGGGTAATCATGGCTTGTAATGTGCTAAATTCACAATAAAAAGGCTTATAGGCTCAAAATGGTTAACTAGGGATGATGTTTATGGTAGGGAAATATATGGCAATGACTAATAATGACAAGGATGGCCTTAGATCATATCATTAATCTCCACAAATCGGGCTCGTTCCTATAGTCCTTGAGCAAGTTCTAGCTTGTCAAACTCAATCGATCCACTCATGAAGAAAAATACCATGTATGCACGGTTGAGGTTCAAATGCTCACAAGTTTATGCATTGGACCTTAAGGAACTTATTACACCACATTCATCTCAAAATTGCACAAGTTAAATAAACATGTCATAATTCAAAAGTGTAGATATTCTTAATCATAACTTGCCATCACTCACTACCACAACATGTCGTCACTCACATTCAAAAATGACTCACAACTTCCCAAAAACGAACCACCAAAACAATCCCTAGACAAGAATAAAATACACACAAAACATATACGAAAAATAAAGACTCCCAAACAAGAAACAACATAAAAAAAAAAAACCAAAACACCACAATAGGAAATGAAAAACACAATCCATCCATCCATAATCAAGATAAAACACATCTCAACTCATCCTTAATTGAAAAGAAATCCTAAATTAGAAATTAAAACATCCCAAAAACAACAAATGAAAAATCAAATAAAAAATACTCCAAATTAACTAAACATGAGCTAAAGAAGTGTCGAGCACTTAAAAGTACTCCCTTCAATTTTCCGGTGGAGGAGGTGGTGTTCTTTGATACGCTACCCAAGGAGTGTAGGCACGAGGAGACCCCGGGAACTGGAAGTTGAACATCATTGTGAGCATCTCCTCCATGTTGTTCGAATGGACACGCACTTGCTCATCATTATAATCTTTCCTCCGCTGTCCCTCATGTATCTCCCTCATCATCACACTCTGCCTCTGTTGTTCCTCTTGAAACTCTCTCATCTGATCCCCGTGTGATTGCTGAGTCTGCCTAATCTCCCTGACTTCATCTTCTAACAGATTCCACCTTGCAATCCCCACTCCAGGTCCCATAAATTGTTGTTGTTCCTGAAACTCCTCGTTTTGGTCTTCCTCTTCTTCTTGCTCAAATAATGGAGGCTCAGGTGCTTGTTCTTCAAATTCCACACGATGTGGTTGCTCCTCTTCATCTCGTATCTCCATGTTCTCAGGCTCAGCTCTCAGATCTCGAAGCTCTAGATTCTCTTCTACTCTCATCTGCTACTCTCATCTACTGGAGCACTGCTTCTACTCCTTGCCTATTCTCTCTGTAGAAAGCTCTCACCACTGCAGAGTGGTTCTGACTTGCCATTGCTAGGTTTTTCTTCCTCCTTTGTCTGCGCAATGTGGTAAGCTCAGGAGCAGGGAGAGAAAATGGAGCTCCTTTATCTTGCCTCAAGCAATGCATATTTCCTATGAATGATAGGAACTCCATCCTTATGAGCTGCGTGAGTGTGAGTCCCTTACTCACCATCCTATGTGGCATACCTCCAAGGTCGATGCCCAACCCTTGAGCAATCATGGTCACCATCCCTCCAATCATAATCCCTCGAGTGTTTTCTCTTTTCGCCACTCTCTCAGCATGCTGAACGAAGTGAGCTGCAATGTTCACTCTAAACTCTTGAAATATACTGTACATGATGTACAGCTGTTTTTCTCCCACAGCTCCGCTTTCAAATCTCCCCAGAATTGTATTCGAGATGATCTTCTCCAGATATCTCATGACCGGGTTTCTTATAGTTGTCCCCTTTGAAGAGCTTGGAATGTAATCCTCAGGCTCCGTTCCATCGTCAACCAACTTTCTCCACCAGCTTTGTTGATTAAAACCCCCTCCTGGTAGAAAACTTTGGTGACCTCTCATAATTGGACATCCAAAGAACCTATTGAGATCATTCAATGGAACCTTCTCCCATATTTGATTGTTCAATTGGAATGTGATCGAGATAGGAAACTTGTTCCTATCCTTATGAACCTCTAGGGTGCTCATAAATTCAGCGGTCAAATGTTGGTACGTGGGAGGTCTCTTGTTGAAGAATTCTTCCATTTCCACCCGATGGAACATGACTCTCAGATCATCCTCTATCCCCAGACTCTCCATAGTTGCTTGATCCTGAAATCGAGTTGCCCTAATCTTGGGGATTATATATTCCCACCTCAATGCATACTTCTCCCATTCTGTAAACTCCACTCCAAATTCCACAGGGTGTATTCCCTTCATAATCAACTTGGCATCAAGGTCGGATAGTTCCATTTCTGTCTCAACAATGATGAAATCTTCATTACGTTTCCTCACTCTTCTTTCAGCCATCTACAACATATAACATATTTCTAATTATCTTTCAACTTCACTCAAGGAAAAATGTCCCGTATTGCTTAGAATCCTCACTAGTTATTCAACTAAATATTGATTCTAGCACATATTCAAGCATTACAACAATATTTCTCAAGGATTTTAACATTTTAATCCAAGCAACTTTAGCAACAATTTATTCACATTTGGTCCAACCAATTTCAACATTTCCACTTTTCCTTCTTTCATGAATTCATTACTTTTTATATTAGGACAACTTATATCAACAATGCTTCATGCAAAAACTTTTAATTCTCATCAAAGCTTCCTTAGGCATTTCATCAAACACTTTGTATTCATATTAATCAACAAGAATTTTCAATTCAATCATGCTCAAATCCTCAACGCTTAAGCTAGCTTTTCACAATATAATTATCACAAAAGCATTATCAATCAATATACACGATCATGATGATGATGACCATGATGATGATAATCATGATCATGATAATGATGATCATGATGATAATGATGATGCTGATGATGATAATGATGATGCTGATGATGATCATGACGATGATGATGATGATGTGATGATGATGATGACGATGATCATATTGACAATGATGATGATCACGATCATGTGATCATGATTATCATCATCATGATCGTCATCATCATCATCATGATCATTATTATCGTAATCATCATCATCATCACGATCATGATCACCATCATGATCGTGATCATAATCATCATCATCTTGATCATTGTCATCATCATCATCATCATCATGATCATTATCATCATCATGATCATCATCATCTTCTTCTTCTTCATCATGATGATCAATAACATCATGATCATGATCACGATCATCATCATGATCATGATCACTATCATCATCACGATCATTATCATGATCATCATGATCATCATATCATGGTCATCGTCATCATGATCATCATCATATCATGACCACATCATTATCATGGTCATCATCATTATCATCATGATCATCATCACCATCATCATGACCATCATCATCATGAACATCATGATCATGATGATGATGATCATCATGATCATCATCATCAATATCATGATCGTCATCTTCATTATGATGATGATGATTATCATCATCATCACGATCATTATCATCATCTTGATCATCATCATGATCATCATTGTGATCATCATCACAATCATGATCATCATCACCATGATCGTCATCATCATCATCGTCATGATCATTATGAACATGATCATCATCATGAACATAATAATCATCGTGATCATCATAATGATCAATATCATTATAATCATCATCATCCTCATCATCATTATCATCATCATGATCATCATCATCTTCTTCATCATGATGATCATCATCATCATGATCATGATGATCACGATCATCATCATGATCATTATAATCATCATGATCATCATGATCATGATCATGATCATCATCATCATGATCATCATCATATCATGACCATGATCATCATCAACATCATCATCATCATCGTCATGATCATCATCATCATCACGATAATCATCATCATCGTGATCGTCATCATCATCATCATCATCATCATCATCATGATCATCATCATGATCATAATAATCATCATCGTGATCGTCATCATCATGATCATCACCATCATCATCATGATCATGATCATCATCATTATCATTATGATCATGATCATCATCATCAACATGATCATCATCATCGTCATCATCATCATCACATCATCATCATCATCATCATGATCATCATCAGCATCATCATTATCATCATCATCATGATTATCATCATCATGATAATGATCATCATCATCGCGGTCATCATCATCATGATCGTCATCATTATCATCATGATCATTATGATCATCATCATCATCATGATCATCACCATCACGATCATGATCATCATAATGGACATAATCATCATCATCATGATCATCATGATCGTGATTATCATCATGATCAACATCATCATCATCATCATTATCATCATCATTTTTATCTTCTTCATCATGATGATCATCATCATGATCATGATCATGATCATGATCGTCATCATGATGATCTCGATCATCATCAAGATCGTCATCATGATCATCATCGTAATGATCATCATTATCATTATCATCATCATGATCATCATCATATTAAACCGATTACATGTTCTTAAATAGCAAAGCAGCAGATTCGACCTTTAGATCATTGGGATGCCACAACTAACCAATATTGGAGCAAGATTCCTAATCTAAAAAAGTTATTTTTAGATTAGCTCTATTTCTTTAATGCTTTTTGCAAGAGCTTTTTTGGGCCGACTTGTGGCTCTTTTTCTCTTTGCCATTCCCACAACATCTTTATCTTCTGTCCCCTTTTCTTTATTGTCATTTACCTTTTATAATATTACATAGTTCGATCATCATCATGATCATCATCATCATCATCATGATCATCATCGTGATCATCATGATCATCATCATGATCGTGATCATAATTATCATCATCATCATAATAATCATGATCGTGATCATCGTGAACATGATCATCATCATCATCACCATGATCGTCATCATGATGATCATCATGATCATCATCATCATGATCGTCATGATCATCATCATGATAATCATCATCATGATCATCATCATCATGATTATTATCATCATATAACCACGATCATCATCGTCATTGTCATTATCATCATCATGATCATCATCATGATCAACATCATAATCTTCATCAAGATCATGATCATCATCACGATCAACATCATCATCGTCATGATCATCATCATCATAATCATCATCACGATCTTCATCATGATTATCATCATCATCATCATCATCTTCATGATCATCATCATGATTATCATCATGATCATCATCAACATCATCATCATCGTGGTCATCATCATCATCGTCATGATCATCATCATCATCACGATCATCATCATCATCATCATCATCATTTTCAAGATCATCATCATCGTGATCATCATGATCATCATGATCATCATCATCATCATGACCATCATGATCATGATCAGCAACATGATCATCATCATGATCATCATGATCATAATCATCATCTTCATCATGACCATCATGATCATGATCATGATGATGATCATGATCATCATGATCACGATCATCATCATTGTCTTCATCACGATCATCATGATCATGATCATCATGATCATCATCATGATCATCTTCATGATCATCATTATCGTGATCATGATCATCGTTATCATTATCATGATCATGATCATGTTCATCATCATCATCATGGTCATTGTGATCGTGATCATCATCATAATCATCATCATGATCATTGTGATCATTGTGATCATGATCACCATCATAATCATCATCATGATCATCATGATAATCATCATCAACATGAACATCATGATCGTCATGATCATTATCATGATCATCATCATGATGATGATGATCACAATCATCATGATCATCATCATCATGATTATCATCATCATATGATCATGATCATCATCATCATCAGAATCATGATCATCATCATGATCATGATCATCATTATCATCATAATGATCATCATCATCATGATCATCACCATCATCATCATGATCATGATCATCATCATCATCATCATCATTATCATTATGATCATGATCATGATCATCATCATCATCGCATCATCTTCATCATCATCATGATTGTCATCATGATCATGATCAAGATGATGATGATCATCATCATCATAATCCTCATTATCCTGATCTTGATGATCATGATCATGGTCATGATGATCATCATCATCATAATCACGATCGTCATCATGATCATGATCATTATCTTCATCATGATCATGATCATGATCATCAAGATCAGGATCATGATCATCATCATGGTTATCATCATCATGATCATCATCATCATGATCGTCATCATCATCATCGTCATGATCATTATGATCATGATCATGATCATCATCATCACGATCATGATCATCATCATCACGATCATGATCATCATCATGATCATAAACATCATCGTGATCATCATAATGATCAACATCATTATAATCATCATCATCCTTATCATCATTATCATCATCAAGATCATCATCATCTTCTTCATCATGATGATCATCATCATCATCATCATGATGATCACGATCATCATCATGATCATTATAACCATCATCATGATCATGATCATGATCATCATCATCATGGTCATCATCATCATGATCATCATCATATCATGACCATGATCATCATCAACATCATCATCATGGTCATCATAATCATCTTCATGATCATCATCATCATCATCATCATGAACATTTTCATGATCATCATCATGATCATGATCATCATCATCATCATCATCATGATCATCATGACCATCATGATCATGATCAGCATCACGATCATCATCATGATCACCATGATCATAATCATCATATTTATCATGATCATCATCTTCATCATGACCATCATGATCATGATCTTGATCATGATCATCATGATCACGATCATCATCATTGTCTTCTTCATGATCATCATGATCATCATCATCATCATCATCATGATCATCTTCATGATCATCATCATTATTGTGATCATGATTATCGTCGTCATTATCATTATCATGATCATGATCATGATCATGTTATCATCATCAACATCATGGTCATCATCATCACTATCATGATCATCATCATCATCATGATCGTCGTCATCATCATGATCATCATCATCATCATCACCATCATCACGATCATGACTATCATCATGATCATTGTGATCGTGATCATCATCATCATCATCATCGTGATCATCATGATCATGATGATCACCATCATCATGATCATCATGATCGTCATGATCATCATGATCGTCATGATCATCATCATGATGATGTCATGATCATTATGATCGTCATGATCATGATCATCATGATCATCGTGATCGTCATGATCATCATGATCGTCATGATCATCATCATGATGATGATGACCACAATCATCATGATCATCATCATCATGATTATCATCATCATTTGATCATGATAATCATCATCATCAGAATCATGATCATCATAATGATCATGATCATCATTATCATCATAATGATCATCATCATCATGATCATTACCATCATCATCATGATCATGATCATGATCTGGATCATCATCATTATCATTATGATCATGATCATCATCATCATCATCATCGCATCATCTTCATCATCATCATGATTATCATCAAGATCATGATCATGATGATGACCATCATCATCATCATAATCACGATCGTCATCATGATCATGATCATTATCTGCATTATGATCATGATCATGATCATCATGATTAGGATCATGATCATCATCATCATGGTCATCGTCATCATGATCATCATCATCGTGATCGTCATCATCATCATCGTCATGAATATTATGATCATGATCATCATCATCACGATTATGATCATCATCATGAACATAATCATCATCGTGAACATCATAATGATCATCATCATTATAATCATCATCATCCTCATCATCATTATCATCATCATGAACATCATCATCTTCTTCATCATGATGATCATCATGATCATGATCATGATGATCACGATCATCATTATGATCATTGATCATCATCATCATGGTCATCATCATGATCATCATCATATCATGACCATCATCATCATCATGATCATCATGATCATCATCATTATCATCATGATCATCATCACCATCATCATGACCATCATCATCATCATCTTGAACATCATGATCATCATCATCAACATCGTGATCGTCATCATCATCATGATCGTGATCATAATAATGATCATCATCATCGTCATTATCATCATCATCGTGATCATGATCATCATCATCATGGTCATCATCGTCATGGTAATCGTCATCATGATCATCATCATCGTGATCATCATCATCATGATCATCATCATCATCATCATGTTCAAAATCATCATCATCATGATCATCATCATAATCATCATCACGATCATCATCATCATCATCTTCTTTTTCATCATGATGATGATGATGATGATCATCATCATCATCAACATCGTGATTATCATCATGATCATCATGGTCATCATCATCATCATCATCATCATGGTCATCATCATCATCATCATGATAATAATCATTATCATTATCATGATCATCATCATCGATCATCATCATGATAATCTTCATGATCATCATCATGATCATCATCATCATGATCATCATGATCATGATCATCATCATGATCGCCATTATCATTATCATGATCATCATCATCATCATCTTGATCATCATCATGATAGTGATCATCATTATCATTGTCATCATCATGACCATCATCTTATTATCATGGTCATCATGATCATGATCATAACAATCATCACAATCATCATCATCATCATCATCACGATCATCATCAGCATCGTCATGATCATCACCATCATCATCATCATCATGATCATCATCACGATCATCATGATCATCATCGTGATCATCATGATCAACATCATGATCGTGATCATAATCATCATCATCATCATCATCATAATCATGATCGTGATCATCATGATCATGATCGTTATGATCTTCATCATGATCATCATCATCATCATGATCGTCATGATCATCATCATGATGATCATAATAATCATGATCATCATCATCATGATTATAATCATCATATGATCATGATAGTCATCATCATGGTCATCATCATGATCATAATAATCATGATCATCATCATAATCATCATCATCATTATAATGATCATCATCATAATCATTATAATGATCATCATCGTGATCATCATCATCACCATCATCAACATCATCATCATGATCATCATGATGATCATGATCATCGTCATTGTCAATATGATCATCGTCATCATCATCATCACATCATCATCATCGTCATGATCATCATCAGCATCATCATTATCATCATCAGCATCATCATTATCATCATGATCATCATTATCATGATCATGATTATCATCATCATGGTCATCATTATCATGATCGTCATCATCATCATCATGATCATTATAATCGTAATCATCATCATCATCACGATCATGATCATCACAATCTTGATCACCATCATGATCATCATGATCGTGATCATCATCATCATCTTGATCATTATCATCATCATCATCATGATCATGATCATCATCATCAAGATCATCATCATCATCAAGATCATGATCATTTTCATGATCAGCATCATTATCGTTATGATCATGATATCATCATAATCATCATCACGATCGTCATAATCATCTTCATCATGATCATGATCATGATCATCATCACGACCCCTATCATCATCATGATCATGATCATCATCATGGTCATCATCATGATCATCATCATATCATGACCATCAT
>CM042991.1:31820914-32164044 GCA_023678885.1 Pogostemon cablin | reverse complement strand
ACCCTAAACCCTAAACCCTAAACCCTAAACCCTAAACCCTAAACCCTAAACCCTAAACCCTAAACCCTAAAACCCTAAACCCTAAACCCTAAACCCTAAACCCTAAACCCTAAACCCTAAACCCTAACCCTAAACCCTAAACCCTAAACCCTAAACCCTAAACCCTAAAACCCTAAACCCTAAACCCTAAACCCTAAACCCTAAACCCTAAACCCTAAACCCTAAACCCTAAACCCTAAACCCTAAACCCTAAACCCTAAAACCCTAAACCCTAAAACCCTAAACCCTAAACCCTAAACCCTAAACCCTAAAACCCTAAACCCTAAACCCTAAAACCCTAAACCCTAAACCCTAAACCCTAAACCCTAAACCCCAAACCCTAAACCCCAAACCCCAAACCCTAAACCCCAAACCCTAAACCCTAAAACCCTAAAAACCCTAAAAACCCTAAAACCCTAAACCCTAAACCCTAAACCCTAAACCCTAAACCCTAAACCCTAAACCCTAAAACCCTAAACCCTTTCATATTTTTTATAATCTACTCTAATTTATTTTGTCTTTTATACTTTTATTTAACCTTCTATACAGGTTCAATCATTCTCCTAAAGGTATTATAAATAATATTAAAGTAGAATTTGTAAAAGAGAGAAAAAAAGAAGCATTAGAGAAACAAAAAAGAATAAGATAAAATATGAGAATGATTAAACCAAAAAATAATATTAAATAAAAGTACGTATAAAATAAGATAAAATAAATTAAATTATAAAAATAGGATTTATAAAATTATTAAAAAAAATAAAAAAATCGAAGAGTAAAAAAATAAGATAACAAAAAAATTAAAAAGTATAATGATACCTTTAGGAGAATGATTGAACCTGAAAATAAGATCAAATAAAAATATAAAAGACAAAACAAATTAGTGTTGATTATAAATAATATGAAAGTATGATCTCTAAAAGAGAAGATAAAGAAAATACAATTAGAGAGAGAGAGAGAAAAAAAAAGGGAGAAAGTAAGAATTTGATTAGGTTGAAAAGATTTATATATAATGATTTTAATAAATGAACGACCGTGATTGAAAGTAAATATTTATAGAGACGATTCTAATAAAAATAAATTGATACTATATAATTGAAATTAAGCATTGATTAAAAATTAATTTAATTTATATTATTAAATTAAATCAATAAAAAAGCAAAATTTAAATAATAAAAAAATCCGCTATTAATATAATTAAATTTTATGATTGATTGAAAGCAAAAGAAAATCATATGTCCTATGTATATTAAATTAAATTATAATATATGAATATTAATGATATATTAATTTAAATTAAGAATATATTGATAAAAAATTAGTTAAATATGCCAAAAATATCTCTTATATTTATCAAATTTATATTGTTAAATAAAAAAGTAAAATTTAAATAACAAAATACATTATTATTAGTAGTATAATTATATTAGATTTTATTATTGAAATCAAAAATATTAATTGGATGGTCAAGATTAAAATTGAATTATTTCTAAATAAAGTAAAATAAAAAAATTAAAAACAAAAGTAGAAGTTTATGTTTGCTTTTATATATACTTAGACTAGATATTACCCATCTGTGCATTGCACGGAAAGAATGAAGGATATTACAATTATGTTCTTTTATATTTAATTATTTTTAACCATAACATATGTATGTATATAAATATAATTATTCATTTATTCATTTGAATTTATGTATTTTATAAAAACTACTAATTAAGTATGTATAATATATAAATTTATTTTTTTAACCTAACGTAATTTTATAGTATTTATCAATTAAATTGCATTGTTTATACGCTTATTTTTTATAACATTAAATTTAATTCGGTATTTAAGATAAATAGAGTATTATATATAAACTTACTATTATTAATTATATTTTAAATATTTTATTTTAATTGATATCTATTATTTTAAATATAATCTCTCTGTAAAACTTAATTACCATTTTTAAGAAAGATATAGTATACTATAATTTATATTTTATTTTAATTGAATAAATATAAAATATTATTTAATATAATAAATTAAAAATATTTAAATAATATTTATGGATATGATCCTAAAAACAATAAAAATGAAAGAAAAATTAAAATAAATCACAAAATAATAAAAAAATATCTCTCATATTTACTATATTTATATTTATATTGTTACATAAAAAATTAAAATTCAAATAATAAAATCCAGTAATAATATAATTAGATTTTATGATTGAAGATAAAAATATTAATTGGACGGTCAAGATTTTAAAATTGAATTATTTTTAAATAAAGTAAAATTGAAAATTGAAAAAAAAAAGATAACAAAAAATTAAAAATTATAATGATACCTCCAAGGAGAATGATTGAACTTGCATATAACATTAAATAAAAGTATAAAAGATAAAAAAAATTTAGAGTACATTATAAATAATATAAAAATAGAATCGGTAAAAGAGAAAAAAAAGAAGAAGCATTAGAAAAAAAAAAAGATAACAAATAAATAAAAAGTATAATGATATCTCCATGAAGAATGATTGAACCTGCATATAAGATCAAATAAAAGTATAAAAACTAAAAAAAATTAGAGTAGATTATGAATAATATTAAAGTATAACTGTAAAAAAGAAGAAAAAGAAGAAGTATTAGAGAAAAAAAAAAGAGTATGAATTTGATTAGGTAATGAAAAGATTTATATATAATTATTTTAAGGAGAATCATATGTCTTATGTATATTAAAACAAATTATAACTATAATATATTAAATGAATATTGATTGATATATTAATTGAAATTAAGCATATATTATATTAATAAGAAAATATCTCTCATAATTACTATATTAATATTGTTAAATAAAAAAGTAAAATTTAAATTATAAAATTTAGTATTAATATAATTATATTTTATGATTGAAGTCAAACACATTAACTGGACGGTCAAAACTAAAATTTAATTATATCTAAATAGAGAAAATTGGAATTTGAAAAAAGATAACAAAAAATTAAAAAGTATAATGATACCTCCAAGGAGAATGATTGAATTTACATATAACATTAAATAAAAGTATAAAAGAAAAAAAATAGAGTAGATTATAAATAATATGAAAATAGAATCTGTAAAAGAGAAGAAAAAGAAGAAGCATTAGAAAAAAAATATAAAAAAAATTAAAAAAGTATAATGATACATCTATGTAGAATGATTGGACCTGCATATAAGATCAAATAAAAGTATATAAAATAAAAAAAAGTAAATTAGAGTTGATTATAAATAATATGAATGTAGAATCAGTAAAAGAGAAGAAAAAGAAGAAGCATTAAAAAAAAGACACAAAAATTAAAAAAAAATAAAAATTAAAAAGTATAATGATACTTCCATGAAGAATAATTGAACCTGCATATAAAGATCGAATAAAAGTATAAAAATAAAAATAAATAGAATAGATTATGATTAATATGAAAGTAGAATTTGTAAATGAGGAAAAAAAAAAGAAGAAGCATTAAATAAAAAGAAAAAAAAGAGTATGAATTTGATTAGGTAATGAAAAGATTTGTATAGAATTATTTTAAGGAGAATCATATGTCTTATGTATATTAAATCACATTATAATTATAATATATTAAAGGAATATTGATTGATATATTAATTGAAATTGAGCATACATTAATATAAAATATCTCTCATATTTACTAAATTTAAATTATTATTGTTAAATAAAAAAATAGAGTAGATTATAAATAATATGAAAATAGAATCTGTAAAAGAGAAGAAAGAATAAGCGCATTAGAAAAAAAAATTAAAAAGTATAATCATAACTCCATGGAGTATGATTGAATCTGCATATAAGATCAAATAAAAGTATACTCCCTCCGTCCCGCCGAAAGAGGTGTATTTACTGTAGTTTTTGTGAGAACTTTTTGTGGTCAAACGTAGCTGTTTGACCGGGATAGAGGGAGTAAAAAATAAAAAAGAATTAGAGTAGATTATGAATAATATGAATGTAAAAAATATCTCTCAAATTTACTAAATTTATATTGTTAAATAAAAAAAAGTAAAATTTAAATAATAAAATCAATTATTACTATAATTATATTTTAATATTTAAATCAAAAATATTAATTGGACGGCTAAGATTAAAATTGAATTATTTCTAAATAGAGTAAAATTGAAAATTAAAAAAAATAAAAATAAAAAATAAAAAGTATAATGATACCTCCAAGGAGAATTATTGAATCTGTATATAAGATCAAATAAGGTATAAAAGATAAAAAAAAAAATAGAGTAGATTATAAATAATATGAAAATAGAATCTGTAAAAGAGAAAAAATAATAAGAATTAGAAAGAAAAAAAAGATAACAAAAAATTAAAAAGTATAATCATACCTCCATGGAGAATGATTGAACCTGCATATAAGATCAAATAAAAGTATAAAAACTAAAAAAAAAATTAAAGTAGATTATGAATAATATGAATGTAGAATTTGTAAAAGAGAAGATAAAGAAGAAGCATTAGAAGAAAAAAAACACAAAAGTCGAAAAAAAATATAACAAAATAATTAAAAAGTATAATGTTATAACCTGCATGAAGATTGATTGAACTTCCATATAAGATCAAATAAAAGTATAAACACTAAAAATATTTTTAGTAGATTATGAATAATATGAAAGTAGAATTTGTAAAAGAGAAGAAAAAGAAAAAGCATTATAGGAAAATAAAAAATAGAGAATATGAATTTAATTAGGTAATGAAAAGATTATATAGAATTATTTTAAGGAGAATCATATGTTTTTTGTATATTGAATTCAATTATAATTATAATATATTAAAAAATATCTCTTATATTTACTAAATTTATATTGTTAAATAAGAAACAAAATTAATAATAAAATTTATTATTAATATAATTATATTTTATGATTGAAATCAAAAACATTAATTGGATGATCAAGATTAAAATTTAATTAATTCTAAATAGAGTAAAATTGAAAATCGAAAAAAAAAAAGATAACTAAAAAAATAGAATGATACCTCTAAGGAGAATAATTGAATTTGCATATAAGATCAAATAAAAGTATAAAAGATAAAAAAAAATAAAGTAGATTATAAATAATATGAAAATAGAATCTGTAAAAGAGAAAAAATATTAAGAATTAGAAAAAAAAAAGATAATAAAAAATTAAAAAGTATGATCATACCTCTATGGAGAATTATTGAACCTGCATATAAGATCAAATGAAAGTATAAAAAAAAGAGTATATTATGAATGATATGAATGCAGAATTTGTAAAAGAGAAGAAATAGAAGAAGCATGAGAAGAAAAATAAAACACAAAAATAGAAAAAAAATAACAAAAAAAATAACAAAAAAATTAAAAAAGTATAATGATACATCCATGAAGAATGATTGAACCTGCATATAAAATTAAATAAAAGTATAAAAACTAAAAAAAACTAGAGTATATTAGGAATATGAATGCAGAATTTGTAAAATAGAAGAAATAGAAGAAGCATTAGAAGAAAAAAACACACAAATCGAAAAAAAAGATAACAAAAAATTAAAAAGTATAATGATACCTCCATGAAGAATGATTGAACCTGCATATAAGATCAAATAAAAGTATACAAACTAAAAAAAAATTAGAGTAGATTATGAATAATATGAAAGTAGAATCTGTAAAAGAAAATAAAAGAAAAGAAAAGAAAAGAAGAATTTGTAAAAGAAGAAGCATTAGAGGAAAAAAAAGAGAATTTAATTATGTAATGAAAAAATTATATAAAAAAGAGAATATGAATTTAATTAGGTTATGAAAAAATTTATATAGAATTATTTTAAGGAGAAGATTTATATAGAATTATTTTAAGGAGAATCATATGTATGTATATTAAATCAAATCATAATTATAATAATATACTCCCTCCGTCCCAAAGATATTGACACACTTTCCTTTTTGGGTTGTCCCACAGAAATTGACATATTTCCTTTTTAAGAACATGGGACCCACACAAAAATAATTTATTTACTTTGACCCACACACCCACCCATCACACTCACCACTAATACAACTACCCACTACACATTAAATATTATTTCTCTCACTTCACTTTACATTAAATTATTATACTCCTTAATCTCCGTGCCCAAAAAAAATGTGTCAATACTTCCGGGACGGAGGGAGTATTAAATAAATATTAATTGATATATTAATTGAAATTATGCATATATTAATCAAAAATATCTATCATATTTACTAAATTTATATTGTTAAATAAAAATGTAAAATTTAAATAATAAAATCTTTATGATTGAAATAAAAAATATTGAACGGTCAAGATTAAAATTGAATTATTTCTAAATATAGTAAAATTGAAAAAAATTTGAAAACAAAAGTGGAAATTCAGGTTTGCTTTTATATATGTATAAATAGATAGATTATATTTGATCTTATTTGTAAGTCCAATCATTCTCAATTGAGATAATATTCTTTTTTTTATCTTCTTTTTTCTTTGATTTTTGTGGTTTTTATAATAAATTTATGAACCCTATTTTTATATTTTAATATTTTATCTTTTGTTCTTCTTTTTAATCCTTTTTTTTCTTTAATACTTTTTCTTTTTCTTCTCTTTTAGAAATTCTATTTTCATATTATTTATAATATATTCTAATTTATTTGTCTTTTATACATTTATTTGATCTTATATGCAAGTTAAATCATTTAGTTTAAAGGTATCATTATACTTTTTAGTAATTTTTTGTTATCTTATTTTTATATTAAATCATTCTCATATTTGATCTTATGTGCATGTTCAATCATTCTTATTTGAAGTATCATTCTTCTTTTTTAGTTTTTGTTATCTTATTTTCGATTCTCTACGATTTTTGTATTTACTTTATAATTCTATAAACCTCATTTATATACTTTAATTTATTTTCTCTTATAAACTTTTATTTGATCTTATTTTCAAGTTCAATCTTTCCATCTGAGGTATCATTCTTATTTTTAATTTTTCGTTTATCTTATGATTTATGCTTTTTTGTGTATTATTCATATTTTATAAACCCTCTTTTATAACTTTTTTAATCGTATTGATTTTATCTTTTATTTTATCTTATTTGGAGATTCAATCATTAAAAAAAATCATCAATTTGGAGTAATGAATTTGGACAATCCATAATTAATTATTTTATCTTTTATATTTTTATTTGATCTTATTTTTATATACAATCATTCTCATATGAGGTATTTTTTTTCGTTTATCTTATAATTATGATTTTTCTTCATTTTTATTATTTTCTTTATATTTTATAAAATCTATTTTTATAATTTTTTTAACCTTATTATTCTTATTTTTATTTGATCTTATTTGCCGCTTCAATCATTAAAAAAGTCACCAACCACTATAAGGATGACTTTGAATAATCTAATTAATTTCAGAAATTTTAAAATTAGAGATTCAAAGTAATTATATTTCTATTAGGATCGTCTCTATAAATATTTTATTTAAATCTTTAGGATTGATATATGAATTTATTTTTGAATTTTTTTGATTTATTTTAATTTTTCATTCAATTTTATTTTTATTAGGATCGTCTCATAAATATTTTTTTAATATTTATTATTAATTATTTTATAGTTTGTTTTAGATACCATTTTTAAAATTTTTAGTTTGTCTTATGATTTATATTTTTTTCTTTTCTTTTAATTTTTTTATATTCCATAAAATTTATTTTTATAATTTATTTTAACCTTATTGTCCTTATTTTTATTTAATCTTATTAGCTGCTTCAATCATTAAAAAAAGTCACCAGTCTTTGAAGTGATAAATTTCGACAATCTAAAATTAATTTAAAAATTTTTAGAATTGGAGACTCTTCGAAGCACGTGTGAAATATATTTTTTATTTAATCTTTAGAATTAATATATGGAATCTATTTTTAAAGTTTTGTACTTTATTCTTATTTGAAGTTTTATATTTTATTGTTATTTTTCATTCAATTTTATTTTCATCATAATCGTCTATATGAATATTCTCTTAATATAATCTATAGAATTAATGTATGAAATCTATTTTCATAATTTTATAACTTATTTTAATTATTATGTCAATTTTATCTTCTTTAGGTTGTCTCCATAAATATTATTTTAATATTTATAATTCATTATATTACATAATATTTTATATTTAATTTTATTTACATATTATTCAATTAAAAATAAAAAATTAATTATAAGGCAAAGACTTGTGTGAGATCGTCTCACGTAAGAGCTTACGTGAGACGGTCAGAAAGTGATAACTTTTATAAAGAAAAGTGATAATAAATTAATGAAAAGTGATAATGTTATTTTGTGAACAGTTTTAATATAAATAAAAAGTGATAACATTTTAAAGCAAAAGTGATAACATTTTATAGCGAAAGTGATAACTATTTTAGAAAGTAAAAAATTGTCTCATGCAAGACCTACCCTTATTATAATACTATACAATATCTTACTTTAATATATCATGTTATTCAATTAAAAATAAAATAGTATACAATATCTTTCTTTAAATATCAATTAAAATAAAATTAATTTTAAAATAATAGAAAGTTAATATATACTCTATTTATCTTAAATACAGAATCAAATCTTTATATTATTATGTATGATAAAACACACTTTAAAAATCAAAATTGAACCAATTTTAATCTATACCATTAATTTTGATTACTAAATCTTTTTTAATCTCATCCGTTCATCACATTATTCAATCTCATCCATTAATCACAATTATGATATTAGATCTTGGCCATTAATTTTTTTTGTCATAATAATAATACCTTATTTAATTTAAAATGATATCTTATTTAAAATGATTCCTTATATATGTACTGAATATTATTTTTTTATTAAATACAATACACAACTACTACTAATTTTAATTATTTAAAATCATTATGTTAATTATTCCTAAACAATTTGAATTAAAATTTCAAATTATGTTTATTATTCATAAATAATTTGAATTAATTTTTAATTATATGTGTTACGGTAATATTATTTAATTATTATAATAACTTATAAAATTAATTTAAATAGATTATATTGATTTAGGGTTTATTGTAATATTATTAATTTATTATTATAATAACTTATAAAATTAGGGTTTAGGTCATATTTTTGTAATAGAATTATATTATATTTATTTTATATATAATCAGTAATAATAAAAGTTTATTTAAAATATTAATTTTAATCAATAAAAAATACTTTAAAAATAATATTAAATGGGTATGAATAATTTACGAGTGTTTTTTGATGCACTGTATTCAATCCGTAGACCGACTAATTTTGGGAAGGTCAAAACCCACCGTTCACTAAAAGACATTGGGACTGATACAAATATTGTAATGAAATTTTAAAATATTAATTTGTAAATGATATTTATTTAAACACGAATACAAGTATTACTAAATAAGAAAGTATCTTACATAATTAATAAACACCCTAAAAAAACGAGAACGAGTAGTTAAAAAAAATATCATTAGAATTTAAAATTAAATTAAAAAATTATACTAATATTTTTGTATTCAATATGCACTACAATAAATAAACATGCTGATTGATGTTTATTTCACCACTCTGTGGATGTTGAAGCCACTAATGTTAAATGTAGGTGCTGATAAACATCGGTTTTAGTCATAAAAATATAATATTTTAGTAAATAAAGGATGCATATAGTCGCACATAAAGTTGCGTAAAGGGTTGCATGGACACATATTTTATTAGTAAATAAAGGATGCATATAGTCGCACGTAAAGTCTCGTGTAGGGTTGTATGGAAAAATTTGTATATGAAATTGCAGGTATAATTTATATATTAAGAAATATTTTATTTATTTAATAAAAATTATAAATTTTTGTATCATATTTTTAGAATAGAATTATATTATATTTATTTTATATTTAATTAGTAATAATATTAGTTGATTTAAAATTTTAATTTTATTTTAACCTAACTAATTACTCCCCCGTCCCGCCCAAAGGGTTGTTTTTACTTTTTGACACATGAATTAAAGAGTATTATTATTTAATGTGTAGTAGAAAGTTGTATTAGTGGGAGTGTGAGCTCCATATTTTAATTGTATTAGAGGGGGTGTGTGGGTCTCATGTGTGTAAAAAGGGAAGTGGGACCCTTTGAGTGAGACGACCAAAATGGCAAAAATGAACTCTTTGGGTGGGACGGAGGGAGTAGCTTGGTAATATTAAATCTTGACCCTTCATTAATTATTGTAATATCTCATCCCTTAATTGTGATTACTAATCTTTAACGACATCTCATCCATTTATTTTGTTTTTTTATTTTATTTCACCCATCAATTGATTATTTATATATCTAAGTAATTTTATTTTATTTTACGTGAATTCATAATATTATTTGGACAATCTTTATCTTAAATAAATATTAAATGAGTACGGGTAACCTGCAAGTTTTGATAAATGGGTATGAGATTGATATGAGTATGATAATAATTTTTTTAACGGGACGAATACATATACGAGTATTTAATAAACGAATACGAGTATAAGTACCAAAAAAATGCGGGTACCCTGCCGGTTGCTATCTTTATTCCTACATGTTATAAATTTATATTTTTTATTTTTGTTTATTTCAAAATTTATGCACATAATAATATATAGTACAATATCAACAATGTATAACAAAATTAAATAATAGATTTTATTATATTTAATTAATAATAGTATACTAATTTTTAATAAAATATTAATTTAAAATGAGACGGGTACGAATGCAGGTAACTATTATTTAAAAGGATATGAGTATGAGTATCCTAAAATAAGCGGGTACCTTATCCGTGTGTCATCTCTATTCTTACATGTTATAACTTTACACTTCTTTTTGTCTCAAAATATATGCACAAAATAAGTATAATACTTCTACGGTACCATATTACTACTTGATAAATAGTTAGTAGTACATTTTTAGGAATATAAAAATTGTTATCGGCCATTAATGGAACGGACGACCAAAACGAAAAAAACACCCTCTTTTGAACTTACGGAGGGAGTACATTAAAAATTATTTAATCATTTAAATAAATTACAGATCTTTTAAATTATTATCGGATCGGGAGTAGTATATATATATATATATATATATATATATATATATATATATATATATATATATATATATATATATATATATATATATATATATATATATATAATCAACTTTCAAACCTCTGATCTTAAAAAATTACAATATGATAATCCTTCCGCCTACTTTAAAGGTGATCATTATTTTCTTTTTCACGTGAATTAATTAGTGTTATTTTTTTTGTGGGTAGTGAGTAGTAAGCCATATGTAGGACTATTTTACTAAAAGAAGAAAATTGATACATTTAAAGTGAACATTCACGTAAAATAAGGATCTTTTAGGATGAATAGAGTGGATATATGTAAAAAAAAAATTAATCAAACATCAACTATGTCCATGCAAATGCACGGGTTATGATTGCTAGTTTAATATTATAAAAAATAAGCATATAAACGATGCAATTTAATTGATAAATATAAAATAATGTTATATTAAAAAAATACATTTATATATTATACATAATAATTAGTAGTTTTTATATAAAATACATAAATTCAAATAAATAAATAAATGATTATATATATGTATATGTTATGATTAAAAAAAATACTAAATATAAAAGTACATCATTGTAATATACTTAATTCTTTCCGTATAATGAACGGATGGGTAATGTCTAATAATAATAATAATAATAATAATAATAATAATAATAATAATAATAATAATAATAATAATAATAATAATAATAATAATAAACTAATGACAAAGACTTGTGTGAGACCGTCTACGTGAGACGGTCAGAAAGTAATAACTTGTATATAGAAAAGTGATACTAAATTGATGAAAAAGTGATAATGTTATTTCATGAACAATTAATAATAATAATAAACTAATGACAAAGACTTGTGTGAGACCGTCTACGTGAGACGGTCAGAAAGTAATAACTTGTATATAGAAAAGTGATACTAAATTGATGAAAAAGTGATAATGTTATTTCATGAACAATTTACGGTATAAATTAAGTGATAATATTTTATAGCGAAAGTGATAACTATTTTAAAAAATTTAAAATGGTCTCACATGAGATGGTCTCACGCAAGACCTACTCTAAACTAATTGGGTAGGTCTTGTGTGAGACCGTCTCATGTGAGACAATTTTACACGTTTTTAAATTGTTATCACTTTCGCTATAAAAACGTCATCATTTTCCTATAAAATGTTATCACTTTTCATTTATACTGTAAATTGCTCATGAAATAACATTATCATTTTTTATTAATTTAGTACTCCCTCCGTCCCAAATTCAAATTCACGTTTACTGTAGATACGGAGTTTAAGAAAAGTCACTTTTTGACTTACTTTTGAGGGTAGTATGGTATTTTTGGGTAATAAATAAATGATAAAGTATGTTATGTGTGTTAAAAAGGTGATGACAAATTTGAAATTAAAGTATGTTAGAGGGATATTAGTTTGTTGTTTTTTCCTTTTATGGAAGTGTGAAATTGAATTTGGGACGGACCAAAACGGAAAGTGTGAAGTTGAAGTTGGGACGGAGGGAGTATCACTTTTCAATATACAAGTTATCACTTTCTGACCGTCTCACATAAGTCCTTACGTGAGATGGTCTCACACAAGTCTTTTCCAAACTAATTAACATATTTTTTTATTAAAATCGAAACTTTTTTTAGTTTAAAACATGTCATGAATGCAATTGGCGTGGAGAATTCGGAGATCACCGAAATTCTTGGTTAGTATTTATTAGTAAAATAGGATTTTTAATTAGTTAAGCTAAATAATGCCTATTTTTTATTTAATATTTTTTTTTATTTAGGCAAAGACTTGTGTGAGACCGTCTCACATAAGGGTTTACATGAGATGGTCAGAGATTGATAACTTTTACAAAGAAAAGTGATAATAAATTAATGAAAAGTGATAATATTATTTTGTGAACAGTTTTAGTATATATAAAAAGTAATGACATTTTATAACGAAAGTGATAATGTTTTATAGCGAAAGTGATAACTATTTTAAAAAGTGAAAAATGGTCTCATGTAAATGATCTCACGCAAGACCTACCCTTTTATTTAACACTCCCTGCATCCGGGTTTTAAGGTATTCATTTGCTTTTTGCATATGGATTAATGGGTATTATTATTATATGTAAAGTGCTAGTTGTATTAAAGGAAAGTGGTGGATCATATTGTGTACTTTTTTACTAAAAAGAAGAAATGAATATCTTTGAAGCGGATCTCAAAAATAGTAAAATTGATACCTTAGAAGCAGACGGAAAGAGTATAAAACAAATACTCCCCCCGTCCGCCTATAAGGGTGCCATTTGCTTTTTGGCATGTGGATTAAGAAGTATTATTATTTAATGTGTAGTGGATAGTTGTAAAGTGGAGGTATATGTCCCATTTTTTTGTTGTATTAGTGGGTGTGTGTAGGTCCCATATGTGTAAAAAAAAAAGGAAATGAGACCCTTATTGGCGGACGCCCAAAATGAAAAAATAAGACTCTTTGGAGCAGATAGAGTGAGTACTTATTTGGGTTGATGGATGAGCCGTTTCATATAGAAGGTCCATGAGATGGTCTCATCCAATAACCACCCTTAATCAAATTAAAAGAAATTGAAAATTAATTATATAATTAAAACAATTTGGACTTTTATATAATATATATTACGTTTTTTGTAATTTATATTATTTATTATTTAATTTTTTATTAATTTAAAATTTGTTATTCATTTAATTTATTTTTTATTTAAAATTATAAATTTATACAATATGATAATCAAGTAATGAAATGTGATAAGTTTATTGTGAACTATATTTCATGAATAATTTATAATATAAATGAAAAGTAATAACATTTTAAAAGAAAAGTGATACTAACATATTTCCTAAAAAAGTGATAATCAATTAAGGTGTATTTCAGTAATAATTTACTGAATTAATAAAAAATAATAATATTTTTAATAGAAAGTGATTCTTAATTTAATAAAATTGATATCCATCTAATTCAATTATTATTTCACGAACAATTCATTAAAATAAAAGATGATAACATACTTAATAAAAAGTTCTACGTAATAAAGAAAAGTGATAATCATTTTATTTTATGAACAATTCATATGATGAATAAAAAAGTAATAACATTTTTAATATAAAGTGATAACTGGTTATAATAAAGTGATAATGAGACCGTTGACCTATCTAATAATAATAATAATAATAATAATAATAATAATAATAATAATAATAATAATAATAATAATATATTATTATTATTTAATTAAAGAAAAAGACTTGGGTGAGACCATCTCACGGATCCTCTTATGTGAGACGGATCACTCATTAACTTATGGGTGAGTCTTGTGCGAGATCGTCTCACGAATCATCTTATGTGAGACGGATCATCCATCAAACAATTTAAAAAATATAGTAATATATAAAAAGGAGTAAAAGTCGATGTTGTGTCCGGTAACCGGTTGCAAGCTTTTGGCTCTTCATTCATGAACACAGTAAATCACTATGCAATTAATTTAGGGAATATCTTTTTGCTTTTCTTTATTCATTTTAAAATTAATGATTTTATTAATTATTAAAATTACAGTAATTCTTAAATTCAATGTAATCATAAAGTTAAAAAAGATTGTAAGTGACAGTGGAAAATTCAAAAGTGACACTTATTAAAAAAAAAGTGGATCCAATGTTTCGTGCACCCAATATTTAAAATATAGAAAAGACTTGTATGAAACCGTCTCACGAATCATATTCCAGAGGGTTAAATATAACCCAAATAGGAAGTCGTGGATCCTTAGCCAACTTAGTATCGCTTACTGCTTATCTGATAAGCCAAATACACGGAAAGCACTCAACTTAATTAATTCAATTTTTTTTCTACTTTTTTTTTTAATGTTATCATTTTTCTTTTATTAGATATGTTATTTTTTATTAAAAATATTATACTTTTTATTTTTGATAAAATATTCATTAGAAAATTTAATTGGATATTTATCACTTTTCTTGAATTATATATCACTTTTTTTTATTAAAAATGTTAATCACTTTTTATCCATCTTTATTTATTAAATAATTTAATTGGTCATTTATCATTTTTATTACTAAAAAATTTAGACAAAGACTTGTGTGAGACCGTCTCACATAAGTCCTTACGTGAGACTGTCAAAAAGTGATAACTTTTATGAAAAAAGTAATAATAAATTAATAAAAAGTGATGGCGCTATTTCATGAATAATTTATAGTATAAATAAAAAGTGATAACATTTTATAGCGAAAGTGATAACTATTTTAAAAAGTAAAAAAATGGTCTCACGTGAGACAGTCTCACGCAAGACCTACCCAAAATTTATCACTTTTTATCCATTATAAAATTTTTATTAAATAGTTTAATTTGTATCACTTTTCCTTAGCTAAGTATCACTTTTCATTGAAAATATTATCTCCTTTTGTCTTTCTTACAAATTATTTGTGAAATAATTTGATTACTGCATTATCACTTTTTCATACTCCCTCCGTCCCGTCCTTATGGTTACATTTATTTTTTGCACATGGATTAATGAGTATAGTATTTTAATGTGTATTGAGGAAAGGGAAATAATATTTTAATGTAAAGTGGATAGGTGTATTAGTGTGATGTGTGAGTCAATGAACAAAGAAGTAATTAATTTGTATGAGTCATATGCTAAAAAGAGAAATGTAACCAAATGACCAAAAAGGAAATAGGTAATCATTAGGATGTGAGTGAGAGAGTATTCATATAGTATTACTTTTTATTAAAGATGTAATTACTTTTTAATTTATAAAATTTTAATGATATAATTTAATAACAAGTGTATCACTTTTTTTAATAAGTATCACTTTTGAATTTTCCCCTGTCACTTACAATTTTTTTTAATTTTATGATCACATTGAATTTAAGAATTACTGTAATTTTAATAATTAATAAAATCATTAATTTTAAAATGAATAAAGAAAAGCAAAAAGATATTCCCTAAATTAATTGCTTAGTGATTTACTGATGTTCATGAATGAAGAGCCAAAAGCTTGCAACCGGGTACCGAACACAACATCGACTTTTACTCCTTTTTATATATTATATTTTTTTAATTATTTGATGGATGATCCGTCTCACATAAGATGATCCGTGAAACGGTCTCGCACAAGATTCATCCTTAAAATATTTCACAAACAATTCACTGAAATAAAAAGTAATAACATGCTTAATTAAAAGTGATACATGATAAAGAAAAAGTGATAACTGTTTAATTTAATTATTTTATGAACAATTCGTATGATTAATAAAAAGTTATAATATTTTTAATATAAAGTGATACCTGATTAACATAAAGTAATAATTAAATAAGAGTGAGGCTTATGTGCGCCCGGGCACATGGAAACACATTCCGTGTGCCTTTATAATTTAATATTATAGATAAGGGTACATTATTTTTTTCTAAAGGATGTGCATTTTAATTAATAAAGGTATACCATTATGTTTTAATAAGGTATACACTTTTTATTATATTTTTTTATTTTTGTTCAGAAAATAAAGGGTACACACCTTTATACTAAAGGGTATACAATTTAACACAAAATTTTAAAGGCACACGGAGTGTACTTCCGTGCGCCCAGATTTTGCCTTGTAAAATAAAAGGTACACATCTTTATATTAAAGGGTATACAATTTAACACAAAATTCTTAAGGCACACGGAATGTGCGTCCGTGTGCTCAGGCACACACAAGTTTTTGCCATTAGATAATTGAACTATCTAATAGAAATAATAATAATAATAATAATAATAATAATAATAATAATAATAATAATAATAATAATAATAATAATAATAATAGGCAAAGACTTGTGTGAGACCGTCTCACGTAAGGCCTTACGTGAGACGGTCAGAAAGTGATAACTTTTATACGTGAAAGTAATAATAAATTAATGAAAAGTGATAATGATATTTCATGAACAATTTATAGTATAAATAAAAAGTAATAACATTCTATAGTAAAAGTGATAATGTTTTACAGCGAAAGCGATAACAATTTTAAAAAGTGATGTGAGACGGTCTCACGCAAGACCTACGCATAATAATAATAATAAATAATAATATATAATACTTCTTTATTAAAAGTAAAAAAAAAATTGACGTGAACCATAGACAATGTACAGTGCCGAAATTTTCTTAATGAGTAGGAAGGATATTTTGATTAGTTTAGCGAAACAAGGCGCTTGTTTAGTTTTAATTTAGGCTAATGGATAATCCGTCTCACAAATTAGGATATCTTACGGTCTCACACAAGACCAACCCTTTATTAAAAGTAAAATTTTTTAATTTAATTAATTCATCGTTAATGCTTGGCTTGAGAATTGAGATTTCCGAAATTAACTTGAATGCTTAATAAAAAAGATATTTTAATTAGTGAAGCTTAGGGCTGGGGAAAAATATGTAAATTTCAGTATACCACCCTTATCATATCGAAAAATATCAATTTTATCGAAATTTTAGGTATGCCAAAATTTTTGATAAGGTATGATACCGTATTGAAAATTTTGGTACCATAAAAGTATATAAATGATCAATACCGTGGTATTTCGGTATATAACCGAAGTTCTATATGGTTTTTGTGTAGATCTCTTAGGTATTATTTTTTTAATGACAAATACCGGTGTAAATCGGGTTTAGTATTTCGGTACTATTTATTGTGTAGATCTCTTAGGTATATATCGAAATACTGTAAAATATTCAATTTTAAATAATATGATACGATATTACCATACTACATGATATATCCAATTATAATTATTATTTATGTATTATAATTTTTTATTAAATTATATATATACACTATTTAATTAAAAGATTAAATCTAAAATCTTACTGTATATTTCTTTATAATTATAAATGGGTGATAAAGTTGATTGGCTTTAATGATATCTTGTACTTTTTTTTTTTTAATTACGTAGTTCTATCCTATATAATAATTTATAATATAAGTTCTATATGGTTTTTGTATAGATCTCTTAGGTACTATTTATGTAATGACAAATACCTGTGTAAATCAGGTTTAGATATATTTATTATGTAGACTTTGTTACTTTTTTATACATAAAAATTACTCTTTAGCACAAAAATTGTTACTCATCTAAATTAAAAAAAATACTCTTCTATCCTATATAATAATTTATAATATAAGTTCTATATGGTTTTTGTGTAGATCTCTTAGGTACTATTTATTAATGACAAATACCTGTGTAAATCAGGTTTAAATATATTAATTATGTAGACTTTGTTACTGTTTTATACATAAAAATTACTCTTTAGCACAAAAATTATTACTCTTCTAAATTAAAAAAATACTCTTCAAATTCTTATAAATCCTGATTTATCGATCAACTTTTTAGTAAATAAAAAATTAATTTTTAGAGATATGAATTATTACTCTTCTGTATGAAATTATTACTCTTTAAAGAGTAATTTTTTATATACTAAAGAGTAATATTAAAAAAATAAGACTTAATTGTAATCCCGATTTTCATAAGACTTACTCTTATTTAATTTGGTCGTTTGTGGATTGTCGTATATTTTTTATTATGTATTTGTTATCGATTAGAACTAGTAATTCACGTCTGTGCATTGCACGGAAAGCATTTTACTATAGGATCATTATTAATTATATATTTTTGTGAATAGTATAAAAGTATAAAAGACAAAACAAATTAGAATATAGGAGTATTATAAATAGTATGAAAGTAGAATCTATAAAAGAGAAGAAAAAGAAGAAGCGTTAGAGAAAAAAATAATAAAAAGATGATTAAAAAGAAGAACAGATGAAAGAATATTAAAATATAAAAATATGGTTCATAGAATTATTATAAAGTAAATACAGAAATTGAAGAAAAAAAAGATAAACAAAAAAAGAATGATACCTCAAATGAGAATGATTGGACCTACAAATTAGATTAAATATGAGAATGATTAAATCTAAAAATAATATCAAATAAAAGTATAAAAGAAGATAAAATAAATAAATTAAATTACAAAAATAGAGTTTATAGAATTATGAAAAAAAAACACACACACACACACACACAAAAGAGAAAAAAATAAAATAACAATAAATTAATAGTATAATGATATCTTTAAAGAGAATGATTTAACCCGCATATAAGATCAAATAAAAGTATAAAAGACAAACAAATTAGAGTATATTTTTATAAATAATGCGAAAATATAATCTGTAAAAAAAAAGAAAAAGAAGAAATATTAGAGAAAAAAAAAAGATTAAAAAGAAGAACAAAAGATAAAATATAAAATATGATTCATAGATTTATTATAAAACAACCAAAAAAATTAAAAAAAAAGATAGTTAAAAAAAAAGAATATTACCTCAAATGAGAATGATTGGATCTACAAATAAGATCAAATATGATAATAATTAAACCTAAAAATAATATCAATCAAATAAAAATATAAAAGAAGATAAAATAAACTAAATTATAAAATAGAGTTTATAGAATTATTAAAAAAATCGAAGAGAAAAAAAATAAGATAACAAAAAATACAAATTATAATGATACATTTAAGAAGAATGATTGAACCTACATATAAGATCATATAAAAGTATAAGATACAAAACAAATTAGAGTAGATTATAAATAATATAAAAGTAAACTCTATAAAAGAAAAGAAAAAGAAGAAGTATTAGCGGAAAAAATAATAATAAAAAGATGATTAAAAAGAACAAAAGAAAGAATATTAAAATATAAAAATAGTGTTCATAGAATTTTTATAAAGCAAATACAAAAATTAAAGACAAAAAAAGAATATATCTCAAATAAGAATGATTGGACCTAAAAATAAGATCAAATATGATAATAATTAAACCTAAAAATAATATCAATCAAATAAAAGTATAAAAGAAGATAAAATAAATTAAATTATAAAAATAGAGTTTATAGAATTATTAAAAAAATACAACAATTAAAGAGAAAAAAATAAGATAATAACAAATTAAAAATTATAATGATATCTTCAAGGAGAACGGTGAACCTATATATAAGGTCATATATAAAAGTATAAAAAACAAAATAAATTAGAGTATATTATAAAAAATATGAAAGTAGAATTTATAAAAGAGAAGAAAAATAAGAAGCATTAGATAAAAAAATAATAAAAAGATCATTAAAAAGAAGAATAAAAGAAATAATATTAAAATATAAAAACATGGTTTATTAAAATTATTATAAAGTAAACAAAAAAATTAAAGAAAAAAAAGATAGACAAAAAAAAAAGAATATATCTCAAATAAGAATTATTGAACATACAAATAAGATCAAATATGATATGATAATAATTAGACCTAAAAATAGATTAATTAAATAAAAGTATAAAAGAAGATAAAATAAATTAAATTATAAAAATAGGTTTATGTAATTATTAAAAAACACAAAAATCGAAGAGAAAAAAATAAGATAACAAAAAATTAAAAAATATAATGATACCTTTAAGGAAAATGATTGAATCTACATATAAAATAATATAAAAGTATAAAATACAAAATAAATTAGAGTAGATTATAAATAATATGAGAGTAGAATCTATAAAAGAGAAGAAAAAGAAGAAGCATTAGAGAAAAAAAATAATAAAAAAATCATTAAAAAGAAGAACAAAAGATAGAATATTAAAATATAAAAATAAGGTTCATAAAATTATTATAAAGAAAACATATTGAAGAAAAAAAAGATAAAAAAAAAATGATACCTCAAAAGAGAATGATTGGATCTACAAATAAAATCAAATATGAGAATAGTTAAACCTAAAAATAATATCAAATAAAAGTATAAAAGAAGATAACATAAATTAAATTATAAAAATTAAATTTAAAGAATTATTAAAAAAATACACAAAAGTCGAAAAGAAAAAATAAGATAACAAAAAATTAAAAAGTATAATGATACATTTAAGGAGAATGATTGAACATGTATATAAGATCAAATAAAAGTATAAAAGATAAAACAAATTAGAATAAATTATAAATAATATGAAAGTAGAATTTGTAAAAGAGAAGAAAAAGAAGAAGCATTAGAGAAAAAACAAAAAACAAAAAGAGATTAAAAGAAGAACAAAAGAAAAAAAATTAAAAAGTATAATGATATCTATAGGGAGAATGATTGAACCTATATATATGATCAAATAAAAGTATAAAATACTCCCTCCAGCCACTTACAAGGTATCTATTTTACCATTTTGGGCGTCCACTTCAAATGTACTCATTTTCCCTTTTTAGTAAAAAAGTACACCCTATTGTCCACCACTTCCCTCTAATACAAATACACACTTTATATATAATAATAATACTCATTAATTCACGCAAAAAAAGAAAATGGTTACCTTTCAAGTGGCCGGAGGGAGTACAAAATAAATTAGAGTAGATTATGAATAATATGAAAGTAGAATCTGTAAAAGAGAATAAAAGAATAAGATTAGTGAGAAAAAAATAAAGAAAAGAAAGAGGAATAGAGTAAGAATTTGATTAGGTAATGAAAAAATTTATATAGCATGATTTTAAAGAATGAACGATAATGATTGAAAGCAAATATTTATAGAGACCATTATAATGAAAATATATTAATTGAAATTAAGCATAATTTAAGATTAATATAATTTGAAAAAATATTTTCCATATTTATTAAATTTATTTAAAAAAATATTTTCCATATTTATTAAATTTATTTATAATATGCAATAAAATTTAAAATTTAAATAATGGAATCCATTATCCATTATAATAATTTATTAAAAGCATTAATTGAACGGTTAAATTTAAAATTAAATTGGACGGTTAAGATTAAAATTGAATTATTTTTAAATAAAGTAAAATTAAAAAAAAATGGAAAACAAAAGTGAAAAATCAGGTTTGCTTTTATATATGTATATATTTGTTTTATAGCTATCTTCCACTTTTCTAGTACAAATTTTTATTAGATTTATTGAATTTTAGTTGTATAACGGCATAGCAAAATATCTAATAGGATGGTATATACCGATATTTTAGTTATGATATGGTATATCGAAATATCGGTAAACAGAAGGTATACTATTTTCTTATACCGAAATATCGGTATATCAAACTATGGTATACCGAAAGTTTAGGTAAGGTAACAGTACGATTTTTTATATATTGAAAATTTTGGTAGGGTATTTCGTATGACAAAATATTTTCGGTATGCCATATCGCCCACCCCTGAAGCCAAGTGATTTCTTTTCTTTAATTCGTTTTCTATTAATATAAAATATATTTAGGATTAATGGATTATCCATTTTATATAATATGATCCGTGAAACGGTCTTACCCAAGACATACCAAAAATATAACACGATTAACCACGTGACACATCATATTTATAAATGTTATCGCAATTAGTATATACTATAAGATAAATTATTTATAAAATAGCGTTATCACTTTTTATTAATTGAGTATCACTTTTTATTATAAACGAGTACATATTTCCTCATAATATGCGAACGCATTATATTTCATAAGAAAATTAATTAGATAATCAATATTAAATGTATATTGTAATTGTAATAATCTAATAATGAGGATATATTCAAATTTTTTGAAAATATACTTTTTTTAATTGGTTTATTTATCTAATTTTAAGGTTTAATTTTTAATTCTAAATATTAAGATATGCATTAATAATATAATAATAATAATAAAAAAAATAAAAAGATTATGTGTGATATTAAAATAAAAAATAAAAAAATTCATTCCTAACCAATAAAAAAATATGATTAAAGGTGGTGTTTAATATTTGAAGATATACATGAATAATAATAATAATAATAAATTGGATATATTTTTATTAATTGGTTTAATTATCTATTTCTAACCAATCAAAAAATTATAATTAAAGATGATACTCCCTCCGGCCACTTACAAGGTAACCGTTTGCTGTTTGCACGTGGACAATTCTAAGGTCTTTATTTGCTTTTCGCATGTGGATTAAGAAGTATTATTATTATAGGTAAAGTGGGTAGTTGTATTAGAGAGAAGTTGTGGATCATATTGCATACTTTCTTTACTAAATAGAGGAAATTGAGACATTTGAAGCGGACGACAGGAATAGTGAAATGGATACCTTGTAAGTGGCCGGAGGTAGTATTTAATTTATAGATATACATGAATAATATACTTCCTTCGTCCAACCCAAATAGTTCATTTTTGCCATTTTGATCCTCCAATCTAAAGAGTCAACTTTTATTTTTTACACGCATGAGATCCACACACACCCTCTAATACAATTAAAATATGAGATTCACACTCCTACTAATACAACTACCACTACATATTAAATAATATTACTTCTTAATCCACGTGTTAAAAAGTAAAAATTACCCTTTGGGCGGGACGGAGGGAGTAGTAATAATAAATAAATAAAAAGTAGAAAAATTATATATATGATATTAGAATAAAAATTAAAAAAGATATGACAATTAACCACGTTTCACATTTTTAAAAAATTATTTATAATAGTGTATTCGCAATTAATATATATATTATGTTATCATATTTTAATAATCTCATATAAACTCTTTCATATGTCTTTGCTTGAAATTTGAATGCTCTGTGAGCTAGGTTCACAGAATAACAAACTCATGTATCAATTTTAGTTTTTATATTTATAAATATATACTAGAATGTTTCCCTTATACCCTATATATAAAATATTTTATTATATTCATCAATAATTATAATTTTAAATAAAAAATACTTAAAATTAAAATTTAATATATAATAATACTCCCTCCGTTTCGGATATTTTCACTCATTTGTACGGGTACGGAAATTAAAACGTGTTATTTTTTAATATATAATGTAAGAAAAAGTAGGGATAAATTAGTAATTTAAAATAAAAAAGCAAATAAAGTTGTTGGGAATAATGAATAAAGTGTAAAAAAGTAATTAAAGTCATTGGGATTGTAAAAAGTACTCCATCCGTCCCTTTGATAAGTGTCCATTTTGCCATTTTGGTCTGTCCCAATACAAAGTGTCAATTTCCTTTTTGGGTTGATGTGACACAACACAATAATATTATTATACTCAACTACTTACACATGGCACATACTCAATATTAATACAGCTACCCACTACACATTAAAATATTATTTGTCTCACCTCATTATACTTTAAAATATTATATTCCTTAATTCACGTGCAAAAAGCAAATAGACACTTATCAAAGGGAATATTATATTCCTTAATCCACGTGCAAAAAGTAAACAGACACTTATCAAAGGATGGAGGGAGTAGGCAATAAAATATTATATATTCTTAAAAAAATAGAAAAAATAGAATTGGTAAAAATACGTGGGACACCCTAATAAAAATAAAAAATTGGTAAAAATACATGGGACAACCTAATAAAAAATAGGTAAAAATACGTGGGACGGAGGGAGTATAAAAAATTCATGATATACCAAAAATATACTCACTTGTATATTAATAAAATTTTATTTTATTTATTTATTTATTTAAAAGATATTAATGTGTAATCGTGTGTATGGTACACTCTAGCTGGAGTGTTGTTATTTGAAATATAAATTATTACTCTCTATTTGTAGTGTTAATAATAATATTACTTTTTATAAAAAGGAGTAATTAATTAGAAAATTCTTGACTGTACTAAAAAGTAAATTCGATTTCATCCTAATTTTCACGTTTTATATATTTTTGAGGTAATAATATATTTTTGTTTAATAAGTTAATACTATATATATATATATATATATATATATATATATATATATATATATATATATATATATATATATATATTAAAATTTTAATTTGTAAATACTTAAATTTTAATTTAAAATACTATTATTAAAAAATTTTAAAACTAAAAATGTTATTTTAAAATAATTTTATTTTAGATCAATTAAATAAATAAGATTAATTAAATAATATAAATAAACTCGGGAAGTTAATAAATAGTATGGTCAAATGAAATAAATACAAGAATGGAGTGATAAGAGATAATTAAGAGAGATATGACAATTGATAAGAAATTGTATGAAGACAAATTTGGTGATGTGGCGATAAAAAGAAGATATATGAAACGGTTTATTGTAGTAAAAATTTAATAATAGATGACATGAATTATGCAAGTAATGACCGGAAATTAGAGCGGTGACAAATTAGTTTTAGAGAAAATGATAAACCACAAAAAAGTGACCAAGAAATCTCCCAAGAACACCTTTTTTATGATAGGTAAATAAGTTATCAAAGTAATCAGTAATTCTCAACTTAATTTACTCTATTTCAATAAATTGAGTAATAGGAAAGTAGAGGAAAAGTAGTTCCATTTATAAAGAAACAAGAAAATGTAAGAAAGATGACAAAACTAAAAGAATCCAACGATTAAGCAGAGGAAAACAAAGCAGAAATTAAGTAAATCATGAAAGAGTACACTGACTGATACGTAGAAAAGGAATCAGTCATGAAGACGGCGACCAAGAACGCAGTCGACAACACGTGTCACTTGAAGAGTCATGATTCCAGGATTCTCTCGAAATATGGGTGGACACGGTTCACTGATTTCGATACTTATAGTCCCACGTGGTAGCAAATCCTCCTTCAGGAGGAACCCCGCATCTACAAGAGCTTCAGCAACGGATTTAGCCATACTGATTGCAATATCAGGATCATCAGCATAAAAAACAGCTGAGTAAACCGACCAATCAGGGACATACAGATACACTCGACCGCATCCATCCCTAGCAACGAAGCAACCACCATTACTGACGCAACCACCAATGTCAACCTTGTTGATGTCGTGATTGATCACAACTTTGACCCCCTCAATCCTGCTCTCCACATATTTCTTCGTTACATCTGCCCAGTTCCGGAATACGGCTTCATATTCTTGACAATGCCACTTCTCCAAGATATCAATAAATATAATCTTACTTGTCTCCTGTTTTGCTGCCATCAAAATTTTTTTTTTCCTTTCTGATTCATGATAGGCCCTGTTCAATGAAATGGTGTTGTGTGATTAATATATATAGCACATTCTGTTTGATTTCACTCGATATATCAGCCTAGTAAATCTATTATATTTGTTAGGTCAAGTATTTCATAAATCTCGCTTATTTATCGAGTGAGAATATATATATTATTTATCTATTTTATTTAGATGAAATTTTATCGGTTCCTATATATTTGGATTGAGTTATTTGAAATCCCAAAATTTTTAAAATGAAACAGTTATACTCCAATTCCTTATATTCTTTTTCATTTTTTTAATGGTTTTTAATCAATTTTAAGATTTTGATTTTAATAATTTTTTTTAACATTATTTAGAATATAAAATGATTCTCGTTTCATCTAAACCTTTTATTGTTTGGTAAGATTCAGATTTTACCATGTCATCATTTTTAAATTAACGATCAATTTTTTTTTATCCAGTGAAATTTTATCTTTTTCTTTTTTCTTATATGGGAAAATTACTTAGGTACACACTTTTCTCTCTGGGCAATCAAATTCATTTCCTATCTCCTCCCAGCTATCTTCATCTATCACTTCATCATCATCAGTATCTACATAAGCTTCATCCACTTCATCATCATCAGTACTATAAGCTTCATCATTTCCCGACAACTCCCAGCTATTAGTGTCCCATTCATCAATATCTCGGCCATGATCAGGCTCCCAGCTATCAAAAATATGATCAGGCTCCCCTTGCAGACTTTTATCCAACTCTTCCCAAAAATCTGGCCCCAACTCAGCTATACTTTCCTTAAGGAGGGCATCCCTCGTGGAATCAAGTAATTTGTCAAATTTGTCATTCATCCGGCCTACTATCAAGTCAATCTCATCTTGAGATGGAAGATTTGCAAGTGACTCCTTCCAAAGTTTGCCGCAATTAGGATCATGTTTCAAATTTATTTCATCCATTAAATATGCCAATTCTTTAGCTTTCAGATCAGATTCCTCAGCATTCAGGTCAATTTCCTCAACACCGTCTGTGATATCACTCAATGGTTTCCCTCCACCAACTTTTTCCTTAAGAACGTCCCTTCCAATTAAGCCACCTTTCTTTTTTACAGCAACTATTCCTTCAAGAGCTTTCCTTCCACCTAAGACTCTTTTCTTATCTGCTTTGCCTGCATCAGTCATTCCCCCACAATTAGAGCCTATAAACAGCATCAACCTTATATGAATTAAAACAGAAATTCCTCCCAATCAATGTAGTTTAGATTCGACTCTATAGGATGCATTACCTTGCCCACAGGCATTGTTGTGTAGCGTGTGGGAAGCATCATCAACAAATCGTATGTTGATATCCACACCTTGTAGCGCTCTAGATGCCATTGTTGATTGATTCCAGCTGTAAATCTGAGATACAAATCAAGAATGGGAATTTTTTTAAATAGAGGCCAGCAAGATGGTGAGAGTGTGGTTGTAGAGGAGGCTGTTGGTGAGAGTGATAGTGGAAAAAGTACGGAGAGTGAGATGGAGGCTGACGTAGTTGATGAGGTTGATAACTTTGATGAAAGAAGGGTATCTGAGTGCGATGATGAGGAGGCTAAATATCCTGTTTTTAATCATGCCACCATTTATAACCCTGAATTTGAGAAGGAGATGATATTTACCTCCAAGGAAGAGTTCAAGAAAGCTGCTCAGTCACATGCTATCAAGAACAATAGAAATATTCGCTTTACAAAGAATGATAGAAGGAGGATGTATAGTAAGTGTGCTGACGAGAAATACAAGTGGAAGATTCATCTTTTGAATAGAAAGAAGTTGCATTTCAGATTAGGGAACACTACCCTAAACACACATGTGCTCCTACTCAAACTGTGAGAAATTTGACATCTACTTGGCTAAGTGAGAGGTATTTGCAGAGGTTTCAGTCAGATGGTAAGAGGAATACTATTGGTTTTATGCATGACGCTTCGGTTGACACTTGGTGTCAGATTTCAAGGCACCAAGCTTATAAAGCTAAGAGAAACGCACTACACAAGATTGAGGGTGATCCTGATGCCCAATTTGCTAAGCTTTGGTCCTACACCGAAGAGCTTAAGAAAACTAACCCCGGATCAACAATTATCTTAGGAACAGAAAACGATAATGGTGTGAAAAAATTTAGTAAGATGTATATTTGCTTTGATGGGTTGAAGAGGGGTTTCTTAGTAGGCTGTAGACCGATATTAGGGGTAGATGGATGTCACTTGAAGAGTAAGTATAGGGGAGTCTTGTTAACAGCGGTTAGGGTGGACGAAAACGATAATTTGTTTCCTGTTGCATACGCAGTTGTTGAGAAGGAGAATGGTGACATTTGGGAATGGTTTTTGATTGTTCTCAAGCAAGACCTTGGTATTAAGGCCGATGAATTCACATTCATTTCGGATAAACAAAAAGGTTTGATCATGACAATAGAGGCTGTTTTCCCCGTTTGTGAGCATAGATTTTGTGTTAGGCATCTTCACAATAATCTAAAAATGGCTGGATGGGGAGGAGAATTGTTCAAGGATTTATTATGAAAAGCTTCTTGTAGCACGACACCATAGGAGCACACAATAATAATGGAAAAATTGAAGGAGAATATGGCATATGATTGGTTTCATGACAAGCCAGTTACTCATTAGTCTAAAGTTTTCTTCTCTGAAAGGACCAAATGTGATATGCTTTTGAACAATGTATGTGAATCCTTTAACTCCAACATTTTAGAGGCTAGGGGTAATGCTATCATAACTCTGTTAGAATGGATCAGAATTCATTTGATGACGAGGCTGCAAAAGAATAGGGATAGAGCTAAGTCCAACTAGAAAGGGAGGATGTGTCCTAGGATTAGCAAGATACTACAAATAAACAGTGAGAAAATTGCATATTGTATTCCCATCAAGTCCAGTGATAGGCATTATGAGGTAAAATGCTTTGCAGGAGGACGCTATACAGTGGATTTATATCTGGAGACTTGTACGTGTAGAAGTTGGCAACTCACTGGAATCCCTTGCTCCCACGCACTAGCTGCTCTATAGAAACAACGTCTGAATCCAGAGGATTATGTGGCAGCATGCTATACTGTGGATTGCTATAACAGGGCCTATGAGAATCCTATTATAGGGATAAGTTATGAAGCATTATGGGAAACTAGTATGTACATCCCTCCACTGCCCATGAATTTCGGAGTTAGGACAAAACGAGGTAGAAGAGATACAAAAAGGAGGTTAGAGCCTGATGAGAAAGAAAAGAAGGGGAAAAAGAAACAAAGGATGAGAATGAGAAGGCAACAAACAACAATAAAGTGCAAGAGATGTGGAATATCAAGGCATAATATAAAAACTTGCAAAGCATCTCAGGTATTCATTTAAATCATTTTCTATACTAGCTATTTGGATGTAATGTTTGTCATGTATATAGTTTATAACTCATTTGGTTTATTAGGGAGATGGTAATGCAACTGTACAAGATGATGGTAGAGTTAATGATGAGGTTGAAGCTGAAATTGGCAGTGGCAGCAGGCCTACAAATGCTAATACAGTGAGTTAATTACATACTTGCAAAGTTATATATGTTTTGTGTTGTGACTCATAATTTTTCTTTGACATATTTGTTTTTTATTTTTAGATTGCCCTACCAAAGTTTGTTACTGAAGTAAATGTAGCACCTGCTACTCAAGATAGTTGTATTGCTAAAGTTAATGTTGCTCCTGCTACTCAAGAGAGTGGTGTCACTACAGTGAGAAGGTACAAGACACCTTCCACATCTCAAGTGCAAGGGCCATCCATGTATGAACAGCTTCATATGAGCCAACCATCTTTGCATTCGAGGATCCAATTCAGAGCACCTCCACCTATGGGAGAAGGTCATTTCTCCTATAAGAGCACTGGTCCAATACAATCTGAACCTGAGAGAAGAATTGTTCGGGAGGGTGGGCAAAAATTCATGGAGTTGTCCAAACAAAGCAGTGGTTCACTAGGCAAGGGAAAAAAGAAAGTCACCTAGCTATGGTTAACTTATTTATTTTGTGGTCCTGATTGAACAACTAATGGATTGTTAGGATCATTTTTTTTCTATTTCTTAAGCATGCTGAGCAAATGTGATGTTGATGTGAACATATTTCAGTTTGTATTTTGGGTTTGCTATTATGATATCGCTCGCAATATATAGATTTGGGGACGGTGGATTTGCTATTATGCATGTTTTTGTTTTGAATGTTGGAACTAGCTATCTTTTGAATATTTATTTTGATTGTTTAGTATGCTTCTTTATAGATTGTCCTTCGGTATAAGAACTCTTCTTCCCCTTGTTCTTTTTTTAATTATATTAGAGAATAGTGCATTATTGTATATTTGAGAATTCTTGAAAATTTAAAATTGTCATTAGCATTAGAGCTGTTATGGGAAACGAGCAGCTCGTCGGCTCGGCTCGGCTCAACTCGAGCTCATTTTCTATTCGAGCTCGAATTATACTCATTTTCGTAACTAGCCGAGCTCGGCCGGCTCGTTTAGGCTCGAAAATAATTAATAATAATATTATTATTATTTAATTATAATAATATATAATAAAATAAATATTTTAAATATAATAAAAATATAAAATATATTAATTAATACTCGACTTGACTCGACTGGGTTCGGCTCGGCTCGGTTCGAAAACTCAATATTTTTATTTAACGAGCCGAGCTCAAGGTCGCTCGAGTATTTTTCGAGCCGAGCCGAGCTCGTATATAAGCTCGTCACCATATCGAGTCGAGCTCGAACTCGAACTCGGCTCGATAAGTACTCGAGCCGAGCTCGAGTATGGGATACTCGATCGAGCTCGGCTCGTATAAGACCCCTAAATTTAGCATACAACAGGTGGTTTAGGTGCTAGTGGAGGTTCTCCACCCAATCCAATCAAATGGTATTATATAGTGTGTGTCATATTCTGCTCCTTCCAAGAATTTCATCCTAAATCCAAGTTTAGCAATATGATGTCAAGTTCTCCCTTCTTTTAGTTTCATGTATCAGTCAGTTTAGATACAACCATGAATTCAACCGTATGCATGCTTTTTCAGCAGCTATTTTATCATTTAAAGCCTTACTTTTGCATAATAATGGATATCTATGCATCTGTAATTGCAAAAAATTGCGCCAACACTTTTTTTCATTCATTTAATAATTGTTTCATCTTCATTCATTCAATAAAAATTTCATATTTTACAAACATTACAAAGAATAATATGCTGGGAAAAATTCAATAGCAATTTCATATTCATTCATTGCAAATCAAAATGAATATGAATTTACAATCTTTGTTGCAAAATACACAAACTAAACACGATCCATCGTGACTACATATAGCCTACAAGCCTTCACGAAACCAAGCACAAACTATCATAACTACATAATACTAGCAAAACCAACAAACACAAACCATCATAACTACATAATACTAGCAAAACCAACAAATACTAGCAAAACAAACTAACTACCCAACATTCTTTTTGTAATTGTTACTTGATCATGCTTCAAGTACTCACCCACATTAACCAAACACCAACAAACAAATGATACTCCTAGAATCTTGAAAAACAGTTTGAGCATCACTTTCAAATTACGAACATGAGAATCCTTTTGCTCCTTCAACTTCAAACACTGATATAATAGGAACTTATTATCCGTCTTCAGTACAATATTTTCTTCTTTCAAATCTTGGTTCAATTTTCTCATCTCATTGACTCTTTTTAGTAGCTCAGGAATTATGTGTTTTGACCTCAAGCACATTGGTGGATCAATCCATTGGAAAAAATTGCAATAGCCCAGATCCTATATGTATAAAAAATAGAAAAATTAGCATTAAAACTTAAATTTACACATTTATCCGCAAATTGCAATAGCCCTAAGCCTCAAATTGCAATAGCCCGAGCCTATATGCCATTTATCAGTATAAATAAATGTTAATGAAGTATATTAATAGAACAAATGAAATAAAATATCTTACAGGATATCTTCCGCACCCTAAGAACCTTCTACCAGAATTATCCTCTTTCCCTTGCATACCGGAGCTCGTAGGTGACAAAGGCATTGAGTCTCTAAGGTTCCTCGCGACATCACGACACTAAAAGGATTCTCTGCGCTCTTAGTTCACGACGATATTAGGTCTCAGATCTTCTTATTTGTCGATTTTTCCCCAAAATAGGGCTTAGGGTTCTTCTTCATCTTTGATTCTAATTTATCAAAATGAATTCTGAAATTGTATTTTTATGTTGTCTGATTGGGTGGGTGGGGTTTTAGTAAGTAGATTATTAATTGATTTTTAATTTTAGTTTTTTAATTATTTAAAAAAATATAATTGCCATGTGGCAATAAAATAATATTTTTTAAGTTGACTCCCCTGCCACGTCATCTCCACGCCCGGAAATTGGCGATTCCGGCTATCATGTGACAGTCATGTGCCATTTTTCGGTAAAAAAAGGACGTATATGGCCCTATTTCGTCACTTATGGGACCAAATCGGTATTTATCCCTAGTCGTAATCCTCCCTATTTTTAGCTATAATTTTAATAATTATATGTAATGTGTTTTATGGTTTATTTTGTCTTAGGATTTAATATTTATTCTTATAGTTTAGTATTAACTTTAAAAGTATAGTTATAATTTTACCTTGTGGTTTATGTTATATTTTATCCTCTACGGAGTATTTTGTTTATAGGGTTTTAATATTTATTTTCAAGGTTTAGTGTTAATTTTAAGAATATAATAATTGTAATTTTACTCTAGTGGTTTATGATATATTTTATCTGTAGTTTAATATTTTATTTTAGGGTTTAGTGTTAATTTTAATGAAATAATTATAATTAGGAATAATTAGTTAATAAAAGAATTTTAAAAAAAGGATGAGTTTCTAATAAATTAAAATTAATTAAAGTTAGATAGGTGATATGTCAAATCATTAACGGAAGATTATATAAAGGAAGAAAGTATATAAAGAATTAGAATTTAATTTAGTTAGAGGGATTGCCATATTTAGTTTTTTTTCCAAAACTATAGTTATATTAATAACTAAAACATAAATACAACACGTGGCTAACTAGCAAAGAAAGTACTATCTAAACGTACTTGATTGAACCCTATAATATCTTGAGGGAACAGAAAAACACCCCACCAAAAGGGAACACACACGGGACTCCACCACCTCGATTAAGAAGACTGCACACTCCCGCGAGGGGAGACTAAACTACTCCACAAAGGGAGACTGAAACAACAGAAAATATCAAGAATCATTACAAATCTGTTTAATTCAAACTGTGGCAAAAGCAACCTAGGAAAGACCAGATCTAAAGGGACTCCGAAGGAAAAAAAAGGAAAAGGCATAGAAAAAAAATAGAAACAGGCCTCCTCTCTTCCTCGCACTATCATCACGCCACTATAGCCTCACTATCCACAACGACTACCGTCACCAGACCACCACCTCCACGACCACTTCCAACTTGAAGAAATAAATATGCTTGAAGCTGAGCCGATCCACACAACAAAGAGCGAGATCCAAGATTCAAAGAACGAATCCACAAAGAAAAGAAGGATCCGGAAAGGAGGCAAAAACAGAAAAAGGTGCCCAAGATCAAGGAAAAAACTGTGGGGTTAAGTCGCCGTCGGCGAGTGGGAGTCGGAGGGAGAGGTGGGTTTATGATGGGAATGGGTGGGGAAGAGAGGGGGAAGAGGGGCGGCTACTTGGGTTCTTAGAGAGAGAATAAAAGAGAGAGGGAAGAGTGCTTGTTCACCTTTTTGTGTGTCCCCAAGTATAGGGAATCAGTTGCAGATAAGCGTGTGACCAAGTCTATTATCGAACCCAAAGGATAATTCTAAACTTACTATTTAATCTAATTATGACTATTCTAATTTAAGACAAATCTGGGTATTTAAGTGAATTAATTAAACCTAAGAAAGCAGAAAATAATTACTAAAAATAATAAAATAGCAAATAAAATAAATATGGAAGTGTTCAAGATAGAAGATATACAGCACTAGGAAATCCAGTTAAATTGGTCAAATCGAATCACTAGACAATCAATTAGAATCTCTGCAGTTCTTATGAAAGCAATCATTAAATTATGTTAAATCCCTTTTCTAAAGTAAACTTAACACGTAAATTTGGTTCAAACCCTCAGATGCAAAAGAATAATTCATACTCCCTTTGTAGGTACTTCATGCAAAATTACACTAAAGGCTAGAGCACTAGACTTCCCTTTGTAGGTACTTAAGAATTAAATCTCGATTCCCACCTAACAATCTAAGAAACTAAATCCTCTAGAATAGTAATTAATAAATATATTAGGTGTCCAATATTAATTCTAATGAATAAAGGTTGTACGGTTAGATTCCCTTTACCCATAACAGGTTGACAAATATAATTCCTTCTATGAAACAAGCAATAATAACAAACATGCATAGGACAATGACATACTCATGAATAAGGACAGATCATATAAGACAAAAATATAAGTCTCAAGTCAAAGCATTAATAAAAGAATAAGTATACTGCAGGTATCCAACCTTAAGTCTAGATCATCAATTCAAAACAACTTAACCTTCAAAACCTAGCGCTATACAAGAAGTACTAGCCCATGGTGTTATAAGCAACACACATGATTAGGTATGAAAGCATATTATTCACAATTATGAAAGAAAGAATAAGAGAAACCCTAAATATGGTGTGATCCTCCGTTCTCTCCTCCGTGATTCTGAACCTTCTTGTTCTCCTTCTCAAGTAACAATCCTGATGAACTCTCTGGGATGGGTGGATGAGATGGTGCAAGGACAGGGTATGTAGGGTTGTGTAGAATTATGGAGAGTTAGGGTTTGAAACACCCCAAGGACTCCTTTTATAGTTCAGACCTGATCCTTCACGAATTCTGACTTAAAAGTAGATTTTTTCACGTTAAAAATACGAATGTGCCAAAAAATTATGAAACGGTGATCTGGGCCTGGCATGACCTTGGCACGAGTCGTGGCACATCCGGCACGAGTCGTGCCGGCGCCTAGCGTGTGGGATTCCTCGGCAACTCTCGATAGCACGACTCGCGCGCCTCAGCAACACTCGGTGGTCATGCTCGGCAGCTCTTGATAGCTCTCGGCAGCATGACACAGCGCGTCTCGGCAGCCTTCTCTCGACAGCTGTCGGTGGCACGACGCGTGCATCTCGGCAGCACTCGGGCGGCACGACTCGCGCGCCTCGGCAGTTCGTGCGGGCACTTCTCGGCAACATGTGCGGCACAACCCATCATCCTCGGCACGAGTGGCCCTCATGGCCGACACGAGTCGTGCTGCTCTTCTTCCTCCCGACTTCGTTTTGATTTCTATTTTTACTCTTTTTATCTCGTTTTCCACCTAAAAACACGAAATAACACCTCACACGCATCTATAGCACAATTATGCACAATTCAACCAAAAGATGCTCAAATATGAATATAAATATCACATAATAGTGCTAAATCGGATCCTAAAATATGCAGATTTTTACACTAATCAAACCCCCAAACTTAAGATGTTGTTCGTCCTCGAACAATGAAAAAGAATAAATAAGAAGAAAATTAGTGTGCAAATTTAAGGGAAAACAAGGAATATGACACTTGTCATTAACTCCAGTCATGTACTCTCATCACATGGAATAATTCATTCATAGCATACAAGTTAAGATAAATACTACCAATTCAAATGCTCAATTGACTTATTCTCACATGAAGTATATTACTCTCATTCAAGTGTATAAGATACATGATTGTCGCTATTTTCACCTAAATTTTAGCATCTTTTTGTATGTCTTTTCGTATTATTTTATCTGTATTTATGTGTTATTTGGTTGTGTTTAGTATTTTTTTGAAAATGTGTGGGAATGAGCTTAAACGTATATAAAACAGGTGAAAACGGAGCAAAAAGGGAGAAAGGAGATGAAACGAAGAAGAAAAATAGAGCACAACCAAACTCGACCCGAGTGCTGCTACTCGAGTCGAGTTGGTCCAGCTCGAGCCGTGCGCCAGACACGGGCCTGTAAGAGATGGACATACGACGATGTCAGAAAACACAACTCAGCCACCCCTGTGGCCGAGTGCAGGACACGGGCCGTGTGCAGAAACACGGGCCGTGTATCAAACACGGCCCTATCCAAAATGGCCGTGTGCGAGCATCAGAAGACACAACACGACCACCCCTATGGCCGTGTGCTGCGCACGAGCCGTGCGCTGTCCGGAGCTCGCCATTGACCAGAATCCCAGACACGACTCGGGCCGTATAGCAGCACACGAGCCGTATAGGTGCAAATTTCTATAAAAAATTAGATTCCTTCTAGAAGCTTTCCAAGGGGTATAAATACCCAATACTTCAATATTTGAGCAGATTTTCGTAGGGTTTTCACTGTTTCACACACTATTCTCTCTAATTCACACCATCATCTTCCTCCATTCATCATCCATTATATCTTCTTCATCCACCCATCAAATCCACCATTGAAGAACTCAAGAAATCAAGAGCTAGAGATGGAGATCAATGAGTGTTGAAGATTCTCTACAAAAAATTGCTAGGGAAGATTTACATCTCTTTTGTTTTTCATTTGGATTTAAGATTATGGGTATGCGCAATTAAGCATTCATGTGTTTTATTACCATTATCATGTTAGGCTAATCCCTCTATTGGGATTAGGGACATGAAGAGCATATTAGATTTATATTATCATGTGGATTAAATTATTTTTTGATTTAATTGATGTTGGTTTCTATTCATGGGTTTTAATTGATTTGATGTTGTTATGGCATGGTTTGTTATTCATGAATGATTATTGGTTTAATGGATTGTTGATCAATGAATGATTTATGATAATTAAGTGTTATTATAATGATCATGTGTATATTGCTTGGAGTGAGACGGAAACGACCCTCTAAAGTATTAGAAAGACATGAATAGACATCGAGTTTGGGTTTGACCAAAAGGATATTTGAATTCGATGAGGGGAACCAATCCGTTCGTTAGGTCTAGTACACAAAAAGGGAGAGTTAATTCTAATTAGTACCTTCTAAGGGAGAATTGAGAGTTAATTAGTACCTAGATGGAAGAGGTTAATGTTGGGCTTTGATCTTAAGTGCTTTTGGGAGTCTCAAGTGGAACAACAACCTTTGTAACCCAAAAGGGAGCTTAGGATACAATCGTGATCACCCTTAATCTACATCAATTGAGTTGAATTCTTTTTTCATGATAACATGAATTGAGTGTGCTTGGATGTTTCTAATCCCATGTTTTTCCATACTTGAACTTTAACACCTATTCTCTTTTCTCATTTATCATATTTACTTGTCATTTCTCTTATTTGCTATTTTATTTACTTGCTACTTGCCTTAGTTGTTAATTTCATTCTCAAAACTCCCGATCATCCTTACAAAAGTGACATAAATATGAGCTCACGTATTTCACTCGTCCAAACCTAACTCCCTTGTGGATTGATAATTATTTCTTGGGATATACTACTACAACGATCGAATATTCTTGCTCGTGATTATAAAAATAGTCAAACAATACACTTATAGGGTATGATGTTTACACTCAAACTCAATTCAAGTGCATGCATAACCATAAGTTTGCCAAGCGTCTCCAACTCTCCACCACTTAAAGTACGATTCGACAATGGGATCAAAAAGGACTTTTATTAGGATATAATGTCGGCTCTTTGCTAAGGGTAGGAAACATATAGATAAAGTAACTCAATTAGTAGAGAATTAAAAACCAGAGATCTTTTGTACTGCAAATTTTTACACTTCACGGCTATCCAACTTCATGCTCTTCTAATTTTCTTTTCTCTCATTTTCCTTCAAACTCAACATTCTTTTTTTTTTTTTACTTTTCTTGAGGTACCAGTTTTGGGCACTACCTCTTCATATATCGGGGTACCAGTTTCGGGCACTACCCCTAAGCAACTTATTTTTAAGCTCATAATCACTTGTACAGCTCCAAATATTTTATTCCTTCCAAACTCCATCACAATCAACTCATACACTTTGACATTTAATTCTCCACAAAATATAGGAATTTAAGGCTCAAATAAGATATCAAAGTGGCTAATCTTCGTAGGTTGCCAAAGAAATAAGTCTTTTAGGCTCAAAAGGGCTAACTACGGATATATAATTATTTAGTAGAAAATTATTTGGCAAAGTGACACATAAAAATCAAAGATGGCCTAAAATCATCTCCCATTATCTCACATAACGTGCAGTCTCAAGCAAGACAAGAGGCAAGTTCTATAATACACACACAAGAATGATACTCACCAGAAAGAAATATCATGTGTTCATGTACATGATCTAAAGGCTCAAAATCTCACATGTGTGTACCAAGTAATAGAGCAATCTTTATGGTAAGCAATATCTCACCAGTACACATATAACTTCATATCTCAATATAACTTAAGTACACTTCCTTCATCAATTTCAAGAGCATATTAACTTTTGGCAGAAATCTAACAAATAAGAACACCACACACACAAAAAGAAACCCAAACATCGCAAGCTCAAATAATATCCCCACAAATATCCAACTATACGAATCAAGATAAATAGGATACATAGAAGAGAAACAAATACATCAGAAACAACCCTATCAAACTATCACTCCACTCAAAGCCTAAACAGAAAATAGAAAGAATGTGAAGAGATAGAATGACACAACCTCGACAGACAAGGCTGTATAACATAGGGGCTATCCTCCATCAGTCACGTCTCTCTCGGCGCTCTCGAACTTCATCTCTCAGGCTTTGGATCTCCCTTCGAGAACACCGAATCTCTCGGAACAACTCTCGAAAATGCTGGTCATTTGAGCGCCTGATGGAGTCAAATTGATCGTTGATGTATCTATACATCTCTCCCCACGGGTCCAGCATACCTGGAATATAATAAGAGTAATAGTCAGGGGGTACGGGACCAGCAGACATGCTAAGTCCTTCGTACTGGGCTCCAGATGGAGCTGCAGATATCCCCGGTGCAAATGGATCTAGTGCTACTCCGGAGGGACCGCTCTGATAGTACCCACTAGCAAGATGTTGTGAGTCATATCAACCAAACAGCTCTGGTGCATCCTCCTCAGTAAGCATAACCTCATCCTTATCATCATCCCCATCAGCAAAATCGGCATCATTCTGAACTTGGGGATTCGCTGCCCGTTCATTGTGCTCTCTGATAATCCTTTCCCAATCTCCCTTTCTAGAAAAGACACTCGAGATATGAGTGTGCAAAAAAGATGTGAAGGTAAAGTTATCTTCAATAGTCACCGTCGTCAACTGGTCACAGGGGAGTGGTATTGAATGATCGCTATACTCATAATAAAGCTGGCCATCTCTCTCTTTCAAGAAGTGAGTATACTTTAGAGCTTGCATATCTATATCTGGCACCCTTTCTTCAAGAAGCTTCATCCCATCAATGCTCACTGCGTTAATCTCCGCTATCTGGGTAATAACCCCACCCATCATCACAGACCTAGTCTCTCCATCCATGAAGTGAAGAAACTGCTCCATAATCAGTGCAGCTAAGTCAAACAGTCTCCCCTCGCACATGCACCAAAGTACATATAGCTCCTCTAATCTGACATGCCCCTCTTCATGTCTCGCGAAGATGGTATAGGATAGAACCCTCTTGATGTATCTCAGAACAGGGTTAATGATGTAAGAAGACTTAGTCTTTCTAGGCACAAATACTTCATTCCTGCATGTGATCCTCTTCCAGAAAGCATCTTTGTCATATGCAACACTTATTTCATCACTAGCATCATACGGAGATCCAAATCCCATGTTCAACTCTTTTTTTGTCATAGTGGTACTTCTTCCTTTCAATACAAATGTGCACCCGCTAGGTAGCCTGTCATGCTCCTCCTGATAGACCTCGTATGACATGAAGAACTCCATAGTCAATGCATAAGTGGTCGGCCTTCGGGCATTCATGAACGCTGATATGCCCACTCTCTCAAAAAGAGTGTCAACATCATTCTTAATACCAATCCTGACCATCGTCTCCTCGTCATGATAGCGCGTATGCATTGTACTCCGCTCCAAGTGACTATAATCCTCAGTCCTCTCCTTCCAAGAGGGACAATTAATTCCAAGGTGACGAGGACTAGTCTTATTTCTTCTAATCCTAGCAATCTTCTCTTGCTTTTTCTCCTCAGTCCATTCATCAGCCATCTTATTTCCTAGAAAAATCACAAGTAAGATGCAAGTAATAATTCCAAAAATAAAAATAACGCATCTATACTTGACTCCAATTTAAACTAAGTAAGAATACAAAATACCACTCCACATAAAACTAACATGTCATGTATATTCCTAATTCCTAATTAAATCATGCCAAAAACAAACCATGAACAACTCATGAAAGTACTAGTCACATTTCTAATCTGCTAGGAACAAGAAAATATGAAAATCAAAACCAACATGTCATTTTCAAACCAAAACTAGCATGCTTATTCAAATAAATTCAAAAGTAAAATCCCAACATGCTTTAAATTGTTTCAATCCTTACTCAAAATCAAATACTAACAATTAAAGTCCTACGGATATCAACAATTCAACACATAACTACCAATCAAGCAAGAAATTTCGAAATTGAAGCCTCAACAGTACGCACATAAGGTGTTCGACAGAATTCCTCAAAGAAAAAGTACTTCAAAATTTAAAATTTCCACTTGAATCAACTTACCCATACATCAAATATGAACATAATTGAAAATCAAAGCAAAAGAATGAAGAAAACATACCTTATCAGAGAAAGAACGAAAAATTTCTCAAATTTTGGTCTTAGAACCCTAATTTCACCCTTTTAATCTTCAATCCAAGTGTTAAAATGTATTTAGAGTGTATGGGAAGTGTAGTGGTGAAGTGGAGTGGTGATTTTTGGACGAAATTTTGACAAAAATTCGAGAAGAAGGCACGACCTTGCGTGCGGTGTGGAGATAATGAGCAAACTGCCCAAAATTCGAACTTATAACACTGACCTCCACTTGGCACGACTTCGGCATGACTTGTGCCGTCATATGGCATGGGTCGTGCCACTTACCTGTCGGCAGCCTCCGCGCGATCTTCTCCCCGCGGCATGACTCGTGCCGGCATTTCTCTGTAGATCGTGCCGAGCTTCCTCGGTGGTCGTTTCGATCATCCAGCGCTCGTGCTGGATGGCACGACAGCTCCTTCTGCTTAGCGACTTTGGCACGACTCGTGCAATGGGATAACATGAGTCGTGCAACCATGCAACGTACACCTAGACACTTTTTTTGAACTTTTTGATCTTTTTCTTCGAATTTTCATCCAATTTAAGCTCAAATACACTTAATTCATCAGTAATAACATCAGGAAAACTTAAAAATTCAATCAAAATTAATCGCACCAAATCTAGGAAAAATAAACATGATACAACAATACACTTGGATAATTGCAAAAAAAATTCAAAAATTCGAAATAAATTCCGAAAATTCTAAAAAAATCAACCACCAAGCATCACACATAAGTGAAGAAAACTTACCTCGGTGCTTCAAGACATTGGGAATGCACTTACCTTGGTGCTTCAAGACATTGGGAATGCACTTCCACCCCCCAAAGTTAGTTCAAACTATGTGAGAAACTAAGTTTGCAGAAAGTGAATACCATAGATGAAGAAGCACCTAATAAAATTTCCTACACCAAAAAAAAAATTTTAAGCAATAAAACAGGAGGGTAAGCCCCCAACAGGCGCTCATATTTAATGTCGGAGAGTCACGACGGAATGCTTCTTACTGGAGATAATCTACGAAAAGGACTTCCTTATCCCGTGGTGACCTATAATGCTTCATCCGATGACCATTAGACACGAAACTATTTTTATCCTTATCCAACAGTTCATATGTACCTCCACCAGAAGCTTTATGTACCACGAATGGCCCCATCCACTTAGACTTTAACTTTCCAGGAAACAGACTAAGTCTAGAATTGAACAACAAGACTTCATCCTTCTCACAGAACTCCTTAAAATGAATCTTGTCATCATGCTACTTCTTTACTCTCTCCTTATTGATCCGTGAGTTCTCATAAGCTCTATATCTAAACTCTTTCATTCTGTTCATCTGAGTCATCCTCAGGCCACTCGCTTCTGGCATATCCAAATTCAACTTCCTCACCGCCCATAATGCCTTATGTTCCATCTCCACAGGAAGATGACATGATTTTCCATAGACAATTTAGAACGGAGACATCTTCAAGATAGTCTTGTAAGCAGTTCTGAACGCCTATAATGCGTCATCTAGCTTCATAGCCCAATCCTTCCTACTCACGTTTACTGTCTTCTCCAAAACTTGCTCAATCTGGCGATTGGAGACCTCAGCTTGCCCATTAGACTGTGGATGATAGGGAGTTGCCACCCTATGCCAAACATGATAATCCTTTGATACCTTCTCCATGAGCTTGTTAACAAAATGAGTTCCCCCATCACTAACAAGTACTCTAGGTACTCCAAATCGCGAAAATATATGCTTCTTCAAAAATACTTGCGCAACACTGGCATCATTCGTCTTGGTTGGAATTGCTTCCACCCATTTGGATATATAATCCATAGCCAAAAGTATATAGAGATATCCATTGGATGAGGGAAAGGGACCCACTGTTGGATTGTATACTAAAAGTCTAGTTTTAGTATGAACAATGTTATAACAATTTATTTGAATTGAGAATCATATGATCAAATGATTGCATCTTATAATTTATTTATATGCACGATGCAATAGTCCACTTACTTTATACTGTAGATAATATGTTGTGCGACAACAAGCGGAAGATCATATTATTGGTTTCTTTATAAAGTATAAAGAGATGCTCACAACCGAGATAGACGGGAACTCTCTATCGGGATGGTTGTAGTGTGATTTGGTATTAGCTTATCTTGGCTATTGAATCACATTAGTTCACTTGTGTGTATTGAGCAGGACCGCTTGAGATCATTCGACTTATACTGACTTATAGAAGAACTTGATCTCTGTTATTATGGATGTTCGTGCTCTTAATCCCTATACAATAACCTCGACACGTAGGGCAGTATGTATTTATTTGATTCATCAATGGGTGAGATTTAGATGCAATTAAATCAACAAACTCTGTGAGTTGAGAAGTAGTGATGTCTCTATGGTGTACTGTTGATTGTAGAAATGAATCCGTGTCCGTCATAGGTTGATGATGTCCCCTTGAGGAGCTCATAAGGATTATCATGTACACCCTGCAGGTGGATTTATTCCGGCATGATAATGAGGTTGAGTGGTACTACTCTCGGATGAGATATTAATTAATAGAGTTGTCAGTAACTTAATTAATTAATGGGCATTGTATATCTTAAACATGGGGAGACTAACGGGCTAATAATAAGAAGGTGCCCATAACGTAATTATGAGATTAGAACGGTAGTTCAGTAATAATATTTTAGTGGAATATATTATTATTATTGGACTTAAGTATAAGCTTTGGACTAAACTTGGATACTTAAGCCCAATGGAGGCCCAACTCTAATTTCTCCTCCTGGTCCCTGCTGTAGCCTATAAATAAGTCACCTCAGCTTATCTGGATCCCTAATGAGACACGCCTAAAATCGTGAGAATGAGGGAAGAAAGTAGATTGAGTAGATCTTGAAGATCGTCTCCCACACGACGTCAAGATCAGACTTGGGAATACAGCAGAAGATCGGAAGGTTGTTTACTGCTGCTGCTGATAATCCTCTACATCAACCGTGGTGAAAGGTAATATGATTCCACTCTTTTTCTTCTGCTGCAGTAGAATTGTATGGAACCCTAACGGTTCACGTTAACCAAACGATCAAACGCCAACAATTGGTATCAGAGTTTCGGTTTTGTGGTGAAGCGTGACACGTTAGGCTAGGGTTTTTATGCTTATGTGATTAATTTTAGGATTAAGAATCGCATATGTGATTAGGGTTTTGGTGTAAATTATTGTGCCTGTATACCCTATGTTCTTCGTCGATACCATGTATCTGTATTATTGTTTGCTGTTGCCTCTGTGTGAGGACTGTCGATCGCTGTTAGTGAGAATCGATGAACCCTATTCATCAAATTCACGGCTGGAACGATAATGAGTTCTTGGGGTTACACGACTGGTGAGATCAAGCGATGCACACGGAGAGGCAGATTAGATCGCCCGGTGGCGTGTTTGCGGCGCTCGATGGGCTGAATAAAGACGACAAGGTTGAGTGCCTGGAGGAGATCCGAGTGTGATGGCGTGCGACTTCCCGGGCACTGCGCACAGTGAGCCGCTCGATTGGGATGTGGCATCCAGGTTGTTGGGCGACCAGTCGGGCGTAAAACTGCGCTAGAAGGCAAGTACTGTGCCCGGTGATTTACTCGGTTCCTGGCTGGTAATCGGGCGTGTCGCTCGAAGGCCAGATGGAGGCAGCATATTACCGTGATCACATCTTGCAAGCGGGCGATAATGCTTCTTTCCGGGCGACTGGGATGCAGGACACTGGACGTTGCATACGATGAAAGGCTCGGTAGATTTTTCTTGTCTAGCAGGCTGTCGGGCGAGGCACATGAGAATGAGCAGTCTACTGTAAGTGGGAGTATGCTTCCAGGCGTGCAGGATGATTGTCGACCATGATGCCGAGTGGGAATCCGGGCACAGCGCTCAGCGAGGTGCTCGGTGGCACGCACGTTTGGTGGGCATGTTTGGCAAGGTACCTGGTGCGCTGGCGAGCAGGTTGCCGTGTGATTAGGCATTGGCGAGTACATCGCCGTGTAATGCTGCTGGATGTCGAGCACGTTGGCGTGCGTGGATTCGGGCAATGTGGCAAGCGGCCTAGCATGTGGTGGGCCAGTGCCGGGCGTGAACTCTAAATTCGGGCAGGCTGGCGAGCGGATATCCGAGCAGAGCGCTCGACGTGATGCCCGGTGGCGTGCATGATTGCAAGACATGAGCGCATGGGGCAGGGTGCCGGTAGGTGGAACAGGTTGCCGGGAAACGAATCTGGAGGAAAATTCGTGAAGACCGACTTCAAATTTTTAAATTAGGTTCGGGGAGCTCGATCCCCGTCGCAGTTGTCCACATTCGTGATTGGTGGCGAACAATCGAATTTGCTGTTATATAACTGTCATAATTTGATTTAATTATCTGATTATTGTTATATATGTATGCATGTTCTCCGTGATTTACTGCCTTATTTGCTGTAATAGGAGCATGCTTATATTATGAATATTATATACATGTAAAAACCCTCTGTGTTAAATAAGTAAGTGGGAGAGGGGATTGGTAAAAATTTCCACGGCCTCCATTATTGGTTTGTAAGTGATGTGAATAAACTTGTGCGTCGGTTATAGTGCCTTCCTCTCTAACGGATGAATTTGTTCACGGATCACTGGTACAGACTTCTTTAAATAATTATTGTTTGTAATGTGATGCATATGAACTTGCGCGTTGGCTATAGTGTCTTCCTCCCCTAACGGATGAGTTTATGTGCGGCTCACTGGTACAAACTTATATAATTGATGGTTGTATAAAGTTATCTGAGCGCGTGTGTACTTCTCCAACAGTAAGGCACATAAGCTTAGGCAGCAGACTTGGGATCAAATAATGGTGTATACTTAGATGTAAATAATTAGTATCCTCCCCAACGGAGTCACTGCTATTATTTGCATGGCTAAAGAGGAACCGACTATTAATTATTTTGTCATGAGGTTAGGTTAACAAATGAAATTAATGGGTAAAACCTTCTCTTGTAAATGTTCGGGTTTGTAAACATCCATACTAACGTGGCTTGCAGACTCACGGTGCTTGAGATGTCGGTGAATTTTATTTTTATAATGTTTTAAGGGAATCAATATAAATGGATAAAATTCGAAGATTTGATCGGTGTATTTAATTATGATTCTCTGAATTTCAAATGGTTTTATCTGCTTATTGTTAATTAAAAGAAAACATATTTACTTGTCCAATATTAGATGATTAGAAAAGAATCTTGATTTCGAATTTTACTGCTTAAGAAAATATATGTTTGTTCTCACTAAGGATGTCAAATGATGCCAATTAAAGTCTCTAGTGGAGAGGTGAGAGGTTCATAGAAATATGATGGTCTCATGTAACTCTTCGGATACTTGAGTAAGTTAGATAGGCGGAAGATCATGATTGAATTTGATGAATAAATTGGAAATACATTTTATTGAAGTTGAAGGGGAAACCTAAGTTAATTTTATTCTCTATAATTTCTTAGATGTTTTGAGTAAGTTTCACCTGAATTACAAGAGGTTGTATATAGTGGGAAACTTCTGACAAAATATGTGGTGAGGAAAATCTAATTTTATCAAAGGAGTGAACAAGGTTAGAATCTTACTTGCTAGTCATTGAAGCATGATTAGTGATGGCACCTACTAACACATCGTGTGTAGATACCGGGATCTCTAAAAGCCTACGACTAAGTGATGATAAGATTATTATAGACATGGGTAAAATTATAAGAGTATTGGCTATTGCAGTGAGAGTTGTTTATTTATCTTATGATAGGAATAAACGGTTGACTATGAGAAATTTCTTTACGTACGTTTTCATAGAAAGAATTTGATTTCGGTTTCTATGCATTAATAGATGGATACTCTATTTCATTTAAATGACATGGTCATTATAATGAAGGATAGAGTTGTAATCTGTTATGGTACATTGGTGGATAATTTGTATGCTCTAAAATCATGTATATCCCATAGATGCAACATATAATAATTAATAATGCATTTTCTAATATTAATAAGAAATAGGAACCTTCGGAGATGAACTAAACATATATTTGACATCTAAGACTAGATCATTTTACTTGAGTATGATTCAAAAGTTGATAGCCGATGAACTATTAGGTTTGTCTCAAGTGGAAACTATCGGTCTTGCGAGTCTTGCTTGGAAGTAAAAATGATTAATTACCTTTTCAAGGCTAAGAGGTGTAGAGCCAAAGATATATATGTTGAAATTGGTTCATTCTGATTCAAGCGGACCTAATATTATCCAGACGAGGGGTGGTTATGAATATTCGAAGATTATTCTAGATACCAATATATTTGTTTGGTGCACTGCATGTCTAAGTTCTTTGATTAATTCAAGAATTACAAGGCTGGTACAGTGAAGCATCATGGAAAATATATCAAGTAATAACGATTTAATTGTGATTACGAGTACCTCTTAGGATAGTTGGGAGCTATTAATCAGAGGATGAGATTAAATCTCAAGTTGTCTACACCGGGCATGCCCCAGCTGAATGGTATGGTGGATAGAAGGAATAAGGCTCTTATGGTGATGGTTAGATAGATGATGAATTATTTGAAATTATTAAATTCATTTTATAGATATGCCCTAGAAACAGTAATTCGAATGAATGTTTGGTTGTTTGTGGGATATCCTAGAAAAATGAAGTGTGATGATTTATTTAGTTCAAAAGATCGAAGGGTGATTGTTAACACAAACACTAGATTTTTGGAAAAGGACTATGTATTAAATCATAAACCCATGTATAAGTTGTTCAAAAGGAAGTGAGAGGGAAAACACAAAGTATTAGTACCAAGTGTACAAGAGGATATACCACAAGGTAAACTGCAACGCGTGTCACGTCTGATACACAATTGCATGTAGTGCCTTGTAGTAGTGGGAGGGTTGTTCGACAATCCGTAAGATATATGTTTTGGGGGAGTCGTGATACTTGGTCCTTAGTAAACATGGAATAGACCCACGGATATGACAAAGCACTACAAGATGGAAATGCGGAATCTTAGCAAAGTGCAATGAGTGTTGAGATAAAATCGATGAATTCTAAATTAGATCTGGGAGATTGTGGAACCACTATATGGTGTGAAAGCCATTGGAAGTGGTCATAGAAAATAAAAGAGGATCATACGGTAAGGTGAAAACCTTGGAAGCAAAGCTTGTTGCGAAAAGGTGTACTAAAAAAGAAATGGTTCGATTATGAGGAAACATGTTCGCTGGTAGCTATGCTTTGTTGATCCAGATTCTTTTATTTATTGCTAATATATTGATTATGAGGAATAGCAAATAGATGTCAAGACAGCTTTCCTGATTGGAAGTCTTGAGGAAAACATCTATGTGAAGCAACCAGAGTGATTAATTGCAAATGGCTAAGAGCATTTTGATAGTAAGCTTAAAAGTGTCCATCGATGAACTAAAGTAAGCTTCAAGATAATGAAACGTCCGTTTTGATGAGGTAATCCAGTGACATGGATTTAATCAATGTTCGGATGGGTCTTGTGTATTGAAAAAGAGTGACGGAAACATGGTGGTATTTCTTGTACTATACGTAAATGATATATTGCTCATTGGAGAAAATGAAAGAGTATTTTTGGGGGTATGGGTATGGTTAATAAAGCAGTATGAAATGAAGACTTAAGAAAAGCAAAATATATCCTTTTGATCACGGTAATACGGATCACAAGAAATGATGTTATGCTTATCTTAAGCTTCATGAAATGATACGATCCCTACTTGTTTTAGCATGTTACTTTATCTAAGGAAATGTGTCTTGAGACACAAAAGAAGATAAAGGAGATGAAAGTGGTTCCTTATACTTCGGCGAATAAGGAAGCTTAATCTAAGAAATGCTATGCACGAGATTGGATATCTGTTTTGCTGAACGCATGAACAGTGGGTATCAACATAACCCGGAACAAGAATGATGAACTGTGGTAAGACATATACTTATGTACCTGAAAAGGACTATAAATTATATGTGGACTTACCGAACAGGTTCACTACTTCTTATGGGTTACGTAGATTCAGATTTTTCCAATCAGATATGGACGGCAGTAAGTCCATCTCAAAGGTTATGTGTTTAATTTTAGGAAGTTAAGTCATAATATGGAGGAGTGTTATATAGAAATATATTTTAGACTCCGGACTCCATCATGGAAAGATGATAAATTGGAGCCTAATAGGCAGCCAAAGTATCTATATGACTCTAGAAACTTCATGTTGGACTTCGAAGTGATTCTAAGTTTGCCCAAGGTTATCACAATTTATATTGTTGATATTGGTGCAGTTGCAAACTTGAAGGAATCACGAGCCCATAAGACAATTAAACACATGGAGCATAAGTACCACCTGTTACGAGAAATCGTATGATGAGAGGAAGGTTGTTGTCGCCTAGATTACATCGAATGATAACCTAGTAAATCCATTTACAAGGACCTTAAGGCGAGAGCTTTTGATGGTCGTGTAGTGGGAGTGGAAATCAGATGTATGGCAGAAGACATGACAGCATAGTCTTTTAGTATAAGTGGGAGATTGTTGGATTGTATACTAAAAGTTTAGCTTTAGTATGAATAATGTTATAACAATTTATTTGAATTGAGAATCATATGATCAAATGATTGAATCTTATAATTTATTTATATGTACGATGCAATAGTCCACTTACTTTATACTGTAGATAATATGTTGTGCGACAACACGCGGAAGATCATATTATCGGTTTCCTTATAAAGTATAAAGAGATGCTCACAACCGAGATAGACGGGGACTCTCTATCGGGATGGTTGTAGTGTGATTTGGTATTAACTTGTCTTGGCTATAGAATCACATTAGTTCACTTGTGTGTATTGAGCAGGACCGCTTGAGATCGTTCGACTTATACTGACTTATAGAAGAACTTGATCTCTGTTATTATGGATGTTTGTGCTCTTAATCCCTATACAGTAACCTCGACACGTAGGGCAGTATGTATTTCTTTGATTCATCAATGGGTGAGATTTAGATGCAATTAAATCAACAAACTCGGTGAGTTGGGAAGTAGTGTTGTCTCTATGGTGTGATGTTGATTGTAGAAGAAATGTGTGTCAGTCATAGGTTGATGATATCCCCTTGAGGAGCTCATAAGGATTATCATGTAAACCCTGTAGGTGGATTTATTATGGCATGATAATGAGGTTGAGTGGTACTACTCCCAGTAACTTAATTAATAAATGGGCATTGTATATCTTAAACATGGGGAGACTAACGGGCTCATAATAAGAAGGAGCCCATAACATAATTATGGGATTAAAACGGTAGTGCAGTAATAATATTTTAGTGGAATATATTATTATTATTGGACTTAAATATAAGCTTTGGGCTAAGTTTGGATACTTAAGCCCAATGGAGACCCAACTTTAATTTCTCCTCCTGGTCCCTGCTGTAGCCTATAAATAAGTCACCTCAACTTATCTGGATCCCTAATGAGACATGCCTAAAACTGTGAGAATGAGGGAAGAAAGCAGATTGAGGAGATCTTGAAGATCGTCGCCCACACGACGTCAAGATCAGACTTGGGAATACAGCAGAAGATCGGAAGGTTGTTTACTGCTGCTGCTGATTATCCTCTACACATCAAAAAATCTCCAACACATAACTATTCCGCAGAGGCATTTCATCCCTCTTAGAGATGCTTCCAACTCTTTGATACCTATCACAGCTTGCAACATAAGAACTTCAAGATTTGAAAAGGGATGGCCAAAACAAACCTGATTGTAACACCTTTGCAGCTGTCTTCTCAGCACCGAAATGCCCCCCAGTTGGTTGTGCATGACAATGATTCAGCACACTCTCCCATTCTTCTTCCAGCACACACCGTCGAATGATAGAGTCAGCACATATTTTATAGACGAAAGGCTCGTTCCAAATAAATTTCTGCACATCTCTCATAAACTTCAAATGCTCATACCTACTCAAATTGTATGGCTTCTTACCACTCACAAGATAATTGACATAATCAACATACCAAGGGGCCTTAGGCTTTGTAACTAAAACATATGCCTGGCGAAGATCCACCTCTAGAATCTCCTCATCCGGAAACAACTCTTTAATAACTTCTTTCTCATTCTCACAATGCTCCCTTGTCTCCAATCTAGAGAGATGATCCGCCACCACATTTTCACTCCCCTTGTCTCTTATCTCCATATCAAATTCTTGCAGTAGTAATATCCATCTTATAATCCTCGGCTTAGCATCCTTCTCCTTCATCAGATATCGGATCGCAGAATGATCCGTATACACCACAGAATTCATCCCTACATTATCAAAAGCATACACTACAACTAAAAATTCCTTTTCAGTCACGGTGTAGTTCTTCTGAGCTGCATCAAATGTCTTGCTCGCGTAGTAGATGTCTCGAAATCTGTTCTCCCTCATCTGCCCCAAAGCGATTCCTAAAGCAACATCACTCGCATCTCACATAAGTACGAAGGCTTCAATCCAATTTGGAGTAATTAAGATAGGGGCATACGCCAATGCCTCTTTCAAAACCTGAAAACACTTTAAACATTCTTCATCAAATTTGAAAGGGACATCTTTTTTCTAATAAATGAGAAAGAGGTTTAGAGTATTTAAAAAAATCTTTAATGAATCTGCGGTAAAATTCTGCATGTCCAAGGAATGACCGCACTCCCTTCTCATTTATTGGTGGAGGTAATTTTTCAATTGCAGCCACCTTAGCTCTATCAACCTGCAACCCTTTAGATGATACATGATGTCCTAAGACAATGCCATCTTTCACCATAAAGTGACATTTCTCTCAATTCAAAACAAGATTAGTATCCTGACATCTCTTCAACACAACAGCAAGGTTTGATAAACAAACATCATAAGAAGATCCAAAAACAGAGAAATCATCCATAAAGACTTCCATGATATTTTCTATCAACCCTTCAAAAATAGCCATCATACACATTTGAAAAGTCGCAGGTGCATTACAAAGACCGAAAGGCAACATCTTAAAAGCAAAAATACCATAAGGACATGTGAATGCAGTTTTTTTTCTGATCCTCGCACTACAAGAAATTTGATAAATGGTGACGACAAAATTCATCATGAAAATTGAATTTTTCGTCATAAAAAATTTTTCATAACGAAATTTGATCGTCACATAGGTCGTCATAGTAAGTGTGTCGTATTAGGTATTATTCGACGATATACGAATTCGTCACCAAATGTTATATTTTGATGACAAAAATACTTTCCGTCACCATATGTTCTAGCCTATAGTGGCGATTAAGTCGTCACATTTTCGTTGTGGAATGTAATATTTCGTCACTAAAAGTTGAATTTAACATGACGGTAACGTTTATTGTCACTAAAAAGCTAGATTATTGTGACGATTTTTCTATAATATCTATCTCATCAATTATTATGACACTTTTAATTGTCACATTTAATCCAACTATGTTGTCACTTTTGAAATATTTCGTCATGAAACATTTAAACAAAAATGACGAAATTAAAGATTTATATAATTACAAAATAATTTGTCATTATAGAGTAAGATATTAAGACGAAATATTTATTGTCGTTAAAATATGTGGAAATAATTACAACTTATTTCCGTTATGAATATATATTATTAGTGACGATATGAAAATTTGTCATTAAAACATTTAAATTTAAATATGATAACAAAAATTTTTGCCACTGTTAATAAAATATGCTGACAATTTATATTTGTCATATCATTAATTAATCTTTTGATGACAAAATATTTTATCGCATTATAAATTAATATTTTTATGAAAAAATATAAGCTCATTAGACTAATATTTTAGCGACGTATGAATTGTTATGAATTAAATATATTTATTAACAAATTTTCAATATTGAATTAATAAACGAATAAATATTTTGTGATATTTTTATTTACATTTATTCACTACTTTATGAAAATAATAATAAATATATTTCGTGAGTTAAACAGTACAAAGTACAATATATGCAAAGTAAAAAAAGTACAAGGTATTACAAAAGTAATTCCATTAGTGAAATCTATGGCTATGTCTAGTTTAGGTACAACCGTACAAACAACTAAATTTAATTATAAGAACAATATAAAACCTAGCGATCTATAGTATATCAAACAGTAAAGCAACCAACAACAAGTTGTATATTAGAATCTAATAATCTGTAGTGTAATTCCAGAGTAAGATGTCAATCAGAACTTCCTTCGTTGACTAAAGGAGCACCATTACTTGCCTTCTAATCACAGTGGATTGGTGGAAAGTAAAAGTAGGGAGTTTGAAACATGCTACAACGGATCCAGCCTTCAGCTAAGCCACTAATAGGTATCCAGATTTTAAATTCAGCAAAACACAAAGTTTCAAAATTCTAGCATATGAATTGGAAATGCCATTACGAAAAAACCCAAAGTACATAAGGAAATACAAAGCTAAAAAAGAACAAGCTTACAAAACCAACAAAATATCTTATCTACCCAACTTCAAGTAAAGCACGCACAAGAAAATTACAAGCAGAGCACACAAGCAATAGACTACCCATGCATAGTAGAACTATCAATTTCCAGCAAGAATTCCATATATAATAGAGAAATAGGTTAGTTTTTTCAATCATGCACTTCTGGCATATTTCTTAAACCACAAAAGAAGAAAAGAGATGAGAATAGGAAAACAAGTCAAGAGATTATAGAAAAAGATAAGCACTTGAATCTATGCGCAATCGGATTCATACACTTGAATAGAAGAAGAATGAACCTTTTAGATGGCATATCCCCGAAGGACAACATCGAGAAATTGCAGAGTTTTTGATGTAAAATCATGTTGTCTGCCCTTTAAAGGATTCGCTGAGATGATGAAAATCTGATTTGTAAGTGAATTTAATTGGAACTTTAAATTCACATTCCCTCCTGCACATACATGAAGCAGTAAAACACTTCTTCTCATCCAAAGAGTCACATTTGTTGACGTCAGATTGTTAATGCATCAAAATTTAGGATTTTCTCATTGTAAACTGTTGTAATAGTAATTAAAGACTGAACTTTTCTTAAAGGTAAAATCAGCATATTAGAATTTTGGTAAAGTAAAATAATAATATAACTAAATCTACCATTACAAATAATCTTTTTAACTGATTCATTTAAAAATAGCAAAATAGACATTAATCTACCTACAACTAATTCAATGCACGCAGACTAGCTATCTCAACTATCTTAGCATACTTATGAATAGAACTATTGCTGAAAGTACAAACAGCAAAGGATACACAGGTGCAAGTGTCAATACCTAGAAAAAATATAAATAAACTCACAAAAGCAGCAAATAATTCAAACAAGTCCAAGTTAACATTTTAGCAATTATACATTTCAACAATTATTGCAGTTGTTAATTATATGAATTATGTAAAAATAAATAAATTTAACCTTTACCCTTGAGAGCTTGTTGCTAAAACTGACAGCAATCAACTCATCATAATCAGAAAAATGGTAGGTGTATAACCATATACTTTCACGTCTTAAGATAATGGAAACAAGTAAAACAGTTTAAATTCATTACCAGCATGAGGGATGGCTTCAATATGGAACTCCGGAAACTATCCCAAGTTTATCAGCCAATATTGCTCAACATTTAACATAAGATGCATTCTATGTGCACTATTTAACGCACACAACCTGTATGTAACATCGAAACAACCAGAAAAATCAGTTGTAATCTTTATAGAATTCAAATATAATCATTACCTATTGTGAAAGGGCCTTACAATTTTTCATCTGCAGTATAAAATCTAAAACCTTGTGAAAGTATAGTACACATACATAGAAATGTCATTGGATCTTGCAGGAAACTGTTTTTGTACCCAATACTCAAGTAAGCTTTGTACTTTATTTAAAATTGTATACAACATTACTAATTATATCAAGATATTTGTATCCAGGCACTAACATATTAACAAATTATAATAATACGGAGATAAGCTGCACAAATCTCAATGGATGGTGATTTGTCAACATATAATAGTTTCAAGATGCTTTAAGTATATAAAGACAATGATCTTTTGATGGGGAGACACTCATATTTAGAACAAGTATCCAAAATAACTAATCAACTTTACATGTTCACGTATGTGATATATCTCTTGGATATTCAATTTTCTTGTGAGTTATGCAGAATCCAGGATACTTAGGGCACTCAACCTGAGAAGTCAACACCATATCAAATTCCAACCATTATGTTATTAATTTTCTCATTATGCATAAGTTTTCTTTGCCCTACTCACTTAATTTAATTTTCACATAATATCCATTTTCTTTGCCCATTGAATCTATAAAGTAGCAATTCTACCCACCATTCGATTACCCATGTAATTGTAACCATTCATAAATTCTAAACTTCCTAGAAATCTTAAAATACGATTGAGAGTAGCCATGTCAAGAAATTCAAAAGCATTACAAATTAATGGAAAATTCATTAGTTTGAACAATAACAAATCCTAGGGAATTAAACAAGAGAAAAATCAAAATATCATTTCTTAGAGAAAGTGGGAGACACTAACTAAGCGAGGAGGAGACGCCGACGTGTGAGGGGCTTCGTTGACACAGTGATGGTGGTACAAATGGAGAGGAGACGGAGCACAGCGAGGCTGCTGACTTGAGAACGGCAACGACCAACAGTACAAAGAGATTGCTCTTGCAAAATACAAGATCTGCTAATACGAAATTCGAGATCGATGAGATCTGCTACAAGGGTTACCATCACAAACAAGCAAATTTGGGCGAGAGAGAAAGAGGGAATCTCTGATTTTATTTATTAATATTTTTTTTTTTGTGAAGTTTCATTTTGCAAATAAGGGATTGGGCGGGAGAAAAAATGAACCTTTCGAATTTTGTTGGGGACGTCTATTTACACCCCAGAATTACTAGATGTACCCGAAATAGTTTAAATTTAATATTTTCCTAATGAATATGACAATAATGCCCTTATTATAAATTAATTACTTCCGTTTAAATACCCATCTCCCACTGCAGAATCCGATTGAGTCTCATCCTCTCTCCACCCCTGCTCCAATGCCTCATCTCTCTTCTTCCAAAATCCTAACACTATTGCAAACTGTTGCCTAGGGAGTGCACCTGCTAGAACATAGTTCGAAGCGAAGGTGACCCACACGCACATCCCGTACGCCTTCCTGAACCCATGCGTTGTTCCTAATCATTTAAAGGCCCCAACAAGACTATCCACCCATTCTTACACGGTCAGTCATCAATATCATCAACGACTCCAACTCCGTCACTGCAACCTTAAACATGAAACATGTTCAGGGAATCGGGGAGTAAGGAGAACGCCAACATCATTTATGATTCCAGAAAGAAAGTACCTCATGGTAACATTTGAAGAATAAGCCATCTCCCTAATTCTCTCTCTCTTACAGGCTACCAATTTGCTATTGGCTTGATGAAAATCACTGCTTTGAGGTTTCAAGATTAATTAACCAAGTCAATCACACTAGTTATAAATTGAAGGTCTTTAATTGGATTTTACATGAAATGTTGCATCTTTCGGCGTCCTCCGCCTGTTATCCCGATTCCATTGTTCTAGAAGCTTATTCTTTGATTCCACCGGCTTTTTCAGACACTTTCTCTTTCGTTTCTTGCATATTGTCGAACACCTTATGTGCTGGATCGGTAATTGCATCCTTAGCTTTGCTTATGGTGGCGTTCCCCCCCCTCCACCGCGGCGTCCTCCACCTCCTGTACCTCTGCGATGTCTTTCCGATTGCATCCTTAGCTTTACTTATGGTGGCGTTCCCCCCTCCAACGCGGCGTCCTCCACCTCCTGCACCTTCTGCGATGTCTTTCCGATTGTAGTGGCGATCTTGTGCTTACACTTGCCATGTGTGTCACATACGAGTTCTTCATGCCTAAACTTGGGATGAAGCCCTTCTTTTTTTCTTTCAAATATCCTCCATTTGTTTTGGATCTGTCGGGCGGTGTGGCTATAGCTGCGTTCTATATAGGTTGCAGGGAGGAGATAGGATGAGAGTGTCAACCGGGGTTTCAATGGAATTTCCATTTTTAATTAGGGTATTTTTGTAATATCAATTAAGAAATTTTAAATTTAAATTATGTTTTGGGGTATGTTTAACAATTTCGGGTTTAACAATTTCGGGTGCGAATAGTCATCCCAATTTTGTTTTATAGAGTAAGAAAATTCACTCACACGAAAGGATAGCCGAATAAGTACACTTCATCATTTGAATTTTTTAACTGAATTTGAAAAGTTAATTTAATTTATTAATATTTATTTTTATCTATTGTATAGATTTGTAATTAATTAAATTTTAATTTTGTCTACATTATTTATTTAGCGTTAATAACATTTTGATTAATTTTAATCTCTTAATTTTAAGGCTCACCTCATACGCTTCTAAGGTGTTTATTTTATTATTTTTGACGTCCGATTCAAATGTATCAATTTCCTTATTTAGTAAAAAATTACACAATATACCCACCACTTCTCTTTAATACAGCTACCCACTTTACATATAATAATAATACTCCTTATTCCACGTGGAAAAAACAAATGGACACTTTAGAACTGAACGGAGAGAGTATATTATAAAGTACTCCCTCCGTCCCAGGTAATGAGGGCCAGAGACCTTATGTTTAATAACATAAGGTCTCTGACTCTCTTAGCCTGGGACGGAGGGAGTAATACTTTCTTTGATTAACTTCAAAATCTGTTCGTACATGTATTAATAAAAATTACTATTTGATTTTCTTTAGATAATTTGGTATTTTTTAATAATAAACAAATGATGTACTCTCTCACTCAAAGGTCCTCATTTTCATCTTCTAGTGAGAGGGGTCCACATATGACCCACCACTTACTACTAACAATCCTACCCACTACACATAATATAATAATACTCCTTAATTCACATATGGTCAGGACGTAGGGAGTAATATGTTCTGTCTATTTAAAATTGATGATAATTTTGAAATTAAAATGTGTTAGAGTATATATTAATTAAATATTTTTTCTTTTCATAAAAGTGTAAAATTGAAATTAAAATTAATCAAAGGAAAAAGTGTAAAGTTGAAGTTGAACGTAGAGGTGAGTACATTTTATAAATTACATTAATAATATTTATAAATATAAGTATAATATTTTAATTTATTTAATTTAATAAACGTAATATTTATGTACTCCCCATTCCATGTATTTATTCACAATTTTCATTTTGACTCATCCATAATATTTATCAAGTTTTATTAACAGTAAAAATATAGGAGTAATATACATTTCACTTACTATTAACATTTTATTCCTTAATTCTAACAATTTTATTCTTTTTTTTTTTTACGTTATTCATCATTCTAAAAAAAATCTTTTTAAATTACCAATATACCCCAAAATTTTTTTTTTTTTGCATTATATATTTTAAAAACAACATTTAATAATTTGCTTGTTGATACAAATGGACATAAATATCGGAACAGAGGAATATATACATAATATATGTGAAATTAGTTAATTTTAATTGTACAATATAAAATGATTTATACTTTTATTTTGTTTATAAAAATAACTTACATAAAACTTAATAAAAATAAAACTTAATTAATGAACAATGATATCCATTAAATTTAAATATTTTATTAATTATTTAAACAGATGAAAGTTATACCTAGTTATAAAATAATAAAATAATAAGTTAACATTTCGAATTTGAACAACACTTATTCAAATATTTAGTTTAAATTATTTTGATAACTTTTCTTTATTATAAAGCACATTATGAATTATACTTACATCTTATGAGTTTTTTCCATTTATGAAAATTGGTAAAAAATCAAATTGAAGTTTTTCTTTTTCCAACTAATATATACACAACTATCAATATAAAAGTCTAAAATCATAACAATACTTACAAAACATAATTACAACTAAATAACTTCATATGTTTGATATATTTTAAAAGTTTATTTCAAATACTCCCCTATCCCCCTTAAAGAGTTAAGTTTGTTTTTTACTGAATTAAGAAGCATTATTAGTTAATGTGTAGTGAATAGTTTTATTAGTGAATGTGTGGATTCATATTTTAATTGTACTAGTGGGTGTGTGAGGTCTTATATATGTATAAAGGAAAATGAAACCTTTATGAGCGGACATCAAAAATAAAAAAAATAAGTCTCTTTAAAATTGACGGAGTGAGTAATTCATTAACATTAAAATAACATTTCAATAAATGACAAATTTATATAATTATGATTTAGGCAAATAATTGTGTGAGGTCGTCTAATGTAATGACTTAGGTGAGACGGATAAAAGTGATAATTTCTATATTGAAAAGTGATACTTAATTAATAAAAAATGATATTGTTATTTATGGATGAATAATTTATAATATAAATAAAAATTGATACTCCCTCCGTCCCATGTTAAGAGTCTCATTTGCTTTTGGGCACGTAGATTAAGGAGTATTATTATTTAATGTGTAGTGGGTAGTTGTATTAGTGGGCGTGAGGCTCCCATATTTTAATAATATTAGTGGGTGTGGGTGGGTCCCATGTGTCCAAAAAAGGAAATGAGACTATTTGGGTGGGACGACCAAAATGGTAAAATGACCCTCTTAACCTGGGACGGAGGGAGTAATATTTTATCACGAAAGTGATAATAAATTTAAAAATATAAAACGTCTCACACAAGACTTGCCCTATGATTTAGGAACCTAAATTGATATTTTGTTTTCATATTTTAACACTTCAATTTATAAAAAAAATATTTCAAACCCCAAATTGATACTATTTTTAAGTCTTGAATAGAAAATATTAGTATTTATTTTAAATATTTTTCCCTCGTCTTAAAACAATCTTCACATTTATTAATTATTTTTATAAAATTTATTTTATTAAATTTAAAAATGGGAAACTAATATTAATATAAAAAAAATAATTAAAGAGAGAGAGAAAGAATCAAAATTTAAAAAGCATTGTACACGTACGGAAAAAAGCCACAGTGAATATGGAGCCGACACATTAATAATAACAGGTTTGATTTTTGTATTTGAATCACATTTGTAATTTTCCAAAAAATTCAAATTTTTAAGCAATTTTTTAAGGAAATTTTTGGGGACATACGTTAGATTTTTCCAATGGTTGGATTTGTGCTTGAATTGAAATCCCTCCATCCCACTAAAGAAAAATTGGGGGAAGTAAAAAAAAAAGACGCTAAAGTACATTCATGGAAGAAATGAAGCGCCCACCCCAAACTTTCCCTCCAATTTTACTTTCCCATTGGCGCTAATTATTCAATATCATAGCAGGTATGTAATTGAATAGATTAGATTTCCATTTCAATGTTAGAGATCTCCGATTCCATCATTTTCAATCAAATGGTGATGGAAGGGGATTTTGTTATGTCAAGAAAGAAACTGTGAGCCCCCTATTACAAATATTTAAATCAATTGCCAAAGTGTATCTGACGAATGAAAACTGTTGTACCAGCCATTTGCATCTAACACATGACTGTCGAATCCTTTACAAAGCAGGAAAGGGCTTACTGTAGGAATGAAGCTATATAATTTTCTCCAATGTGATTTTATTTCTTGCTATTACTTTTTGATAACTTTTAAATCGGAATTTCTTTTTCAATGAATAACTGTCATTTCTTTCTTTTACAATGCGATGGTTTTCGTGGTATTCTTGCTTAATATGTTTTCTCTTTTGATTTTATTTTTTTAGCGTGTGTAATTCTTGTATTTCAGAGTCCAGAATATCATGAAAAGAGATAGTGAGAAGGATCCTGAAATTGATCAAAATGCTTCGCTAGCAAAGCTTTTATGGGGTCGGGTAGAATTTCCTTTCTTAATTGGTTTTCAAAATTCTTCTGAAATATCTAAACCACAAGTTTTGAGATACTTTGTTTAGTTTAAGAATCTGAAGTTTCAAAAGTTTTAGGTGGACAGGAAACTTGTAAAACAAACAATGATGACTTTTTTATTTGGTGTCCCATACGTATGTGCACGGGAGCAGATCAAAAGAATTTGAAGAGAAAAGCCTCATCAATGATGTGAGTTTCTGAAATTCATACTTTAAAGTAAAAGTTTAGTTCCTTACATGTATTAAGATGTTGGTTCTTATCTTTTTCTCCCATTACAAGACTTGTTCACAATTAATGTGGTACTTGCTTTGTTAATAATGAACTTATTAGGTTATGCTCTTACATCTTTTAAATAGGATTTTCAATTCTGTTGTGTTAATAAGCTCATGCAAGTTGGATTGCAGTGTTGAAATCTGTCAATGTTTGGCATTTTCCCCAATAGATATCTACGTAATATTATTGGAGGGGTGCTAAAATAGCCTTGACATTTGAAATGGAGAAATTAGGTTCTTCAATCTTGCGGCGCTATGTATGTATATTTGTTAGCAGATCAGATGGTGAAATTTTAGATCAGTTTATTTCCTGCTCAACTAACTTCTTGAGTTGCCCACAGATAAAAATCTTTTATATGAGCAAGATCATTATCAATTTTTGTACACACACTAAATACAATTATGATTCATTTTAGCATTATATTCATGAATTGTTTTGTAGATGATTCGACTGTTTGTTTAGAAGGCACAATGTATTTCCTGCATCTTACCTATAAATAAATACCAAACTTATCCTTTATATGAATATAGGTTGATTGCCAGCAAGTTTTGGGCTTTTAAATATGTTGTAATCTTTTTATAATACTGTTCTTTCACAGGTTTTTTTTATTTAATCATAAATTTTTGGTACTATTGGAATTAGATTCTTACGTTTTATATGGTGTGCTCTATAAATATCTTATCATAATATAATCTCTAAATTATGACGTTATGCTGTTTTATTGTTCCCAGAAAGTTTCTTGTTCATCACTGCCCAAAATTTGTAAATCATTTGCACTATTTCTTATTTTTTACATTGGCATCCCTAATTTCTTTTTTGGTTGAATTCGCTTGTTTCTAGTTTTAAAATAACATAATCTACCTGTATAATGAAATGCTTGATAGAAAACTAGTTCATGCATGAAGTTAAAAATAAAAATAAAAATAGACCATCTAATATTGTTGGATGATGTATTGGGCCTTTACATTGATCCCCTAGTGATCTCTATTCAAAGTTGATACTTCCATACACAATAAAAGAGTTTAAGTATCATTGTATGGATAGTTCCTATTTGAAAAGAAGGATGGTGTCTAAAGTAAATGCTATAATCATTGCTACAGATTATGGTGTACCTGTAAATGCTGCAATCATTGTACATGATACATGTACTGTAAAAGGCAGCTTCTGCACCCTAGCCCCATGTATCAATCAACTACATAAATTTGCTACTGGTTTTAAACTTCTCCTCGTGTCTGCTGCAATTTGGAGGATCGGATTTTAGAATTTTTGGTTGCATTGATCATTGTTGTTGGATTCTATTGATCATGGAATCTTTCCATTGTTTCTGTTACCTTCTAATTTTTATAGATTGGGGACTGCCTTGATAATTATTGTATTAGTTTTCTCTGTTTTTAATTTTAGACTGCTTTGGTAGTTGCTGGACATTAATATCTTGGGATTGTTTTAGTCTCTTTTTTTATTAATTGTTGGATATTTTTCTGTTTTAATTCCAAATGAGCACCGGATGGTCTTGCTGGTTTTGTTTGGTCTTGGTATCTTTGTTAATTATTTGATTTTTCTATCGTGCTAGTCTAACCTGCTCAATTTGTGTGCTTGGTTATTGGTTATTCTTATTATTGTGTTTGGTATAATCTGCATTATTTTTCTCTGGTTCTGTGTAGTTTGGTTTCAGAGGACTTTCTGGTGATTTTTCTGAGTGGCTGTTTTCATGCTATTGTTGGTTTTTTGTTGTATGTTTCATATTTACAAGCTGGTGGTTCCTTATTTGCTGGGTACTTTATATTATTTGTGTGCATCTGCTCAGAGATGTTTCTGGTCACCAATGATCTCCTAGTAGTTCTATTCAGTTACCAACTAACCTATAATTGCTTGAGCATGTTGAATTCTGATTCAGCATACCATGGTAATGTCTTCATTTGTAATTTTTTTTTAAATTTGATGACATTTAGCTTTTAGCTACTCAAGATACTATTTTTGTGTTTGCTGGTTTATTTTAGTATGCATTCAATAATTTTTGGAAGCTTGTAATTAGTATGAGCGTTGAATAACTTCTCTCTAAGGTGATAATTTTTTTAATTTCTTGCACCTTGATGCTTTGGATGTATTGTATTTTGTACAACTATCTCTTAAATATATTTGCTTTTTCATAATTAAATTGATATGTGGTTTTCTGATACTATACCATTCTTGAAGTTATGATAAAGTTAGTTTAGAATATAGATATTATATGTCAGTTTTAATTTTTTAAATAGACTATGTAGACTCATAGTTTGTTGATTATTTTTCTTATATTGTTTTTATTTTTTGCTTAATAGGAATATTTGAATAATCATTGTGTATTTATTAATTTTCAAACTTATTGGTCTTTAACATATGTTATTGAAATTAATTGCTTTTTGTTCTTTGAAATTAGTAGTTAAATAGTCCTTATTTATAATTATTTTAAAAGCGATAAATTATTAATGTTGTCATGGAATAAAGGAACTTATCGGGAAAAATTTCAATAATGAAAATAGCAAATTTGTTTTCAAAGGAATAAAATTTAAATTTATCACATTTGCATGAAATTCATGTGGTGCATTAAGTATAGCTTGTTGTTTAATGAAAATGTGACGGTTTATATTATTTGTCATTGTAGCTAGATGTATGGTATCAAAATATGTAATGTCAAATTTTTTTTAAGAGAATGACTAGGGTAGGACCGGTCCTACCAAAATTTGGTAGAACCGGATCCTAAATCACGCCCATATGAAATCGTGGATTGCATCCGGATCTCAAATCTCACATCGAAATCAGGCGACAAAAATTTCTTCTCCTTCCTTCTGCGCGGTTACTCTCTCAGTCTTCGAAGGTGAGAGCTAAATACTACGCTGCTTTCCATCTTCTCTTTCCTCCAATTCTTGCCTGTTACAACCCATTGTTCATGGCGGAATTTTGATTTCAGTTTTGCATTGGATTGTGTTGATCAACTTTGACAGATGATGCATATTTTTGGGTTTACATCCTGCATAATTCTTGAACGGCCCTATGGTCCTTCGGAATCGTGATGTTATTTTTTTACATTCTCTTGGTCAAACGTTAGATATCAGATGGAAGGTGTATTTTCAATTCGTTCTGGATTTGGCATTGGAAGACAGAATCTGATGGGCATTTGCTCATCCCTGAACATGCATTAGCTTGCACTTTTAACAGTTATTGATGCATCCTATGGTTTGATGATGATTCCTACTCGTCTCTTGAACCCAGTCTGCTCTGTTGATATCAATTTCGGATGGTAGAAGCATTTTGAGGAGTCATAATTTTGACCCCATTTTTGGCAGGTTTCTGCCTCACACCTTGCCGACAGCAAGTTCTTTGCAAACATGCCATTCTGCTGAGTTGTCATGCCCCATGGTGGGAATTGATTTTAGTTGTAATTGGTTATGTGAAATTCGCCTTGTGCTTGTGAGGTGTGACCATCCCATTGGAAGCTCAAGTTAGTTAGTTAAGAGAGAAAACAAGATAAATATACACATTGAAAGCCATGTTAATTAAGAGTCAGTTCTGCTTCTTTCGAGTTAGTTTTACACTGATTATTGAGCATTTCTTATAAGCTCATTCGATGGAGTACTTGTAATCAATAAAGAAAGCTCTCTTCCTAACGTAGATCACCATGATTGAGCCACTATAATCCCTTGTGTATTGCTTCTTTGTGTTTAATGTTTCATTTCTTAATTTGATTTCCAATTCAAATAAGTGAGTGTGTGTGTTCATATCATATTGAGTGAAGCAATCTAGTGTGTTGAGTGCTGTAAGATTCACAACATGTTCAGTATTGTTCACAATTTCTAATGCCATGTTCTTGAGAAAGCATGCTGTAGTGAAACCATGCCATTTGGTAGTCTTGTATTGAAATAGCACATCCTAACATTTTCAAGTCAATGGGCAGTATGTTGAAATTCTCTACAAAATTGGAGGGGCATAATTTCCTTACTGTGTTTTACTTCTTCTCCTTTTGTTATAGAAATGGGCTTTTATTTTTTTCAATTCCTTCTCTTTAACAGGGAGGAGAAGTAAGGATCAAAGTTTGAAGGACCTAAACCTTTTGCATTATTATAAGCTAGCTCACATCATCTTATCTCATGTTGGTCGGGGAATAAGGCAAGGAAGGATCTTACAATATTAATTGGTCAGGGAATAAGGCAAAGAGGGACATAATTTTTCTCGTTTATTTTGCTTTGAAGGATGATTTGAGAACACATGAGAAGAACTGTGGGAATATTTGGTACTGCTTCTGTGGGTTTGATTTCAAGCACAAGAGACTCTCTCAAGAATCATATCAAGGCCTTTGAACGTGGACACGGGGCATATGGGATTTCGCCCGATTTTGAAGACGAAGACAACTCCATGTCTGAAATCGAGCAAGGAGATCAAGATCATTGATTATCTAGCTAGCTACCTCTTTTATTAATTACAAATTACAAGTTATATATTCTGTACTTTCTTGATTCTCCTATGGTAAATGGAATTATGGATTGTTGTTTGTATTACTTATATGGCAATATATTCGTTCAGGTTGGATTTTTTTTTTCAAATTTGATCCAGCGAAAAAATAATAGGTAGGTTTGACAAAAAAAAAACTGATCCAGCGAAAAAAATAATATGTAGGTTTGACAAAAAAAAATCTAATTCTAACGGGTACTCCATATACTTGTTTGGAAAGTATGGCATTATTTATATTAAAATAGTTTGGTATCTTAATGAATTTGCACTAGTGTACGTGTTTGATATTCAAATAATAACCCAAATTATTATAAAAAGAGAGTAATCTAAATTATTATAAAAGAGTAATCTAATTGATTATAAGGAGTAATCTTATTAATAAAAAAAAGTAATTTTGTTGATCAACTAGAATAAAAAATAAACACATTAACATAAAAGGGTAATCCAAAAGTTTGTTCATAATAACCCAATTAATTATAAAGAGTAACATAATGGATATAAAAGAGTAACCCTAATAATTATAAAAGAGTAATCCAAATCATTATAAAGAGTAACCAAATTAATTGAAAAAAGTAACCTAAAAAATATTAACCAAATAAAATAATATTTTATTTTCTAAAATACGAATATGAAATTAAAGAGTAACTCAAATTATTAAAAAGAGTAACCCAATTAATAGAAAAGAGTAATCCAATTAATAGAAAAATAGTAATCTAATTATTTTTATATAGTGATCTAACAACGTACAGTTGCATACAATTTAATTATTCACGGTATATTACTTCATTTCAAAAATAAGAGTTTCAAATCAAATAGTAACCTAAAAGATGTTGACCAAATAGAACAATATTTTATTATCCAAAGAGCTGACGACTTCTTTTTCCTTTAGTTTCATATTCATCTATGGCAAAAGGAAAATAACATGATAATTAGAAAAAAATAAAAATAGACAATTAAACTCAGAATCACACGAGATAATTTGTTACTGGAACCAAGTGGGGAATCCAAGGAAGAATTTGATATCTAAGTCACCAATTTATAGACTCATTCAAGTTCAGATAAATGGCTGAAACTAAATTGCATCAACTTAAGAGTAGAATGAATCAATATAAAACTAATAATGCATTGAGATAGCTTACAGATTCTACAATTGCATCTGAAGCAACCTTCTCCTTCTTCGTTAATGCACAAAAGGCAGCAAACACTCCAGATCCCAGAAACCCATGCCTATACAAAATGAGGCCGAGAATTTTGGACTCACGAAGAATCTGTAAAGCTTCTGAATTTCCGGCTATAGCCTTCTCCGCCCTCCAAGCTGCGGCCCCGCCGCTGCTGTGGCTAATTGAATGCAGAGGACCCACAACAACAACAGGGCTATAATCATGAACAAAATTTTTGAAGAAGAAGACATTACTAAATTATAGGGAAAAACACACAGGATTGAAGATTCCATAGATTTGAGGAATAAACAATGCTGCTCGCACACACAAAATTGATTTTTCATTCTAGATGATGAAAGCACCGCTGCTGGTTCCATTCTGGATGAAGAAAGCACCGGTGCTCCGTGGGTCGATGCGCCCCTCGGCGGTGACAACACAATCCTAGTCGGCGGCAGGTTGCGGACGATGAATTTCCAGTTCTGGAAGAGGGCAAAAGCGTCACCGAAGATGAAGTAAGCCATGAGAAAGCTGGAGAGGATATCGATAATGTTGGTGCCATCGGCGGAGAAGAGAAGGGCGATGGTGATGAGAGATGGGAAACGGAGGAAGTAACAGGTATGTGAGAACAGATGAGAGAGAAGAAGGATGAGGAAAGAGGAGAGAGAAAATACCTGTGTCGTGAGAAGGGTCAGCCCATATGACGTGTCAAGATGAAAGATCTGATTCCACCAAATTTGAAAAAAAAGACTGTTCTATTCTAGTCTTTGCCTTTTTTTAAATATTTTATGATAAATTTATTCTCGTCATATAAATATTTTTACTCATGACAATAAATGTAGTCACTAGTTATTATAAATTTGTCATCAAAGAATTAATCTCCATTATATTTTTTTTGTAAAAAAATATCCTTTTAAAAAATGCGACGATTTTATAACTTGTTGTGTTAAAGTATAACTAACATTCTAATAAAAAGATGACAATTTGTAAGATATTGGTGACAAATATATATTGTCATTAATGGTTTAAATATTTCATGACAATTTTACTTTCATCATGAAAATATATTTTATTCATGACATTAGTGTGCATCGTTAATTGCTATAAATTTGTCATAATAAACCTCACCTTCAATTTTTTATTGAAAGAAGATATCTTTAAATGAAATTGTAACGCAATTATCAATGTCGTCATAAAATAAATCAGATAGTGATGAAAATAATCACGTATAATGACAATAATAAATTTGTTGCTAAAAGATACATTTTAGTGACGAAAGTAAAATTCGTCACTTTTGAATTACAAAAAATGATGAAAATCTTGCGTCGCAAAATTTTTCGTCACAAATAGTATAATTTTCTGTAGTGTCGGGTGCAATCATGATCTGATTATACCTGGAATAGCCATCCAAAAAGCAATAGAACTCATAATCTGCTAACCTATCAAGCATTTGATCCATGAAAGGTAAAGAAAAATGGTCCTTGCGTGTGTTCTCATTCAATTTTCTATAGTCAACACATACATGCCAACCTGTAGTGGTTCTAGTAGCAAGGGTCTCACTACTATCAGACATAATGACAGTCATCCACTCTTTCTTAGCAACTACATGCAAAGGACTCACATATGGACTATCAATAATCGCATGCACAATTCCAGCATTTAACCACTTTAAAACCTCTTTTCTTACCACCTCTTACATCGCAGGATTTAATCTCCTTTGATACTTCACACAACTTTTACTCTCATTTTCCAATCTTATTTTATGCATGCAAATAGATGGACTAATACTCTTCAGATCATCAATAGACCAACCAATAGCAGATTTATATTCTCTTAAGACAACTAGCAACCGATCAAGCTCATTTTCAGATAAGGAAGAAGATACAATTACCGAAAAAGTTTCATTCTCCCCCACATATGCATACTTGAGATGATCAGTCAGTGACTTCAGTTCCTTCTTCTTCTCTTCAGGTACAGCTCCTTCAGGCTCAAGTGGTAAATATGGCCTCTTCCACTTTGTTTTATCTACTCTCGCTGCTTCCTTCTTCATATCCCTGTTCTCATTCAATGCAAGTAAGCTCTCCAGATATTCAAGAGTGAGTTCATTAGAAAAATCATCAAAATCAGTAGTAGGTAAAGTAAGATATTCGCTTATGCAGGTTTCAAGTGGATCCTTAGACAGGATGAAAGGCAAACACTCTTCAACGATCTCCTCTACTACTTCAATGCTCTTGCAATCTTCATTCTCTTAAGGCCACCTCATAGCTTTCTCCAAAGAAAAGACTATTTCTTCATCATTGACTCTCAATCTGATCTCCCCTTTCTGAACATCAATCATCGCTCCTGCAGTTGCTAAAAACGGTCTCCCAAGAATCAAAGGAACTTTATCTTCATCAACCTCTTCCATGTCAAGCACAAGAAAGTCCACTGGAAATATTAATTTCTCAACTTTCACCAAGACATCTTCAATCACCCCCCTTGTTATGGATCTATCAGCTAGCTACAGTGCCACTGATATCGGTTTTACGTCCCCAAACCAAGCTTCTTGAATAATGTATAAGGCATCAAATTAATGCTAGCCCCCAAATCACATAAGACTCTCTTTGATTCCCCTCATCCAATCTCACATGGTATGATGAAGCTACCTGGATCTTTCAGCTTCGCTAAAAGCTTCTTCTGTATCACAGAACTGCAACTCTCCGTCAGATTGACTGTCTCAGTTCCTGTTAGCCTCCTCTCTTAGACATGATGTCTTTCAAGAACCTTGCATAATTAGGCATCTCCTCCAAAGCTTCTGCAAAAGGAATATTGATATGGATTTTTTTGAACACTTCCAAAAACTTTTGAAACTTTTCATCCAATCCTTGCTTAAAGAATTGCTGAGGGAAAGGAATTGGATGCTTTGTATTTGGAATGCCCCAGATATTCTTCTCAAACTCCTCTTCTTTTTTTTTCCAGCTCTTTCTGCCTTAGCTTTGTGCCACTTTTTCAATATAACTTTAGGTTCTTTTGACTTTTCCACAGTTTCAGGCACATGTGGATTATTTTGGACGAGTTAGACAACACGAGGATCGGGATAAATTTCCGATATTTCTGATAGAAGGGCACACGAGTCGTGCTGGATAGGTGCACGGGTCGTCCCGGCACCTCCCGACTCGTGCCGCATCGTGTTCACAGCGTCATCGACATTGTTTTGGCCTCGACACGAGTCGTGTCGGCCATTTGCACGAGTCGTGCCGCCTTCATTCTTGCCCTCCGAGTGGCAAGATGCGCTCGGCGTGCTATTTTCACGGTGGCATGAGTCGTGCCGAGGGTGGCACGGATGGCATTTTTGGGCCCTCGTACTGCGTTCCACTCCTTAGTGAGATGGCCATAATTTGTTCTTTTGGATTCGTTACCGTTTGAGATGGAAACTTACCTTGTTGCTCTAGTCTCCCTACTGAAGCATGTAATTGTCCAAGACAAATATCAGTTTCTTTCTGCTTTTTATCAGTATCATTCTGCCTGATTTCAGATTGTTCAGTAGTAGACATCATCAGCTTGACCATCAAGTTCAACTGCTCACCGTGCTGCTTTATCTGGTCCCCTTGTCGTTTCATAAGGTCTCCTTGTTGTTTCAATAACAATTTCATCTCATCATCCATGGTTGCTTTTCCTTCAACAAGTTTATGTTCTGGATCAATTCCTGGAGGAGGTCCCACTGCATTACTCGGGTTAGCATAAGACAGATTATCATTCCTTCTTTGATTGTTGAAGTTGGAATTCCCTTGGTAACCCCCTTGCTGATTCTGCCGATTGTTTCCTTGATCATTTCTTCCCCACTGCTGATTACTGGGCCTGAAATTCTGTCTATTTCTGTAATCCCCTTGCAAGCTCTGACCCATAGCATAATTTGCATCTTCCATTTGGTCTTCATCTCCTTACATGTCAGCTTCCTCTCATTTGTTTCCTAGTGCCATGCGATCCATCTTCTTGTGCAGCTCATTGAGTTGACTCTTGAGTTCTGACATCTCACTGTTGTTGACCTGCACTTCTACCTTTGCCACTTTATCAAAAGTAACTTCTTCTTCTGATCTTTCCATAGGCCAATCATACGTATTAGTTGCCATCTCCTCAAAAATCTCTTCTACTTCCTCTGCTGACTTTTTGAAGATTGATCCACCTGCTGTCGCATCCACCAACACTCTTGATTTACCTCTTAGGCCTTGATAGAAGAAGCCTAAATAGGTGTCTTTTGTATTTTATTAAAAATACATAAATTTGTTGTTACAAATTTTGGCACGCCCGGTGGGACAGTTTCTACCTCTCATCTCCTCTTTTCAAAAGTTCGAAGATACAAAGCATGACTCCTCTCTGGATTGCAATAAGAAGACCTTTTACCTTGAAACATTCAGAGCTGCAAACTGAAGAGATTCAAAAGATAACTCCACTCAAGATTTCAATACGAAGGCCTGCTGCATCAAAGCCTCCGGAGTTGCAAACTGAAAAGGTTGGAGTCGTTTCAAGAAGTATTCCTGAAAGCTCTGTAGAGGCAAACCATATGATGGGGATTACCCTTAACAAGCCATTGCACGGAGACAAGAGTGGTGAAAATGTTGCTTGCTCAACTCCTTGTTCAACGCCAAGCTCGCCATCTGCCTCAACTGCAATTGTAGTGATGATGACGAGTGCTATAACTATTGAGGAACAACTCGCTAGTATGATGAGAGACATTGAAGGACTCAACAAGCATATGGAAGCTCAAGACGTGAAGATCTCCCAACTTATAAAGAAAATAGAGAATGTGGAGACAAGTCATGCAAATGAGAAGCAAGTTGAGAATGATCGTGAGGAAGAAGACTTAGCGAAACACCATCCTTTTGAAAAGAAGACAATTGAAGAAGAAATGCAAGTTTCAATTGACAAAATGCTTCCTGTGAACCAACTGAAGAACATCGTTTTAGAAATGATAAAAGACAAGTTTGAAAAGAGCTCCAAATCGTCTTCAACCTACGCCAAGCTATATACAAAGAGGATTGACAACTTGAGGATGCCAACTGACTACCAACCTCCAAAGTTTCAACAATTTGATGGCAAGGGCAACCCAAGACAACATGTGGCACATTTTTTTGAGACATGCAATGATGCTGGGACAAACGGAGATCACATGGTGAGACAATTTGTCCGATCTCTAAAAAAAAATACCTTCGATTGGTACATCGACTTGGAACCTAACTCCATTGATAGTTGGGGGCAAATGGAAAAAGAATTCTTCAATCATTTCTATAGCACACGAAGAACTGTTAGCATGATGGAGCTAACAAATATTTATCAAAGAGATGAAGAATATGTCATCGACTACATTAATAGATGGAGGAGCCTAAGTCTCAACTGCAAAGAAAAGCTATCAAAAACTTCAGCTATAGAAATGTGCATTCAAGGGATGTAATGGAATCTTAGCTACATACTCCAAGGAATTCGACCTAAAACTTTTGAAGAATTGGCTACAAGAGCTCACGACATGGAGTTGAGCTTGACATCAAATGACATCGAATGGTCCTCTAATCAAGACTCATACGAATTTGAAGACATGCCTTCTGATGAGCTTGTGGAAGAGGAACCACAAACAAAAACTGCAATTTTCATAAAGATTCATAGAAATGAAGTGGAAGCAAGAGAAAGTGGCGCATCTCAAGATTGGGGGAAATAAACTATTGACCAAATATAATGCAAAGCTCCTCGACACGAGCTTAAACTACCCACACACAAAGCTCCTTGACACGAGCTAAAACTATCTACAAGTTATACTCCTTGATACGAGTTTAAACTATCTAAAATCCTCAAGTTACGCTCCTTGATATGAGCTAAAACTATCTACACACAATACTCCTTGATATGAGTTTAAACTGTCTTCACATCAAATCAAATCTCCTTGAGAAGAGACAAAACTCTGTACATGTTCGATACTCCTTGATATGAGTATAAACTATCTACACATTAAATCAAATCTCCTTGGGAAGAGACTAAACTCTCTGCATATTACGCTCCTTGATACGAGCTAAAACTGTCTACAAATCAAATCCCCTGCTCCTTGATACGAGCCTAAACTATCTAACACAAATCAAATGCCATACTCCTCGACATGAGAGAAAATTGTCCACACAAGACTCCTCGACATGAGTGAAAATGTCCACAGAAGGCTCCCTGACACGAGTATAAACTGTCTACAAGTTCAAATTCAAGACTCATTGACACGAGTATAAACTGTCAGTAAATTCAAATTCAACGCTCTGTGACGCACGAGCCTAAACTGCATGTTACTCCTGGCCCGCATGAGTATAAAATGTGTACGGCACCCCCTATTCAAACCAAATCATGTTCATTTGAATTACGTTATGACTTGATCCTCTTCAAAGAGGTACGTAGGCAGCTTAGCACTTCACTAAGTTCAGTCATAATTTGGGCTATTCATATTAAGTTGGTGAAGCAAGTTATCATACCTTTATGTGTATATCATTGGAAGCCCTGTTGAGTCGTTAAAAGCTTTTTCTTTGGCAAGCCTGTGATAAAAGCCATTATTCCCTTTACTTTAGCTTAAAATACCCTATTTACTAGTAGAGAGTTAAGGTGAAAGGTGTGTTAAGTGATGAAATCAAAGAGGGAAAGAAAACTTTTCCAAGTGAAGAGTCAAAAGATGTGGTTAAATCTTGTTTAAGGGTAGTGCCTGAAACTGGTACCCTGACTGCTTAGAAGGGTATGTATGCACTTGAATTTTATTACCTATTAAAGGAAAATATGTGGCAAATTAATGCAATAATTATTATTTATTTATTTATTTATTAAGGGATTTAAATAAATTTATTCCTAAAATAAATAAGTAAATAATTGATAATTAGGCCAGATCCAGTCAAATAAGTCTGACTTAAAGCCTAAGCAAGTGAAAGGCCTAAGTCCTCAGAATCAGGTCAAATAAGTCCTGGGCCAATCAGACTGCGAGTTATTTATGGGACGTCCTCACCCTTCACCAATATAAAGAGCCCTCCTCCATTCATTCTAGACACACATTCAAAGACCTGAAGACACAAACGCTCTGAAGAGATCAAGAACACGAGCAATGCTCTCTTGAGATCTTCAAGCATCTTCAAGTCAAGAACGGTAAGCGATTCGGGATTAAGGTATGGAGTCCCCCAAATCAAGCGTTCTTCATAAACTAAGTTCTTCGGTGTTCTTCATGCCAAGAATGGCATACGACCCGGGATTAAGGTGCTAAGCCCCCCAGATTGAGTGTTCTTCGGATCAAGTACATTTAATCCAAACAAAGGCTCGACGTCTCTAGATTAATGTTATAAAATCCCAAATCCGAGTTCGGACAAGCTTCAACTGAAGATCCGACTCAACATACACAGTCAGCGCGATCAGCGTGGTCAACACAACAAGTCAAAGGCAAATTGGTTCGAGAGAAGAATCAGAGGATAGATAGAGATTGTTTCTTAAAATTCTCAATTTTAATCCTTTGGATTATTATTGTAATTCTCTTGTATTTATTTTATTATAAATTCATAAATTTTGTTGTTATAGGGTAGTTCCCGAAATTGGTACCCTTGTGCTTTGAAGAAAGAAGATGTTGATTCCGAAGAAAGAAAGGAGCCGATGAATTGCAAGGATCATGAGAATGATGATGGAGCAAGGAAATTAAGCCGTTTGATGAAAAGAAAAACTCCAAGGTAATTCTCTACTAGTGAATTAGTCAACTTTACCAAAATTCTCCTACCTTTACCAAAGAGCCAACATTACAACCCATAAGACAAGTCCTTTGTGATCCTAGTATTGAAACAATTGTAGATGGATTTTTGAGACCTTTGTCAAGCTTATGGTTACGCGAGTATATGAATTGAATTTGAGTGTATATACTAACCCGTAAAGTATACATCTTTTACATTTGAGAGAGAGCAAACACTTACCCGTGAGCTAGATGACTTATCACTCATAGAAGTATTGTGATTAATTGATGTTTTTGCATGAATGAAGGGTATGATGGATTTCATGTTTTGATTTGATACAATTGCATGTGTTAGAATAAGTTGTGCTTGTTATAAGGATCTTGTGAATTACACTCTCTTTCCTTTGTTTTGAATTCATTGCCTTAAGACGAGCAACATGTAAGTTTGGGGTTTGATGAGAGTGTAAATTCACGTGTTGTTGGCTCGGGTTTGGGTGGAAGTTGAGTACGATTTGGTTTATTATCAAGACGAATTGGGTTGTTTATAGAAAATCCATGAATTAGAGGCCACTGAGGCTTTCTGAGCGTATTTATACAGGAAAACAGGTCTTAAGGGCTCGAAATTGGAAGACACGATTTTCGAGGCATTTTTCAAAGTTTGTTCAACTTTGGAGGCTTGTTCGACCATCATCAATTTGGTCGAACAAGGGAGCTAAGTCAGGCAAAATGCCCAGAAACTTACAGAAGCATTGCTCGACCACTAGGAGCCGTTCGATCAGAATCATCTTGGTCGAATGGATGGACTTTGGTCGAACAAAATATTTAAAAACTTACAGAGAGTTTGCTCGACCAGCGTTCGACCAGGAGGCTTTGCTCGACCAATGAAGATCTGGTTGAACGGAATTTTACTGGTGCTATTTTCGATAATTTCGGATTTCTTTTACCAAATTTGACGTGTGCCTCAAGGAAAAGCCCATCAAAGGTCCGTGAGGAGCCTTTACAAATATAAAAAGGGATGTAGATCACATGAAGAAGAGAGTTAGATTCCACATCCATCCTACACCACATCCAACCCCTAACTCCAACCTACGGAGCTGTGGAGAGAGGTTCGTCTGTCGAACCAAGTGAGGACCAAGTGAAGATTCAAGACGGAGAGAGTCACGACGGTGCCCGCATCTAGGGTTTACTTCGCTACTTAATTTATCTTGTAATTTTCAAAACTATGGATAAGATCCTACCAACCACCATGATTGGTCCCAGTTCAATCATGGGCTAGAACCACTTCGGTAGTTTTAGGATTTCATGAGTTAATTTATCTTTCATATGTAAACTCCGTACAACACTACTTGTGGTTTATTTTATATAAGACTACGCTTTTTAAATTCATAGAAACTTTCCATACAGCAGGTGGCATGTGCAAATATTCTGGAGCATCAGCTATGGTCAAATCTCTCTTTGCATCATTGCCGCAACATAGGGCCAAAGGGTCCATACTTTTTGAAGTGCAAAATGATGTTTCTTCCACAGATAACAATCTTTATTTCCACAAACGTGGAAATATTCATGGCACTTTTCCAGAATATTATAGTGCTTTTAGTTCCTGAAATGATAAAAAAGTTAATATAGGTTGGAAAGATTATTTATTTAGACCATAAGTTAGATTATTATCCTGATTGCTGTGAAATTTTGATGGTGACCCATTTCGTTCTCTTGTGTCTAAATTTATACATGTTGATGGCAGCCCCGTTCAAGTTCAATGCTCCTTCTCCAGATGATTTGATATCAAATGGATTGGGATCACAGAATTTAAAATTGATAGGTATATATTTTAGCAGCGTTGGAAAAACAGCCTCATTTTCGCAGTACACTCCTGAAACATGGATGATTTCTGATAAAACAGATGGTGAATTGAGCCAGCTAAATCTTGCAATTGTAAGTTTCCAATGTTATGTTAGAATACATAGGAGACAATGCATTTTTTCTCATCCATGATTTACAATTGCCTGTATAAATAGGTTGGCCATGTTGATTCTGGGAAGTAAACACTTTCTGGAAGGTTGCTTCATCTTTTGGGACGTATAACTCAGAAAGAGAGGCACAAATATGAAAAAGAAGCTAAACAACAGGTAATAACACTACAATGTATAATTTTTTTACTGTGTCACTAAATTGGCTACTGGAAAGTTGAGGCTCTTGTTGTTTGATCAGGGAAAGGGATCTTTTGCATATGCGTGTGCGTTGGATGAAAGTGTTGAAGAAAGGGAAAGGGGTATAACTATGACAGTAGGTGTTCCCCAGGACATGGAGATTTTGTTCCAAACATGATTCCTGGAGCGACCCAAGCCAATGCTGCCATTTTAGTAGTTGATGCTTCATTGGGCTCATTTGAAGCTGGCATAGATGCCGCAAGGAAGAACTATTAGAGATAGATTCTTGGGTAGTGAGCGCACTCAATAGATTTTGAGATTCGTAGCTTTGGCTTAGGGGGGGCTGTTCAGCAGCCCTGAGTTCTTGCTAGTTTTCACTAATACAATTAGGTGCCTGGGACGATGTAGGTTATAAAGACAAATCGATTTCCATTTCCTGGCTACTAAAGAAGGACCACCCGGGAACAAAACAAGGAAGGATCCATGTACCATTTCTGAAGTCCAAGCAAAGCCATTTACCGCGCCTTTCCAAGAAAGCAAACCAACCCCAATGAATGATAGTTATGGTTTCATGGTGGGGCGAAGGATACTCATTTTGAATTATAGTCAAAAAGTAGATCCATTACGACCTGCGCGGTTGTTCGTATTTCATTTCCCTTGCACATGCTTTGATTAAGATAGGACGGGCTTTTCTTTTCTATTAAAGTCATTTCCCGTACTCCCTTTCCGTTAGCCCAATCCGCTTTATGATCCCAGCTGGTGCTACTATACTAGGCCTATAGTGCACAGAGAACCTAACCCATACACCCACGCTCTCCGCGAAGTTGAAAGCCTTTGTTTTCGTTTGCGTATCTTTCTTTTCCTTTCTATTTTTTTTATGTTAAGAACTATACCTCTAGCGGCATCTCTCTAATAACCTTAGCTTGTAAACACTATTCGTGGAAACCTTCTCTGCTTACGGTGAAGAGCATTCATTGGCGACTGAAATCTTTGATTGAGTCCATACTAGTCTTTGAGGTAGGGTAGTTTAGCTTGGGGAGTCGCTCGAAAAAAGAGTAGAGAAAAATGAACGGCGTGCTGAGCTTCGATTGCTGTTTCGGATTGGATCCTATCTTTTGTGCCTTTAAGCCTAATATAAGTTCTCGCACTTGATAAGGAATATCTTTTTTAGTGTCTTTCTCGAGTTATCAATTCTTCGCATCCAGCATCTTAGCTATGTTCCGAATGTCTGGTCATTGAGAATCTTTCTCATAGATTAGTTTGATGCCGACTAGATCTGATCACAACGAATGGGTAGTACTATACTAACTAGTTGGGTATGACTCTCAGCAGTGAATGACAAAGGAATGTTGAATGTCAAGCTGTGAAACTGAAATCATCAATCTTTTGCTTTTGCTATTCCGTGTAGCGGAGACTTTAGAGTCTAAATACCAAGCTGTGAGACTTCGTTCAGTGAGAATCCCAGTCCAGTTTGAAAGACTTGGCAAGATTGGCTTCGTAGTGGTACCACAAATGCCTTGGATGAACAAGTCGAAACTTCTCTTTCTTTTTCCTCTGTTGCTATCCGTCCACGTACATGGAGAGAGTCATTGCATAGTTCATGGTGAAGAGATCTAAAGTCCATTGATTCTTTCTTTTCCCTATCTGCTTTGAAGAACCATCCTGCCCTCTCTCTCAACTGAAGAGTAGACAGCCCAAGACACCTATACATACAAAGGGGAAGCAGCGAATGACGAAATGTCCGTTCATCGGAAAAGCTGCACTCGGATGCATCGTGGGCGGTGGAGCAGACGCTGCGAAGATCCGCGGGTTTTGGGCATCGCCTATCAAACAAAGGATCGGGAAGGCTCTTCAAGACCTGGTGTCATGGGCTCCGCCTTCGTCGGGATATTGAGCAGGCTTCGCAAGTGGGAGGAAGAGTCAAAAGCTGTCGGTGGAGGACCAAGCATACTCGCCATGCAAGTTTCGGGAAATAAGATGGCATCATCGTGAAGAAAAGACGATGAAGGGAAACTATGACGCGGGAATAAATCGTCAGAAGTCATCGGCGGTGAAGGATGAACGGCCATGGCTATGCTTTATTTAGTGCTGAACCACTTCCCCGCTTCATCTTTTATGTCTTCCTATAGCCGCCATTGGCTTGACTAACCAACCTGAGCTATCGTAAGGAAACCCTAGGTTGACTGCCGAAAGGCTAGAGAAAAGAAAGGCGATTCCTTTAGAGCTCGGCGCGTTGTCGGAATAGGTGCTCTAAGCTTTATCCAACCACGCCGTATATGTATGTCTCCATTTGACCTCAGATTCGTCCTTTGGTGGTCAACTAGTAATAGGTGGCTTACAACTAGTCTTTTTAGGAAGCAAGCTCCTTGAAAGCAACGTAGTACGAACAGTTCTTCTCTTATGAGATTTCGAGTTGGATGAAAGGAAAGTAAGATAGGTTTCTTTGATCAGTAATAAAGCAGCCAATCCGGGAGTGCCAGCCAGTTCGATCTGATTGGGGAGGCGAGAAGGTCTTGATCGAAAGCTCCACTGTTCTGAATAGTGATAAAGACTTTTCAAGGGTACTTGAATCAACATTAAACTATTCTATATTATGTCTTTCTTTCTGTTCTGAAGGGCTTGCGGTTCATTACACCAAAGGCTTGAAGTGAACTATTGAAGCTATCGAGAGAGTACCAAATGCTGACGGCGACGAAGCGACTTTCGGTGGACGCAGAGCCAACGAGTTCAGTCGAACAGCATAACGAGTCTAAGGTTACAGAAGCCCTCGCCAACTTTGTTTGATAGGCATAGCATTGCAAGCAAATAGAGCAGAGAGCTTACCCTTTCTTTCTATTAGAGTATAGAGCTTGTTGTAGTCGGTCCTAATAAAGGGAGAACCTTGCTGCTTACTTGCTATATCCCCGCGTCCTTGCACGGCTCGTTCTTCGAGCCCAGCTTCTCCCTTCCCCCTATCCCCGTTCCTACCGTCCAAAAACGTTGGAGTATAGCCAAGTGGTAAGGCATCGGTTTTTGGTACCGGCATGCAAAGGTTCGAATCCTTTTACTCCAGATTATGAACACCCAATCGGCCGAAGCATTGGCTAATCTGTTCACCCTTTATACCATACCGACCTGCTGTGGTAGGACATCAGGAGTTGCTGCACATCGCTAACAATAGGCCTCAGACTGCGATCTGTAGACGACTTTTGACTATGAAATTTCAAGACCTGAGATGAATCTGTTTTCATACATACAAAGAGAAGATAGCTGTAGAGAAAAAGCCAGGTCAGAACCTTTCCTAAGTGGTTGTGCATGAGCCTCCACCATGTCCACCGAAAAAAGGGCGTAAATAGATCCTATTCCAGTTATGAGTAGCCCAATCTATACCCACCACTCCAATGTTTTCTTTGTGATAACCTGGTTAGAGAACCGCATCAACATGAATCTTAAAAGAACCCATCTCCGGCGGATGCCAATTCAGCTCAACTTCTCCTTGGTGGGACTAGATCGAAAGGGCGGCGGGTACTTCGACTGCCTTGTATCAGGTGAGTGGTAGGCTTAGTAGGGCTCGAACCTACAATATCACCGTTATGAGCGGTACGTTTCAACCAATTAAACTATAAGCCCTTACGGATCTCTACATGCAATTCGCTCACTTAGGGAAGAGCGGATGGAAAGAGAGGCCTTTGCTCTATCTGCTTCTTCCTCTTCCCAGGAATGAACAATTGGATAAAAAAAGGATTTCTCTATTTATTTCATTTTTTTGATTATTGTTTATAGATAGATATAGAATATTATATGTCTATTATTATTAGAATATAATAATTTAAGCAAGCGGCCCTTTCGCGACTCACCGCTTTCCGGCTCGCAACGGCTCAAACGGGCGGGTAAAACTGTTTTTATTCGTTTCAAGAAGTATTCCTGAAAGCTCTGTAGAGGCAAACCATATGATGGGGATTACCCTTAACAAGCCATTGCACGGAGACAAGAGTGGTGAAAATGTTGCTTGCTCAACTCCTTGTTCAACGCCAAGCTCGCCATCTGCCTCAACTGCAATTGTAGTGATGATGACGAGTGCTATAACTATTGAGGAACAACTCGCTAGTATGATGAGAGACATTGAAGGACTCAACAAGCATATGGAAGCTCAAGACGTGAAGATCTCCCAACTTATAAAGAAAATAGAGAATGTGGAGACAAGTCATGCAAATGAGAAGCAAGTTGAGAATGATCGTGAGGAAGAAGACTTAGCGAAACACCATCCTTTTGAAAAGAAGACAATTGAAGAAGAAATGCAAGTTTCAATTGACAAAATGCTTCCTGTGAACCAACTGAAGAACATCGTTTTAGAAATGATAAAAGACAAGTTTGAAAAGAGCTCCAAATCGTCTTCAACCTACGCCAAGCTATATACAAAGAGGATTGACAACTTGAGGATGCCAACTGACTACCAACCTCCAAAGTTTCAACAATTTGATGGCAAGGGCAACCCAAGACAACATGTGGCACATTTTTTTGAGACATGCAATGATGCTGGGACAAACGGAGATCACATGGTGAGACAATTTGTCCGATCTCTAAAAAAAAATACCTTCGATTGGTACATCGACTTGGAACCTAACTCCATTGATAGTTGGGGGCAAATGGAAAAAGAATTCTTCAATCATTTCTATAGCACACGAAGAACTGTTAGCATGATGGAGCTAACAAATATTTATCAAAGAGATGAAGAATATGTCATCGACTACATTAATAGATGGAGGAGCCTAAGTCTCAACTGCAAAGAAAAGCTATCAAAAACTTCAGCTATAGAAATGTGCATTCAAGGGATGTAATGGAATCTTAGCTACATACTCCAAGGAATTCGACCTAAAACTTTTGAAGAATTGGCTACAAGAGCTCACGACATGGAGTTGAGCTTGACATCAAATGACATCGAATGGTCCTCTAATCAAGACTCATACGAATTTGAAGACATGCCTTCTGATGAGCTTGTGGAAGAGGAACCACAAACAAAAACTGCAATTTTCATAAAGATTCATAGAAATGAAGTGGAAGCAAGAGAAAGTGGCGCATCTCAAGATTGGGGGAAATAAACTATTGACCAAATATAATGCAAAGCTCCTCGACACGAGCTTAAACTACCCACACACAAAGCTCCTTGACACGAGCTAAAACTATCTACAAGTTATACTCCTTGATACGAGTTTAAACTATCTAAAATCCTCAAGTTACGCTCCTTGATATGAGCTAAAACTATCTACACACAATACTCCTTGATATGAGTTTAAACTGTCTTCACATCAAATCAAATCTCCTTGAGAAGAGACAAAACTCTGTACATGTTCGATACTCCTTGATATGAGTATAAACTATCTACACATTAAATCAAATCTCCTTGGGAAGAGACTAAACTCTCTGCATATTACGCTCCTTGATACGAGCTAAAACTGTCTACAAATCAAATCCCCTGCTCCTTGATACGAGCCTAAACTATCTAACACAAATCAAATGCCATACTCCTCGACATGAGAGAAAACTGTCCACACAAGACTCCTCGACATGAGTGAAAATGTCCACAGAAGGCTCCCTGACACGAGTATAAACTGTCTACAAGTTCAAATTCAAGACTCATTGACACGAGTATAAACTGTCAGTAAATTCAAATTCAACGCTCTGTGACGCACGAGCCTAAACTGCATGTTACTCCTGGCCCGCATGAGTATAAAATGTGTACGGCACCCCCTATTCAAACCAAATCATGTTCATTTGAATTACGTTATGACTTGATCCTCTTCAAAGAGGTACGTAGGCAGCTTAGCACTTCACTAAGTTCAGTCATAATTTGGGCTATTCATATTAAGTTGGTGAAGCAAGTTATCATACCTTTATGTGTATATCATTGGAAGCCCTGTTGAGTCGTTAAAAGCTTTTTCTTTGGCAAGCCTGTGATAAAAGCCATTATTCCCTTTACTTTAGCTTAAAATACCCTATTTACTAGTAGAGAGTTAAGGTGAAAGGTGTGTTAAGTGATGAAATCAAAGAGGGAAAGAAAACTTTTCCAAGTGAAGAGTCAAAAGATGTGGTTAAATCTTGTTTAAGGGTAGTGCCTGAAACTGGTACCCTGACTGCTTAGAAGGGTATGTATGCACTTGAATTTTATTACCTATTAAAGGAAAATATGTGGCAAATTAATGCAATAATTATTATTTATTTATTTATTTATTAAGGGATTTAAATAAATTTATTCCTAAAATAAATAAGTAAATAATTGATAATTAGGCCAGATCCAGTCAAATAAGTCTGACTTAAAGCCTAAGCAAGTGAAAGGCCTAAGTCCTCAGAATCAGGTCAAATAAGTCCTGGGCCAATCAGACTGCGAGTTATTTATGGGACGTCCTCACCCTTCACCAATATAAAGAGCCCTCCTCCATTCATTCTAGACACACATTCAAAGACCTGAAGACACAAACGCTCTGAAGAGATCAAGAACACGAGCAATGCTCTCTTGAGATCTTCAAGCATCTTCAAGTCAAGAACGGTAAGCGATTCGGGATTAAGGTATGGAGTCCCCCAAATCAAGCGTTCTTCATAAACTAAGTTCTTCGGTGTTCTTCATGCCAAGAATGGCATACGACCCGGGATTAAGGTGCTAAGCCCCCCAGATTGAGTGTTCTTCGGATCAAGTACATTTAATCCAAACAAAGGCTCGACGTCTCTAGATTAATGTTATAAAATCCCAAATCCGAGTTCGGACAAGCTTCAACTGAAGATCCGACTCAACATACACAGTCAGCGCGATCAGCGTGGTCAACACAACAAGTCAAAGGCAAATTGGTTCGAGAGAAGAATCAGAGGATAGATAGAGATTGTTTCTTAAAATTCTCAATTTTAATCCTTTGGATTATTATTGTAATTCTCTTGTATTTATTTTATTATAAATTCATAAATTTTGTTGTTATAGGGTAGTTCCCGAAATTGGTACCCTTGTGCTTTGAAGAAAGAAGATGTTGATTCCGAAGAAAGAAAGGAGCCGATGAATTGCAAGGATCATGAGAATGATGATGGAGCAAGGAAATTAAGCCGTTTGATGAAAAGAAAAACTCCAAGGTAATTCTCTACTAGTGAATTAGTCAACTTTACCAAAATTCTCCTACCTTTACCAAAGAGCCAACATTACAACCCATAAGACAAGTCCTTTGTGATCCTAGTATTGAAACAATTGTAGATGGATTTTTGAGACCTTTGTCAAGCTTATGGTTACGCGAGTATATGAATTGAATTTGAGTGTATATACTAACCCGTAAAGTATACATCTTTTACATTTGAGAGAGAGCAAACACTTACCCGTGAGCTAGATGACTTATCACTCATAGAAGTATTGTGATTAATTGATGTTTTTGCATGAATGAAGGATATGATGGATTTCATGTTTTGATTTGATACAATTGCATGTGTTAGAATAAGTTGTGCTTGTTATAAGGATCTTGTGAATTACACTCTCTTTCCTTTGTTTTGAATTCATTGCCTTAAGACGAGCAACATGTAAGTTTGGGGTTTGATGAGAGTGTAAATTCACGTGTTGTTGGCTCGGGTTTGGGTGGAAGTTGAGTACGATTTGGTTTATTATCAAGACGAATTGGGTTGTTTATAGAAAATCCATGAATTAGAGACCACTGAGGCTTTCTGAGCGTATTTATACAGGAAAACAGGTCTTAAGGGCTCGAAATTGGAAGACACGATTTTCGAGGCATTTTTCAAAGTTTGTTCAACTTTGGAGGCTTGTTCGACCATCATCAATTTGGTCGAACAAGGGAGCTAAGTCAGGCAAAATGCCCAGAAACTTACAGAAGCATTGCTCGACCACTAGGAGCCGTTCGATCAGAATCATCTTGGTCGAATGGATGGACTTTGGTCGAACAAAATATTTAAAAACTTACAGAGAGTTTGCTCGACCAGCGTTCGACCAGGAGGCTTTGCTCGACCAATGAAGATCTGGTTGAACGGAATTTTACTGGTGCTATTTTCGATAATTTCGGATTTCTTTTACCAAATTTGACGTGTGCCTCAAGGAAAAGCCCATCAAAGGTCCGTGAGGAGCCTTTACAAATATAAAAAGGGATGTAGATCACATGAAGAAGAGAGTTAGATTCCACATCCATCCTACACCACATCCAACCCCTAACTCCAACCTACGGAGCTGTGGAGAGAGGTTCGTCTGTCGAACCAAGTGAGGACCAAGTGAAGATTCAAGACGGAGAGAGTCACGACGGTGCCCGCATCTAGGGTTTACTTCGCTACTTAATTTATCTTGTAATTTTCAAAACTATGGATAAGATCCTACCAACCACCATGATTGGTCCCAGTTCAATCATGGGCTAGAACCACTTCGGTAGTTTTAGGATTTCATGAGTTAATTTATCTTTCATATGTAAACTCCGTACAACACTACTTGTGGTTTATTTTATATAAGACTACGCTTTTTAAATTCATAGAAACTTTCCATACAGCAGGTGGCATGTGCAAATATTCTGGAGCATCAGCTATGGTCAAATCTCTCTTTGCATCATTGCCGCAACATAGGGCCAAAGGGTCCATACTTTTTGAAGTGCAAAATGATGTTTCTTCCACAGATAACAATCTTTATTTCCACAAACGTGGAAATATTCATGGCACTTTTCCAGAATATTATAGTGCTTTTAGTTCCTGAAATGATAAAAAAGTTAATATAGGTTGGAAAGATTATTTATTTAGACCATAAGTTAGATTATTATCCTGATTGCTGTGAAATTTTGATGGTGACCCATTTCGTTCTCTTGTGTCTAAATTTATACATGTTGATGGCAGCCCCGTTCAAGTTCAATGCTCCTTCTCCAGATGATTTGATATCAAATGGATTGGGATCACAGAATTTAAAATTGATAGGTATATATTTTAGCAGCGTTGGAAAAACAGCCTCATTTTCGCAGTACACTCCTGAAACATGGATGATTTCTGATAAAACAGATGGTGAATTGAGCCAGCTAAATCTTGCAATTGTAAGTTTCCAATGTTATGTTAGAATACATAGGAGACAATGCATTTTTTCTCATCCATGATTTACAATTGCCTGTATAAATAGGTTGGCCATGTTGATTCTGGGAAGTAAACACTTTCTGGAAGGTTGCTTCATCTTTTGGGACGTATAACTCAGAAAGAGAGGCACAAATATGAAAAAGAAGCTAAACAACAGGTAATAACACTACAATGTATAATTTTTTTACTGTGTCACTAAATTGGCTACTGGAAAGTTGAGGCTCTTGTTGTTTGATCAGGGAAAGGGATCTTTTGCATATGCGTGTGCGTTGGATGAAAGTGTTGAAGAAAGGGAAAGGGGTATAACTATGACAGTAGGTGTTCCCCAGGACATGGAGATTTTGTTCCAAACATGATTCCTGGAGCGACCCAAGCCAATGCTGCCATTTTAGTAGTTGATGCTTCATTGGGCTCATTTGAAGCTGGCATAGATGCTTCTGGAGGGCAAACAAAGGAGCATGCACAACTGATTAGGAACTTTGGAGTTGAACAGATTATTGTTGTTGTCAACAAAATGGATGTGGTTGAATACTCCAAGCAAAGATTTGATTTTGTGAAGCAGAAACTAGAAACTGTGAATGTTTCTACGTTCCTGTGGTTTTAAAGATTCTTCTATTTCATGGGTTCCAGTTATAAATGTGTGCACAACAGATAATCAAGTTGGATAATCTAAAGACAGTTGTAATTCACCATTTTCAAGCATTGGTGGGAAACTCACGGGAGAATTTTATCTTAATTTTATTTTTCTTTAAAGATAATCTGAGTAAATTTTAGTGAAATAGTATGTTTATGTCGGTATCATTTGCAGTAAAATAGGCCAGTTCCCTCTAATTACAGTGACTTTTACACCACGTTTTGGCAACTCAAATTATATAATTCACACTATACATGTACCTGTAGCTGTTTTTACAAAGCTTTTCATATAACTTTTCAAAATAAGTACTTCTAGTTTAAAGGTTACAACACACTACAAAAATTATGTGAATTTGAAATCTTGAATGATAATTCCTTATGTCGAAGTCAATACAAGCCTTGGACTGAATCAGGAGCTGCTTGGTATGTTTTTTCAATTGGAATAACAATGGATATCACTAAGTAGTTAATGACAATGAGATTGAAGGGTGGGGAACAGTTATTGAATCAATGAAAGTGATCGGGGAGTTTTGATTCCCGCTTTAACAACTAAGTATCAACAATGAGAATCATTATGCATCTATTTCTATTATCCACTTTTATTATTTCCAACCAAGCAGCCCATCAATCTTCTCCACCATTTTCACTCTCCTCTAATCTCTTTTAAGCTTCCTTCCGTTCTGCATAAGATAAAATATACAATGAGCATAGATCAATTGCACAAGTTATGGAACTATGGAATTATTAGAAATCAATTTGATGTTTAGTGATTTAATGGTTTAGGGTTTTGTGATTTTGGGTTTATGATTTAGGGTAAATACTTTAAAAAATGTATCTTTATTATATTAAAGGAAGGTTTTTAATAAAAGAGGTGACTAAATTAAAGACGATGTATAATTTTCAAATAAAAGTAACCATCTTTAAAAATACTCCCTCCAGCCACTTACAAGATATCCATTTTATTATTTTGGGCGTTCACTTCAAAGATATCCATTTTCTTTATTTAGTTAAAAAGTACATCATATAACCCACCACTTCCCTCTAATACAACTATCCACTTTACATATAATAATAATACTCCTTAATTCACGCGCACAAAGCAAACGATTACATTTCAAGTGGCCGGAGGAAGCATATCTTTATGCTTAGAAGAAGGTTTTTATAAATACCTTTAAAAATGTATCTTTATTACTCCATTGAAGGAAGGTTCTTTAATTAATGAGGTGTCATCACTAGAGTGTATTAAAGATGTTGTGTAGTTTTTACATCATCTAATATTTCCTCAGTTCCTTTGAAACATGTTATGGGTGTTTATACTCCATATAAGACGTGACTTATATGCGCGGTGCAACCCGAAAGATAAGCGAGGCTAAGAATAATATTGAAGATTTGAACCCACGCCCAAAGGAGGAACAGAGGCAGAAGAAGCCGACCATGCTGACCAAAGTACAACACTCGTTCTACATAGAGGCAACATGTCAGGATCTCATCGTACCTTCTTACAGATAAGATTCACTTGGAGGACACGTGGCAATAGTTGATAAATCAAAGGGGAACCATCCACAAAATATCTCATATAAAGACAAAGCATCTGCAGCAAGAAGGACACAAGACTTGGTGGGCACTTCACTCCAACTTCATCATCTCCACTCTACTTGATCTCTCTAAAGAACCCACTTGTATTTCTCTTTCTACTGTGTAATGTTCCTTCATGGAACTTGGACTACCAACATCAATAATAAAGGAAATGGGCACCAATTTTATGGGGCGACAGAGAAAATACTTGTTTGATGTGTCCGTTTTAGTGGCCAGTTAAATATTAATCTTAATCTAACCTGCTAAAAATGACTATCAACAACTGGCGCCGTCTATGGGAATTGTTTTGTCCATTTTGTAATTTTTTTCGTCATCACCGTTGTCGTATCCACCGGAGCTCATCTGTTTTGCACCATTCTTTGTTATTCCTGTAACTAAAGGAACCCAGAAAACCCAAGTTTTTCATTATTTCTCTCTCTAAAACCAGAGAGATTTGGTCACAAAACTCTCATATTCTAAAGTTCTAACCATCTAGTTCCAAACATCTTTCATTCATCCACTTGAAAATCACTTGAAATCAACGATCAGAAAAATGAAAACGGAAAGAGAAAAAGATTTCCTATCATTACACATGTATGACATTCACGCTGATGGATAAGCAGATAGAGGAGGGCTCATTCTGCATCAGAGTTCTAAAGTTCTTACGGTACTCTTTTTCCTACATATGAATTTTTCCCACTGGATTTTCTCGTATGGAGGTTTTAAAGAGGCCGATGGAATTTTAGAGCTTAGGTTTGAGATTGGTCCTTGTAGTTTCACACAAGAAGCAACCTCGGGGCTAATGTTATGGGTGTTTATATCCCATATAAGGCGTGACTTATACGCGCGGTGCAACTCGGAAGATAAGCGAGGCTAAGAATAAGAGTGGAGATTTGAACCCATGCCCAAAGGAGGAACGGAGGCAGAAGAAGCAGACCATGCTGACTGGGCATAAGGAGAAGGCAGGCCGACACTGAGGAGGCAGAATTAATTGCCGACAACAAGAATAAGGTCAGCTCTCGGTATCAGCTATTGGCTGGGTACCTCGATATGTTATTGTTGGATTGTATATTAAAAGTCTAGCTTTAGTATGAACAATGTCATAACAATATTTGAAATGAGAATCATTGATCAAATGATTGCATCTTATAATTTATTTTATATGCATGATGCAATAGTCCATTTACTTTATACTGTAGATAATATGTTGTGCGACAACACGCAGAAGATCATATTATTGGTTTCCTTATAAAGTATAAACAGATGCTGACAACTGATATAGATGGGGACTCTCTATTGGTATGGTTGTAGTGTGCTTTGGTATTAGCTTGTCTTGGCTATAGAATCACATTAGTGCACTTGTGTGTATTGAGCAGGACCGCCAGAGATCGTTCTTCTTATACTGACTATGTAGTAGAACTTGATCTCTGTTATTATGGAAGTTCGTGCTCTTAATCCCTATACAATGACCTCGACACGTAGGGCAGTATGTATTTCTTTGATTCATCAATGGGTGAGATTTATATGTATTAAATCAACAAACTCGGTGAGTTGGGAAGTAGTGCTGTCTCTATGGTGTGCTGTTGATTGTAGAAGGAATCCATGTCCGTCATAGGTTGATGATGTCCCCTTGAGGAGCTCATAAGGTTTATCATGTAAATCTTGCAAATGGATTAATTTCCGGCATGATAATGCGGTTGAGTGGTACTACTCTCGGATGAGATATTAATTAATTTGAGTTGTCAGTAACTTAATTAATTAATGGACATTGTATATCTTAAACATGGGGAGACTATCGGGCTCATAATAAGAAGGAGCCCAAAACGTAATTTTCGGATTGGACGGGTAGTGCAGTAATAATATTTTAGTGGACTATATTATTATTATTGGATTTAATTAAAAGCTTTGGGCTAAGCTTGGTTAATTAAATTCAATTGAGGCCCAGTCCAATTTATCCTCCTGGTCCCTGCTGTAGCCCAGTATATAAGTGAACTCAGCTTCCTGGAACCCTGATAATTCCTGCGCCTCTTTTGGTGTGAGAAGGGAAAGAAGCAGATTGAGAGATCCTGCAGACTGTTGCCCACACAACAGCAGGATCACACTTGGGACATACAGTAGAAGATCAGAGGTAGTTCTCTGCAGTTCATCCTCTACACCAACCCAGAAGTACGGTAAATGTTTAATTTTAATTGCTTCCACTGTTATCGTTTATCTGAAATCCTAACGGATCACGTTGAACCGCACGATCCAATTGCCAACAATTGGTATCAGAGCGTTGGTTTCGTGGTGAAACGTGAATCGTAAGGTAAGGGTTAATGTGATTATATGATTATGTGGGATGATCTAGATTTAATCGCATGTTTTTTGTGCTATTTGTGATCCCATTATCGCATGATAGATAGCATATTTTTTTAGGAATTGTATACGAGAGTATTATCCATTATTCCTATGCATTTTTGTCAATAATATTGTGTGTGATATTGTGAAAGAATACACTGTACACACACGGATAATATATCATCGACGCGGAAAAAGCCTGCACATCACACACACAACCATATCGTGAATGGCATACACGTTGCGAGTTCGTCGTCCCATGGGGCAATCGACTGATGAATGCAATTGCCCTTGAGCGTTGATCACATCTGGATGAACACGATTACTGAGCGGCGAGATATGGAACCTGATGAACCATGGACCAGAAGTCGGCGCAGATTCAAGGGCAGTCAAAGCAGTCAGGTGGGGCGTGACTGACCGGCGTTGATAGTCGATGGCTGGAGGCTCTTGACTGTTGACGGTGGTGTCAGGTGTATATCTCTACGGCGACGGCTGTCTCGACTGGATGGATGGCGAGTCGGAGCCGGCGCGCGTTTGGTCCATGGCGAACCCGCTTCCGGGCGAGCCTCACGGCGATCGTTCGGGGACAGTGGACGGTGGTGGCCTTGGGCAGCGCGATCAGTGGCGGGTCCCGTCTGGGGGGCTGTCTTGTCGACAAAGCGTGGAAATCGGCAGCGGGTGGCGGCTGTGGCGGTGCCGAGTCGTGGGTAGTGGGTCACCTGGTTGACTCCGATCGATGAAGCGCCGAGTAGATCGGGCCGTGGAAATCGGCAGCAGGTGGCGGATCCCGTCTGAAGGGCTGTCTTGTCGTCAGGCGGCGGCAGATGGCGACTCTGGCGGAGCTGACGAAGTTGGTGCGGGCGAATCCCGATCGACGGTGAGCTGGGCGGTGGCGGCCTCGAACGGATCGCGACAACGTGTTGTATCGGCGGCCTTGGTCCCGGTGGTTGTTTGGGGCGCGGCCACTGGCGGAAGCGGCGCCTAGTAACGCCAGTGTGCGCTGGTCTGTGGTGGCTGCAGGCGGCTCCATTCCGGTGGAGCTGTCGTGTCTTGATGGCGCCTGCAGAACTCCGGCCGCCGGGAGCAGAGGACTGGCGGCGCTGTGCGGCGGACGGCAGTGAGGGCTGTTGATAGCGGCTGGTGAGGAATAGGGCAGCAGTTTGTGATGTTGGGCCTTTTTATGGACTGTTGGCCCAATTTTTCTTGTGGGGGTGCCTGATGGGCTCAATTTAATTGGTTTTGGGCTCCCTGCTAGGCTCAATTTTAATTTGGTTATGGGTTGTTGGGCCCATATTTAATTAAAATGTTGTGGGCTGTTGGAGTTGGGCAAATTTAATTGCCTGATGGGCCATATACAGTAATTAATAAAGGCTGCTCAATTAATTTTAGTTTGGTTTTGGGCTGTTGGGCCCAATTTTAATTAAAATGGTAATGGGCTGCTGGGAAATATTAATTGCTGGATTTAATTAACTGTGGGTTTGATGTTGGGCCAGGTTAAATATTGGGCTAGACCTTAATGCATAAATTGGCAGGGTAAATGGGCTTAATTATTTTACTAATGGGCTGCTCATTTTATGCTAATGATGTTTGGGTCAGCTGGGCCTATTTAATTGATCCAACATATTATGCAATTAATTAACGTTATACAACTGATTAATTGATTTAATTGTCAATTACTGTTGTATATGTAAAATACATGTTCTATGTGATTTATTTATTTAAATTACTGTTAATAGAAGCATGCTAAGATGTATATTTTATTTATGAAATATTATATGCATGTTAAATACCCTCGGTATTAAATAACTAAGTGGGAGAGGGGATTGGTAATTAATTCCCGCGGCCTCCATTATTGGTTTGTAAGTGATGTGAGTAAACTTGCGCGTTGGCAATAGAGCCTTCCTCCCTAACGGATGAGTTTATTCACGGATCACTGGTACAGACTTCTTTAAATAATTATTGTTTGTAATGTGTTGCATATGGACTTGCGCGTTGGCTATAGTGCCTTCCTCCCTAACGGATGAGCTTATATGCGGTTCACTAGTACAAACTTATATAATTGATGGTTGTAGAAAGTTATCTGAGCGTGTGTGTACTTCTCCAACAGTAAGGCACATAAGCTTGGGCAGCGGACTTGGGATCAAATAATGGTGTACACTTAGACGTAAATAATTAGTATCCTCCCCAACGGAGTTACTGCTATTGTTTGCATGGCTAAAGAGGAACCGACTATTAATTATTTTGTCATAAAGTTAGGTTGACAAATGAAATTAATGGGTAAAACCTTCTCTTGTAAATGTTCGGGTTTGTAAACGTCCACCTTAACGTGGCTTGCAGACTCACGGTGCTTGAGATGTCGGTGAATTTTATTTTATATTGTTTTGAGGGAATCAATATAAAAGGATAAAATTCAAATATTTGATCGAAATATTTATTCTCTGAATTTCGAATGGTTTTATTTCACTAATTGTTTACTAAAAGAAATAATATTTACTTGTCCAAATAAGTTGATTAGAAAAGGATCTTGATTTTGAAAATTACTGCTTAAGAAAATAAAAATGTGTTCTCACATAGGACGTCTCATGATGCCTGTTAATATCTCTAGTGAAGAGATGAGAGGTTCATAGAAATATGATGGTCTCATGTAACTCTTTGGATACTCGAGTAATTAAAAGGCAGAAGATCATGGTTGAATTGATGAATGAATTGGAAATACATGGAATAGAAGTTGAAGGGAAAACCTAAGTCAATTTTAATTTTCATAATTGCCTAGATGTTTTGAGTAAGTTCCACCTGAATTACAAGAGGATGTATATGGTGGGAAACTTCTGACAAAACATGTGGAATAGGAAAGCCAATTTCATCATAATGTGAACAAGTTTAATATCTTATTCACTAGTTGTTTAAATATGATTAGTGATGGCATCTACAGACACGAAGTGTAGATACTGGAATCACTAAATGTTTATCACTGAGTAAGGATAAGATTGTTAATAACATGGGTAAAACTACAAAGGTAGTGGTTATTGCAGTGGGAGTTGTTTATTTATCTCATGATAAGAATAAACGATTGATTATGAGAAATTGTCTTTACGTATATTTCATAGAAAAAATTTAATTTCGGTTTCTATGCATTAACGGATGGATACTTCATTTCATTTAAATGACATGGTCATAGTAATAAGGAATGAGGCTATAATCCGTTAAAGTACATTGGTGGTAAATAGTATACTCTTGAATCATGTACATCCCACAGATGCAATAAATAGTAATTGAATAATACATCTTCTAATATAAGTAAGAGAAATGAACCTTCGGAAATGAACTAAACATACATTTGGCGTCTATGACTAATTCATTTTACTTGAGTAGGATTCAAAAGTTGATAGCCGATAGACCGTAAGGTTTATCTGAAGTGGAAACTATCGGACTTGCGAGTCTTGCTTGGAAGTAAAAATGATTAACTGCCTTTTCAAGGCTGTGGGGTGTAGAGCCAAAGATATTTATGTTGTAATTAGTTCATTCTGATTCAAGCGAACCTAATATTATCCAGGCGAGAGATGGTTATGAATATTCGAAGATTATTCTGGAAACCAATATATTTATATGATGCACTGCATGTCTAAGTTCTTTGATTAATTCAAGAATTGTAAGGCTGGTACAGTGAAGCGTCATGGAAAATATATCATATCATTACGATTCAATCGTGATGATGAAAACCTCTTAGGATGGTTAGGAACTAATAATCAGAAGTTGAGATTAAATCTCAAGTTGACTACACCGGGCATGCCCCAACTGAATGGTGTGGTAGGTCGAAGGAATAAGGCTCTTATGTTATGATTAGATAGATGATGAATTATTTGGAATAATTAAATTCATTTTATGGATATGCCCTACATACAGTAATTCGTGAAACGTTTTTCTGTATATGGGATATCCTAGAAATATGGAGGGTGATTTATTTAGTCCAAAAGATCAAAGGGTAATTGTTAACACAAACACCGGATTTTTGGAAAAGGACTATGTAATAAATCACAAACCCATGTATGAGTTGTTCTAAAGGAAGTGAGAGGAAAACACAAAGTAAAAGTACCAAGTGTACAAGAGGATATACCACAAGGTAAACTGCAATGCGTGTCACGTCTGATACACAATTACACAATTACATGTAGTGCCTTGTCGCAGTGGGAGGGTTATCCGACAACCCGTGAGATACATGTTTTGGGAAAGTCGTAAGACTTGATCCCTAGTAAACATGGTATTATCCCAGGGATACGACGTTGCACTATAAGATTAAAATGCGGAATCTTAGTAAGTTGCAATGTATGATGAAATAGGATCTACGGATTCTAAATTAAGTCTGGAGCTTGAAGGATCACTAAATGGTGTAAAAGCCATTGCAAGTGGTCAAGGGAAATAAAAGAGGATCATACGGAAAGGTAAAAATCTTGGAAGCAAAGCTTGTTGCGAAAAGGTGTACTCAGAAAGAAATTGTTCGATTATGAGGAACACATTCGCTGGTAGCTATGCTTAAATTGATCCGGATTCTTTTATTTATTGCTTCTCATATTGAATTATGAGGAACAACAAATAGATGTCAAGACAGCTTTCCTGATTGGAAGTCTTGAGGAAAACATCTATGTGAAGCAACCAGAGTAATTCATTGCAAAGTGCTAATAGCATTTTTGATAGTAAGCTTAAAAGTGTCCAGCGATAAACTAAAGCAAGCTTTAAGATCGTGAAGCATCTGTTTTGATTAGGTAATCCAGTGGCATGATTTAAATCAATGAGCGGATGAGTCTTGTGTGTTGTAAAGAGTGACAGAAACGTGGTGGTGTTTCTTATACTATACGTAGATAGTATCTTGCTCATTGGAGACAATGAAAGATTATTATTGGGCGTATGGGTACGGTTAATAAAACGGTAGTAATGAAGGACTTAAGAAAGGCAAAATACATCCTTTTGATCACGGTAATATGGATCACAAAAAAGGATGTTATGCTTATCTCAAGTTTCATAAAATGATACAGTACATACTCATTTAGCATGTGAATTTATCTTAGTGATTGTGTCTTAAGACACAAAAAGAAGATAAAGAGGATGAAAGCGGTTCCTTATGCTTCGGCGAATAAGGAAGCTTAATCTAAGGAATGCTATGAACGATGTTGGATATCTGTTTTGCTGAATGCATGAACAGTGAGTATCAACATAACCTGGAATAAGAATGATGAACTGTGGTAAGACATATATAAAGTGCCTGAGAAGGACTGGAAATTATATGTGGACTTACTGGACAGATTCACTGCTTCTTGTGGATTACGTAGATTCGGATTTTTTAGTCAGATTGGACGACAGTATATTCACCTCAAAGGTTATGTGTTTAATTTTAAGAAGTGGAGTCATAATGTGGAGGAGTGTTATATAGAAATATATTTCAGACTCCAGACTCCATCATGGAAAGATGATGAATTGGAGCCTATGAGGCAGTCAAAGTATCTATATGACTCTAGAGACTTCATGATGGACTTTGAAGTGTTTCTAAGTTTGCCCAAGGTAATCACAATTTACATTGATGATATTGGTGCAGTTGCAAACTTGAAGAAATCACAAGTCCATAAGGCAATTAAACACATGGAGCGCGAGTACCACCTGTTACGAGAAATCGTATGTTGAGGGGAAGGTTGTTGTTGCCTAGATTACATCGGATGATGACCTAGTAAAATCATTTACAAGGACCTTAAGGCGAGAGCTTTTAATGGTCGTGTAGTGGGAGTAGGAATCAGATGTATGGCAGAAGACATGACAGCATAGTCTTTTAGTATAAGTGGGAGATTGTTGGATTGTATACTAAAAGTCTAGCTTTAGTATGAACAATGTCATAACAATATTTGAAATGAGAATCATTGATCAAATGATTGCATCTTATAATTTATTTTATATGCATGATGCAATAGTCCATTTACTTTATACTGTAGATAATATGTTGTGCGACAACACACAGAAGATCATATTATCGGTTTCCTTATAAAGTATAAACAGATGCTCACAATTGAGATAGACGGGGACTCTCTATTGGTATGGTTGTAGTGTGCTTTGGTATTAGCTTGTCTTGGCTATAGAATCACATTAGTGCACTTGTGTGTATTGAGCAGGACCGCCAGAGATCGTTCTTCTTATACTGACTATGTAGTAGAACTTGATCTCTGTTATTATGGAAGTTCGTGCTCTTAATCCCTATACAATAACCTCGACACGTAGGGCAGTATGTATTTTTTTGATTCATCAATGGGTGAGATTTATATGTATTAAATCAACAAACTCGGTGAGTTGGAAGTAGTGCTGTCTCTATGGTGTGCTGTTGATTGTAGAAGGAATCCATGTCCATCATAGGTTGATGATGTCCCCTTGAGGAGCTCATAAGGTTTATCATGTAAATCTTGCAAGTGGATTAATTTCCGGCATGATAATGCAGTTGAGTGGTACTACTCTCGGATGAGATATTAATTAATTTGAGTTGTCAGTAACTTAATTAATTAATGGACATTGTATATCTTAAACATGGGGAGACTATCGGGCTCATAATAAGAAGGAGCCCAAAACGTAATTTTCGGATTGGACGGGTAGTGCAGTAATAATATTTTAGTGGACTATATTATTATTATTGGATTTAATTAAAAGCTTTGGGCTAAACTTGGTTAATTAAATTCAATTGAGGCCCAGTCCAATTTCTCCTCCTGGTCCCTGCTGTAGCCCAGTATATAAGTGAACTCAGCTTCCTGGAACCCTGATAATTCCTGCGCCTCTTTTGGTGTGAGAAGGGAAAGAAGCAGATTGAGAGATCCTGCAGACTGTTGCCCACACAACAGCAGGATCACACTTGGGACATACAGTAGAAGATCAGAGGTAGTTCTTTGCAGTTCATCCTCTACACCAACCAAGAAATATGGTAAACGTTTAATTTTAATTGCTTCCGCTGTTATCGTTTATCTGAAATCCTAACGGATCACGTTGAACCGCACGATCCAATTGCCAACAGTTATCATCTCAGCCTCGGTAAGAATTACCATCGGCCCAATAAGTATGTCCAGCCAACCAAAGTACAACACGCATTCTGAATGGAGACAACATGTCAGGATCTTATCGTACCTTCTTACAGATAAGATTCCCTCGGAGGACACGTGGCAACAGTTGGTAAATCAAAGGGGGACCATCCACAAAATATCTCCTATAAAGACAAAGCATCTGCAACAAGAAGGACACAAGACTTGGTGGGCACTTCACTCCAACTTCATCATCTCCACTCTACTTGATCTCTCTAAAGAACCCACTTGTATTTCTCTCTCTACTGTGTAATATTTCTTCATGGAACTTGGACTACCAACATCAATAATAAAGGAAATGGCACCAATTTTATGGGGCGACGGAGAAAATTACTTATTTAATGTATCCGTTTTAGTGTCCGGTTAATCATTAATCTTAATCTAACCCACTAAAAACGACCATCAATAAAATGTATTCATTTTATCATTTTAGTTTGTTTCAATACAACGTATTCATTTTTTTTACTGATATGACTCATAAAAAAATATTATTATACTCAATTCAGTGCACATGGGCCTTCAATGAACTCTAATACAACTACCCACTACATATTATATATTATATTCCTTGATGGGTGTTTTCTCAACACACAACTTTAATCCCCAAGTATGAAGGATATCAATTGTAGTTTCGAAGGTAACCAAGTTAAATATCGAATCCACAGGACGGATAAATATTACTTATGTTATTTTCTAGCAATTATGACTATGTTGAGAATTGTAATTATAGGTTTGTGAACTAAGTAATAATTAAAATAGAAAATAAATAACAAGAACAAGAAAATAGTAGTTGTGATCAAATAAGATGATAGGTAGTTCGTCAAGTCATCCAGTTTCATTCGTTAATTCATGTTTTCGTATCGATGTCCGACTCTGCCTTGTGGTTTATGAACGCATCGCTAGACCATACAAATCTATTCTATAGACACAAATAGATAAGTTTTTGACACGTGTGAGTATCCTCAGAGCAAGACGTATATCTTACCTCCCTTTCTAGGTACTATCATAATCAATTATTTCCCGTGCACTTAGTACTCTAACCCGATTTGATCTCCCTTTTTAGGTACTATAAAGTTATACTCTTAATCCTACTTGTTAACCCGAATTCAATTCAATTAACAAACATTCATATAAGACGGTTCTAATAAAACCTCGGAATCCATTCACTTAGAATTATAACAATAAACCCTGCTCATTAGTGAACGCACTCAACCAATAACCATGTCATGCATTCAGACTCTACACAACGATTATTGATGCACAAAACAACTATGAGTATGGATTAAAAACGCATAATCTTAGATAAAATAAATCACAAGTAGTGTTGTACGGAGTATACACACGAAATACAAATTAACTCATGAAACCTTCATAACCCTAGAACTACCGAAGTGGCTCTAGCCCATGATTGATCTAAGAATAATCATGGTTAGTTGGACCAATCTTACTTGAATCTCCAGCTGAACCTCTGTCACAGCTCTCCTACTCTCATCTTGTAATGTGTTGTTGATAATGATCCCTTTATTATTTCTTTTCGTGATTGGTATATATGATTGCATGAGCCTCCTTTTATACTTGTAATCACGTCTCTAGGGCTTGGAATGGGCTTTTCAAGTGATCCCACGTGTTTTGGCCTCGAAAATCCAGATAAGGTAAGTTCCCATACGTCGGTTCGACCTCGTCGAACAAGTCGAACCACTAGCCACAGGTCGAACCACAGATCGAACCCACCTATTGAAATTATTCTGTACTTGGTTCGACCTCTTGTACAGGTCGAACTCCTCGGGTCTTGGTCGAACCACAGGTCGAACCTCATCACTGGACAATTTCCGCTCCTGGTTCGGCCAACCATCAGGTCGAACCCCAACGTCGTGGTCGAACCCATCTTCTCGCGAACTGGTTCGACCAAGGTTCGACCTGATAGACAGGTCGAACCCCTTGAGTCGTGGTTGAACCTTCCTTCTGCACACTTTGCAATGTTGGTTCGACCTGTAGGAGAGGTCGAACCCTCCTCTAACAGGTCGAACCACCTCTCTCCTTGGCGGTTCGCGTGGTCTTGACTTCGTCTCTTCGATTCTTGGCACTTTCACTCCGACTTTGCTATGAAAACCACTTAAATAGCTCCACTAACACCTGATTCATGCTAATTCATAATATATATAGGTTTTCCACCTATTTCCACCTCAAAACTCTCCAAAACTAGCACAAAACATGATACCGAACTTGTGAATTTACACACTCATCATTCCTCAATCAACTTCATATTAAATTATATACTCCTTAACGTACGTACAAAAAGTAAACGATTATTTTTCAGGTACGGAGAGAGTATACATTTTAAAATCCTAAAGAATGTAAATAGTTAAAAAAAAATTAACATCATAATATCATGTGTCATATATTAAAAATATTTAACATACTATTCATTAATTTGGGATGTATTTTTAGACGTTATCAATTTTTTAGAGATACTACTCCTCTGTACATCACAAATGTATTCATTTGCTCTTTGCATTTGGATTAAGTATTATTATTCCCTCCGTCCCAGGCTAAGAGGATCATTTTTCCATTTTGGTCGTCCCACCCAAAGAGTCCCCTTTCCTTTTTTAAACATATGGGACCCACACACCCCCTCTAATATAATTAAATGTTGGGACCTACACTCCTACTAATATAACTACTCATTACATATTAAATAATAATACTCATTAATCTACGTGCCAAAAAGCAAATGGTCCTCTTAAGGAGGGACAGAGGGAGTATTATTTTATATAAAATGGGTAGTTGTATTAGTGGGGAGTGGTTGAAAGTGGTGGGCCATGTGTGAGCCCTTTTACTAAAAAGAGAATATGAATACTTTAAGAGTGGAAGATCCAAAATGACAAAATGAATACATTAGTGATGGACGGAGAGAATATATTTTAGACATTATTAATAAAAATAGATATATTTAGTCAATATTTACTACATACTCCCTTGGTTCAAACAAATCTATTTTGATATTTTGGTCTGTTCCCATGTGGTAGGGCTATTTACATTGGACTCACAAGTGGGCCTGGATCAATATTTAAAGACAGAGGCTGCCCATCCAAAGAGGAGAGCAAGGGAGGCCGAGCGAAGGAGAAGCACGCACTCACCCACTTGGAGGAGGCAGGCAGAAGGCATTTCTTCCCTCTCTTCTCACCCACTTGCTCCCTGCTTTCACTTCCTCTCTCTCTCTCTACACTCATCCCCTCTCTCTACTGACTCTACTTTCCCTCTCTACCCACTTACACCTTTTTTCCTCTCTACCATCCGCACCCATTGCTCTCCATCTCTACCCATTTGATTCGACTCCCTCTCTCTATTCTCCCACCACACCGAGTCTCCCTACCTCTCTCTACACTCACTCCCTCTCTCTACTCTCCTACCCAAGTGTCCCACTTGGGTCTGACACCTTACAAGTCTAGTAGATATCTCCTAAGATATCTATTAGGAAGATAATCCTACCGCATATCTTTTAATAGCCTCATGCAGATACGTATTTAATGCCCACTTGTATAAGAGGGAGCGGCACCTTCATCTTCACCATCAGTTCGTCTTCACCATCAACACCAAGCTCACCACTATTACCACTGTAAAAGGAGAATTATCTCCTCCACCACACAAAAAAATAAAACAGAGAGAAACAAACTTTCTACTTTAAACTCCCACAAACGTGGGAGGAATTCTTGTATTCTTCTTCTATGTTTTCACTATATTATGATAGATTAGTCCCATTAAACCATATAACAGCCACATTAAACACTCACCTCACCCAATAAAAATCGACTATCTACATCCCATATAAAGTATTTATTTATTTTTTTATTGATGTGACCTATAATTATACTCAACCCACTATACATGGATTTACATTCAACAGTAATACAACAACTTTCTTTTTTTTTTCACTTCAAAGATATCCATTTCCTTTATTTAGTAAAAAGATACATCATATGGCCCATCACTTTCCTCTACATACTCCCTTCGTTCAAACGAATCTATTGTGACCTATAATTATACTCAACCTACTATACATGGATTCACATTCAATGGGATGTATTTTTAGACTTTATCAATTTTTTTAGAGATACTTGCTTGTTCTCCTTTTTGTGTGTCCCCAAGTATAGGAAATCAATTGCAGTTCAGCGTGTGATCAAATAAAAATATCGAACCCAAGGAATTAGCGTTAAATAAGATACGCACTAAATAATTCAAACCACTAATAATTAAGACAAGAGATTTTTCAAGATTTGGATCCTCTCCATTTATATGGTGGGTGAATTTCGTCAATTTATTGACACATCATCTTTTGTATTAATTACTAATTTAACGAAAGTTTTTCTCTTCTAATTCATTGCTTTTATTTTTCTCATTAATTATTATTTATTACAACTTTAATAATTATATGTAATATTTTATTATAAGGTTTAATATTTTTTTACTCGTGAATTTTAATACATATTCTAAAGAATTAGTGTTAATTTAAAAAGTATTATTGAGGTTTATAGTATATTTTATTTTTAGGGTTTAATATTTATTTTTAAAATTTAGTGTCAATTCTAAATGTATAATTCTAGTTCACCCTTTTTGTGATATATTTTGTGCTTAAGGTTTAATATTTATTTTTATGGTTTATTGTTAATTTTATTAGTATTAATTAATTAATAATAAAAAAAGATGGATTTCATAGGAATTTAAGATTAATTAAAATTAAATAGTGATGTGGCAAATTAGTAGGGATAATGTTTTTTTAAAGAAAATTTAAGGAATTTAAAGAGGATTATAAATATAAAATTAGTTAGTGGGTGAGGTGGCTTTATAATAATTGTAGATTTTTATAAGTGGCTTCGATTTGAAGAAACTTATAAAATTGACGGTCCTTTCAAATGGAGATTAATAACTAATTATGCAAAAAATAAATAATAAATAAAATAAAAGTCACAAACAATCACAAATGTTACAGGATAGAAGACAAGACATCTCTAGGAAATCCAATTTAAATTAGTCAAATTAAATCACTAGACAATCGATTATAGTTCCTGCAGAATTTATGGAAGCAATCACATAACTATGTTAAATCCTTCTTTCAAAGTAAACTTAACACATAAATCTGGTTCAAATCCTCATATGCAGAGGAATAATTCATACTCCCCCTCTAGGTACTTCATGATAAATTCCATTAAAGGCTACAACACTAAACTTCCCTTTATATGTACTTAAGAATTAATCCTCAATTTTCACCTAACAATCTAAGAAACAAAATCCTCTAGAATGATAATTAATAGATATATTTAGAGTCCAATATTAATTATTCTAATGAATAAAGGTTATACAATTAAGTCCTATTTACCCATAACAGATAGACAAATATAATCCATTTATGGCACAAGCAACAAGCATAAATATGCATAAGACAATGACATATCATGAATGAGGGCGGACCATATAAGATAAAAATACAAGTCTCAATCAAAGCATTAATAATGGAATAAGAATACTGCAGAAATTCATAACCTAATGTAGGTCATCAATTCAATCCAATTCAACCTTCAAAACCTAAAACTATCTAGAAAAATATTAGCCCATGGTGTTACAAGCAACAACCATGTCTATAGAATGAAACTGACCCATGAGTCTATAAATCAACAATAAGAAATTAAAGAAGGAAGGAAAACCCTTGTCTGGAATAATTTTTCATCTTCTCTTTTCGTCTTGATGATCCTCCTCAATTCTCCTTCTCAAGTAGCAAATATCATGATCGAGTGTGATAGGTGAAAGGCGAGTGAAGGGTAGAGATGGATGGCAGAAGGTTATGGTGAATATTTGTAAGATTGTGTAGCCAAAAGGGTGTGGTGGAGAGTTATGATTCTTTTGGAACTCCCCAAGGGCTCCTTTTATAGTTGAGGGCTGCTAAAATTCGGACTCCACCTCAAAATAGGGTATTTTCAAGTCAAAAACCACAAACGGGTCGAGATTGGGCCCCCGAGTCAGTAGATTGTGCGACCTCACGGTTTTGCTCATAACTTCTTTATCCAGACTCCGATTGAGGTAATTTTTACGCTCACGCGATTCTCTCTTCCTTGGCTTCCAAACATATATTGAACTCTTAAAATTCATCTATTTGAAGGGCATGGGTCGTGCAGGATCGGCACAACTTGCGCGACCTCACCGTTTTGATCATATCTTCCTTATCTGAGGTTCGATTGAGGTATTTCTTGAGTTAAAATGACCTTCTCTTCTGTACATTTCTAATCATATGTCACATGATCAGTTTGGACTTCTACAAAAATACAGAAAAATTATGCAAATTGGACATGCGTTTTTCAGTATTCTTTCATGATTTCACTCTTTATTCCAACTTTGCACTTTTAATCCGTTTTCCACCTTAAAACACGAAATAACACCTCAAATGTACCAATATCTTAAATATATGAATATTAACTATTTAGTGCTAATGTGCTATAATACGAACATAAATTCCACAAAACGGTGCTAAATCGGATCCTAAAATATGCAGGTTATCACACTGAACAATACTATATTTTAGACATATTAATAAAAAAATAGATACATTTAGTCAATACTTACTACATGCTCCCTTCGTTCAAACAAATCTATTGTGACCTATAATTATACTCAACCTGTTAGTAGTTATACTAAGCACCCAAACAACCCCTATCTCCAATTCCAATGACCAAGTGGGCTAGCCCTTAATATAACTACTTTCTATACACAAAAATTTTATTATACTATCCCTTAATTCACTACATATTAAATTATTATACTACTTAATTTAGATACAAAAGACAAATAAATACCTATCAGCGTGCATTCGGTGCACGGGGTATTAAGTTATTATTTTAAATAGTACTTGTTTTGTCATTTTAATCCCTGTTACAAAATAATAAGTATCAATTTCCCTCTTTAATAAATAAAATCCAAAAAAAATATCACTCAACCCATTGGGTCCCACGCACAACACTAATATCGCAATTTAATATACATTAAAATATTAGTATATTCCAAAACTCACCACATATTAAATTATTAAATTTCTAATTTTCGTGTAAAAAATAAATGATGCATATCTAGGGGACTGAGAGATAGTAATATTTTTTAACAATACAATTTATATCTTTAATATTTTTAATAATAATAATAATTTCATCTAAAAATAATACTCTCTCGATCCCACAATTACTTACACGGTTACCGTAGATACGAAGTTTAAGAAAAATTATTTTTTGATCAACTTTGTTGACTTTTAGAAGGTAGTGTAGTCTTTTTAGGTTTATTATGTATGTTAGATAGGAATGATAAATTTGTATTTAAATGTACATTTAAGGTTATGAATTTGATGTACTACTCCCTCTGTCCCGGGCAAAGAGGTGCATTTGCTTTTTGCACGAAAATTAAGGAGTATTATTATTTTTATGTAAAGTGAGTAGGTGTATTAGAGAGATATGATGGGTAGTGGTGGATCATTGGTGGATCATTTTTATTAAAAGAGGAAAATTGTGCAATTTTTAGATGAGACGCCTAATATAATAAAATGGTGCTATTTGGGCAGGATGAAGTGAGGGAGTAGTATTTTTTTAGGGGTGGCTATTTGCACCCCCGGGTCTACTAAATGAACCTCAAGTTCTAGATATACCCCGCTAAAATTAAAAGTTAAACATATAAATTACTAAGTACATCCCATTTAAGACTACTTTAACCTTTTAATTAATTAAGCCCTAATTACTACACCCTCCGTCTCATAATACTTTTCTCACTTTCCTCATTTGTTTGTCCTACAAAACCTTTCACCCCCAAAAAAGGAAACATCACTTTATCCAACAACCTCAAAAGTTACTTTATTTTTAAATTTGCCACTCCTTTTTCACACACATATCATTACTTTATATTTTTATTACCTAAAATACTATAATACCCTCCAAAATTAATAAAGTTGGTCAAAAGTGCAACTTTTCTTAAAAAACATGAAACAGTAAAGGTGAAAAGTTTTCCGGGACGGAGGGAGTAAAAACTAATTAATCAAAAAAAGAAGAAAAAAGAAACACCGGTAAAGGAAAGAAGAGGTCGACGTTGCGACACCGTAGAAGAGAAAGGGTTGACGTATCGACTCCACAGAAGATAAAAAAAGAGGAAAAATTAGAACAACGTGAGGCAAGAGAAATGAAAAAGACGTATGCCTATAAATTCTAAAGCTGCAAACGTAGGTATTTCTAGAGTGTAGATGCATGCACTGTCGCCAGAGATCTCAACATACTCCCCAAACTGCCCCCTTCGACTACACTCCGCCTCCGTACAAGGGCCCCACCGCCGCTGAACTCTTGGCGAAGCGGAGGGAGTTTCTCAGCCCTTCCATGTTCCATGTTCTACTTTACAGCAAACCTGCGAGTTATACACTGCAACTCATCACCTATTTTCTTGCACTGTTATTTCAAATTTCCAACAATTTGACTGAATCACTGCCTAATAATAGGTGAACATTGTCCATGGAAAAATGCAGTACTTGTTCGACGAACATGTGTTTTTGCAACCAAACACATATGCTTGTTCGGTTACAGCAACCGAACACCGTATGAATAAAGGTGTTCGGTTGTTGCAACTGAACACATATGCTTGTTCATATGCTTGTTCGGTTGCAGCAACCGAATACCTTAAGATTTCTTATTCATATCGAACACTTTAAGATTTCTTATTCATATGCTTGTTCGATTGCTGTCACCGAACACCATATAAATAAGAAATCTTAATTTATATTTATAAAGGATACTTATATCTTAACAAATATGAGTATTTTAGTCCTATAAAATTTGTGTGGTATATTTATTAAAATTGAGGGTGCAAATAGCTATTTTTTTATAGCGCAATTTAATGTGGAATAAGGAGTGGAAGAATGAACGAAGATCGAGTAAAATTGGGGGACAGCGGTGGAATTATAAAGAAAGTTTGAAACCCTAAAATTTCAAATGAAAATAACTAGACAAGGGCGCACCTAAAGCGCGCCTATAGCCACGGAGACAATGTCACTAGCTCACAGTAGTAATACCCTCCGCACAGCACCCCAGTAAAGCACCCATCAAAATAAATCTACATAAACTCTGTCTAGAGTTTTAATCACATCCTTCTGATCATTTGATATAATTCTGCTCTATCTCAATTCAAACTCCAAGCATCGCCAGAACAGCTCACGTTCACAGTAGTTGAAGTTCGAGAAGAAGAACAAGATTCTGAACAGCCTAGATTTGGGCATTAAGGTGTGCCCTTTTATTTGAACTGTACAGTTTTTTCCTTTATTCATCAATAATAATCTTGGATACTTATTTTGGTTTCTTGAGTTTGTGATTCCAATTTTTCACTTAAGATGGTCAATTTATTTATGTATTTATAGAGGGCCACAAAGAAAATTTATTTTCTTTAGTTTTCAAGAAACTTAGGGTACATATGGTTTTTCCTTGAATCTATGTACGTTGCTGACCAATAAAGATTTTGATATACCTTGAAAGTTTTTCTGATTCTTTATGGTCTTTGGAATCAGGAAATTATTGGGTGAATTGATTCACGATTTTCATGGGATGTAATGTTCTTACAGGATAGAACTTTCAAATTCATCCTTTTCCAGTTCCAATGTCTAATTTCAAATGTAATTAAGCTTTCAAATTAACCAAAATAATAATAAAAAGAAAGATAACCACTAAGCTTGATTTTGGTGTGGTTTTGACAGTTGGTAAAATGGGAAAAAGTCTAAGCCCAATATTGCGTAAAGAGTTGGAGAATCTTGGCAAGGATGCCGATAGCAGAAAATCAGCTATGAAAGCATTGAAATCATATGTGAAAGATTTGGATTCCAAGGCAATTCCTGTCTTTCTTGCTCAGGTTTCTGAAACCAAGCAAGCTGGCATTACAACTGGAGAACACACAATTTCGTTATATGAAGTTCTTGCTCGAGTTCATGGCCCCAAAATTGTTCCCCAAATCAAAAATATTATGAACACCATTATCAAGACCTTATCCTTGAGTGCAGGAGCTTTCGCTCTTCATCAAGCTTGCTCTAAGGTGGTTCCAGCTATATCAAGGTATGCAATCGACCCAACAACAGCAGAGGACAGAAAGAGATACATCATACATTCTCTATGTAAGCCACTATCAGATTGTCTATTGGGTAGCCAAGAAAATCTCTCTTCTGGAGCTGCTCTTTGCTTACAAGCACTTGTTGAATCTGATAATTGGCGATTCAATTCAAATGAAATGGTAAATGAGGTGTGCCAGAAAGTTGCTGGGGCATTGGAGAAGCATTCACAGACCAATTCTCATATGGCATTAGTCACAGCTTTGGCTAAACACAATAGCTTGATTGTTGAAGCCTATGCTAGACTGTTGATACACTCTGGCCTGAAAATTCTTGATACTGGTTTTATGGAGGCAAGTTCTCAGAAACAGCTCTCTGCTATTCATATGGTTAGTTCTTTACTCAGATGTTTGGATCCGAGAAGTATAATTTCTGAAATAGAGTTGGTAATCAAAGAAATGGAGAGGTGTCAGTATGACAGAATGCCATTTGTTACTGGGGCTGCTTTTGAAGTGCTACAAATTGCAAAGAAAATTTGTTCTGATAAATGCTCAAAATTGGAGAGGGATGTAGGTTCTGCTAATGGCTCAAACTTCAGGAAGAGAGAAAAGATGAGGACAACGAATGTGTGTAGTTCTGGAGACCAATCACCTTTCACTGCATCACCAGAATCACAAACTATTGAGTCTTTTTCTGGGTACGATTCGCCAAATTCGCTGAATCATGGTCATAAGAATGCAGATTCTAGTCGTAAAAGTGTGAATCGAAGACTTTGGAGAAGGTGTGATAATGGAGTTCTGGATGTGTCTCTTAGAGATGGGATATTTTCAGTTATAAACAAGGGAGGTGAACTCATGAGCTATGAATCTGATGAAACTTGTCAAAACCATGAAGAGTATTTCGAAAATTTTGCAGGTTTTGTCCAAGAAAGTGAAGCAAATAGGATTATGAGCAGCAGTACTCCCAGTCCTCAGGTAAGTTAGCATTACATTTTCCAAAACTTTTTTGAATCATACATCTTGGAAGAAATATATGTAACAGATATTTATCATGCTATATGTGAGTTGGTCTATAAGCCAGGGTAACTGTAGCGTCATGTTCCGGAATGAAATAATGCTGTCATCATATTATTTCACAGTATACAAATCCGCCTGATATACTCAAATGGATGCATATTTATTTTTTTCAGCGCTTGAACTCTCACATTAACGTTGATGATGTGAAGATATTCACTACCCCAAGAAAGCTCATTCACTCACTCCAGGATCTAGATGATTATGATACACCCCTCCTTGAGAAACAGTCCAGAAGATTTAGAAACTCAATGACAGACTCATCTGCATGGACTTCGGCATGCTTCCATGGACAAAATGGTCTTCCTCAGGAAATGAGGTGTGAAAAGAGTAAGAATATTTTGTCATCTGGCAGTGAATGGATACTAGGTGGCTCAGAATCAGTCTCCTCCACTGATGATATGTTAAATAACAAAGACCTAGATGAAATAGTTCCAGCAAATAAATATCCACTAAAGACTCGTCACAAAGCTACCAGAAGAGTTGTTTGCGGTCTTCTTGTTAGTCTATTTGCAGCATTTCTATTTTTGTTGGCAATAGGTGATCAGGAAGATCACAACATCATTGTCCCGACTTAGATTTCATTTATTTTATGTTTCTGACTTGTTATAGAATTGTTTCTTTCCAAACTGTGGGAACATTTGGAGAGTCGTTAGTTGGTATAGATTTTGGACAAATATGAGACCTGGTATACATACTATGTTCAAAGTCTTTGACTGTGGTGTGGCTGGATGCCTATGTCACTCTTTCACAAACATTGTTGTTTGTTGAAAGTTATTTCTTTGCTATATTTTTGCTTGATGTTCAATACATTGTTGAGGCTGTCAATTAGGCAAATGTTAATGCGTACATTCAATATGAGAATTATCCGTTTAAGTTCCAATGGAAGTATGGATTATTAGTGTGTTTTGTTGGCAAAGTGAAACTTAAGGGCCGATTGTGTGGTGGTTTTAAAGGGGAAATGGAAATGGGTATAAATTTTATTGTTTGGTTGAATACTTTAATTCTCATGAATAGTGTTTTTATATCATAAAGTAGGAAATCTCCATTCCTCACTAATTTGGTTACTTTTACAATTATTCCTTACAGGGATGTAAGCGAATCAAACCGTTTGTAAACTATTCGAATCTCGGTTTAATAAAGTTTTCGTTCGAATTTGTTCGACCTTAACAAGTCAAATCAACCTTGAATTTTGAGCTCTAATAGTATACTCCCTCCGTCCCATTTTCATCTTCATATTTACTGTACACACGCAAATTAAGAAAAGTTACTTTTTGAGTAACTTTTGAGGGTAGTTTGATATTTTTGGGTAATAAATAAATGATAAAGTATGTTATGTGTGTTAAAAAGGTGATGGCAATTTTGAAATTAAAGTATGTTAGAGGAATATTAGTTATGTACCTTTTCCTTTTATGGAAGTGTGAAGTTGAAATTGGGACGGATCAAAACGGAAAGTGTGAAGTTGAAGTTGGGACGGAGGGAGTATTAAACAAAATTCAAGGTTAAGGGTGTTCGGTTCGAAAGCTCGCGAACATATTCACTGATGAGCTTGTTAATTGCTCACAAATGTGTTCGTAAATTTTATAATTATTTTTTGTATTATACTCCTTTCATTCCGCGTTAAGGTTTACGTTATTCATTTTGGATTATTCCAAATTAAGGTTTATGTTTCCTTTTTTTGTCAAGTTGGGCACACACAAAATAATTAATTATTCTATGTAGAGCCCACACACAATACAAATACAACTACATATTTCACATTAAATATTATTTCTCTCATTTTACTACACATTAAAATTATCTCTTAATCTATGTGCAAAAAGCAACATTAAACATTATTGCGGGACGGAGGGAGTATATTATTATTTATTTATTAATATTCAATATTTAAATATTTTGTATTAAATCACACAAATATGATAATAACTTAAGTGATTATCTAAATATTTAAATATATTTTTAGTGTTTATTATTATATTTTGTTAGTTTATGGATGGGTCTTGGATGAAACCGTTTCACGGATCTTCTTTTGTGAGACGGACTATTCATTAAGCTAAATAAGTATATTTTAAGTTAAACTAAAAAGAAATTAAGGAAAAAGAAGGACTTGGTTGAATGTAAGTAAATTTAAATTTAAGGCACCCCAATTATTAAGTATATCCCATTAAAATTATAAAATATATACATAAATTACTATATAAACCCATTTAAGACAATTTTATCCTCTTAATTAGAGATCAACCATTCATATTTCATACCCCAATTTCTTTCTTAATGTACCCCAATATTTACATAAATCAAATTAAAATGAAGAAAAAGGAATTTTGGGCAATTCAACCCTTTCATATAAAGTCAAAAAATAAAAAAAGGTTCGAGCTTATCAATTTTTTATCTCAAAAGGAAGAGTTTAACAATTTTTGATGAAATTGGAGATCCATGATTCATCAATTTGACGTAATTAGATCAGGTCGAAGATGATTTTCAAAGAAAATTATTAAATGAACAAATATTGAACAAATATTGAACTTCGTTCAATTTTTACAAGTGATTGGATCGATCCATCATTTTATCATGTTTAAAATTGGGAATTAGGGTTTTATATTTCTTTTGGAACTTTAAGCTGTTTAGAGAAACAACTTTTGTGAGAATTCATGTGTTTCTATACATCTTCAACCGAGTAATTATAAATAAGTAGGAATTATTAGAATCTGAACTACTTCATCCTCCACCTTTGGCATCATAGGCTCTGAATCTCTACCGAAGGCTACCTTCAACGAGCTAATATTTTCCACATTTATTAATTCCAAGGTTATTTTAATCCTTTTTAATTAGGATAATTTAATCATAAAAATTATGGGATGTGTTTAAAAAAAAGGAAAAGACTTGTACGAGACCGTCTCATGGATCTCATTCCGTGAGACGGGTCAAATACAAACCAAAATAAAACCTGCGGATCTTCATCCACTCGCTACCTGCTATATATGCATGAATGCCACATATTCATTTTGCACGTTTGATATTTTCTTTTTCTTCACTATTGATTCATCAGGCTTTAATTTATTTATTTTAGAACATATATTATACTATTATTAGTATTACATCTATATTATTATTCATAAAAGTAAGATTATTAACATAATTAATATTAATTGTGTCAAAATAATACTCCCTCCGTCCCAAAGATATTGACACACTTTCCTTTTTGGGTTGTCCCACAGAAATTGACACATTTCCTTTTAAGGAACATGGGACCCACACAAAAACAATTTATTTATTTACATGGACCCACACACACACCACACTCACCACTAATACAACTACCCACTACACATTAAATATTATTTCTCTCACTTCACTTTACATTAAATTATTATACTCCTTAATCTCCGTGCCCAAAAAAAATGTGTCAATATCTCCGGGACGGAGGGAGTACATAATTAAAATAAAAAATAACTTCAGATTTATTAATTATACCAAGCTCATGAAAAATTCATTATCACTTTTTCTTTATCAGTAATCATTAATTATTAAAAATGTTATATCACTTTTTATTTTTAAAAAAAATATAATGTTCATTAAATAATTTAACTTCATTTATCACTTTTCTACAATCATATATCACTTTTTATTAAAAATTTTATCACTTTTAACCGTTCTTAAAATTTTCATTAAATAGTTTAATTTGATGTGTATCACCTTTTCTTAATTAATTTATCATTTTTAATTGAAAATGTTATCATTTTTTTTTTAGAAATTTAGTCAAGTATCACTTTTCTATATTCACATATTACTTTTTATTAAAAATATATTATCACTTTTTAATTTACCGTATAAATTTTTCATGAAATAATTCAATAATAAATGTATCACTTTTAAATTTTCAGCAATCACTTTTAATTTTTTTAAGTGTAATAGTATTAATTATAATTTTAATAATTAATAAAATTTTAAAATGTACTATAAGAAAAGAAAAAAGACGTCCCAGGCGATAAACTCTTCTTACGTTTCAGAGATTCATGTCCTACTGGATTCAGTTTCTAGGAGAATGTTAATTAATTCACATTCGTACACCATCATGAATGTGTTGGCGACACAGAGTAGTTTTCGAGAAGTTATGCATGGGAGACTGTCTATGCCCGCCTTTTTTTTATTTTATATTTTATATATTATGCTAATTGGTTGATAGATGATCCATTTTACGGAAGGAGATTCATGAGACGCTCTCGCACAAGACGCCCTAGAAAAAATGGGGTAAGAATAGCCATCCCTTTGACAAATTGTAATACCTAAGTTGCGAAGATATATTGATTGCTGTTACACGCCCGATTACTGTCGTCCACATAGGATGCTCTAAATTTTTCTCTTTTTTTTTTTATTTAACTGTGATATTAAAAATTATCTAAAACTAATTAAATTTCATTTATCAATACTATTAATTTAAAAAAATAAATGAATATCTAATCTTTTAAAATTTGATGTTAATGTTATAGATGATGAATGAAAAAAGTGATATTTTATAGGGCAAAAGCTCATGTGCACCCGGGCGCACGGAACACTTTCCGTGCGCCTTTAGAAATTTGTGCTAAATTGTATACCTTTTAGTATACAGATGTGTACCCTTTATTTTCTAAAGAAAAATCTGGGCGCACGAACAACACTCCGTGCGCCTTTAGAATTTTGTGTTAAATTGTATACCCTTTAGTATAAAAATGTGTACCCTTTATTTTCTAAAGAAAAAAAAATATTAATGAAAAGTGTATACCCTTTAGAACAAAATTGTGTACCTTTTAGTAATTAAAGTGTATACCCTTTAGACCAAATTAATGTACCCTTACCCATAATACAAAATTTCTAAAGGCGCACGCAAGCCTCACTCATTTTATAGATTAAGTACACTTTTAATTAAAAAGATATTAATATTATTATTATCATATCTTTATCTTGATTGAATATAACTTTATATTAAAAATATTATCACTTTTTATTTATTAGTAATTCCCAACGCACGGAAAGCATTTTATTATAAGATTATTATTAGTTACTCCCTCCGTCCCAGAAAATATTGCACCCTCTTTCCTGGCATGGAGATTAATAAAGTGATAATTTTTAGGAGTGTTATGATATTTTTTTTAATAAATAAATGATAAAGTATGTTAAGTGTGTTAGGTAAGGATTATTTTTTTGTAAATAAAGTGTATGGAGAAGGGTGATTATGTTTGACTTTTTACTTTTTTAGGAATGTGCAAACTTTCGTGGGACAACCCAAAATGAAAAGTGTGCCATATTTCCTGGGACGGAGGGAGTATATATTTTCGTTTTTATATTTTTATCTTGAGGGATATATTTATACTTATTTTGTACATATTTTGTATGGTTTGAATTTTGTTGTAGCTTTTTTTTTGTTTATGTTATAAGTATCCCGTTTGTGTTTTGCATGGATATTATTATATTATATGATTAATTGTGTACTATAATTAATATTGTTTCTTTTACTCCTCATGTTTTTCTGTTAGGGTATCATTTTCTTTATCCAGATTAATTAAGAAGTCTCCTCCTCATCTGTCATATTGGTTTCATTTTTTCATTGTGGACGTCGCATCCTAATGGTTTCATTTTCGCTTTTGATATATAGAATCCACATAAAATAATTAAAATATCTCCATGGGACCTACCTATTATACTAATCCAACTACCCAATATACATTTAAGTATTATGTTCCTTAATCCTTGTGCAAGAAGCAAACGTAATTTTTAGGATGTGACGGATGCAACATCCACCTTGATCTATAATACTCATCCTTAAAGAACGTTGAAAGGTAAAAATTTATCAATGTTTAGTTCAAAGATACAACAATGCATGAATACGATCTTCGGAAAATAAAAATTGCCACCATAATTATATTCTCCAAACACAAATCATTGAGTAAAACAACGGCCTAATAAGATTTCGTAATAAATCATTAGAGAGTAGGACTTGAACCATTAGATATTTTTGTCCAAAATTAAAAAAATTAAAAATTCTGAACGCATAGGAAAAAATTAGCTCCATACGAACTTAGGTGAAAGACATACCTAATCCTGCATCAAGAAGATGAGTATCATATTAAATTCATTAATGTGTTTCACCTTTCAGAGCTTGGCATGTGTTATTTTAAATTGGTTGCAATTGATATAAAAAAAATACATATATCATATTTAGTTTATATAATAGGTAAGTGTATTATTTATCTATATAAATAATTTCATTGATTGATTTGATTTGGAATTTAAGATAAATATTAACTTTGTATAATTAATTGTATTAAAATTATTTTATTTTAATTGATATTTATCTAATAAAAAATAAATATAATTTCTCTATAAAATTCAATTATTAGTTTATTTTAAAATAAAGATATATTTTACTATAATATATATTTTTCTAATTAAATAACATATGAACAAAATAAAATATAAAATACTATTTAATATAATAAATTATAAATATTAAAAAATAATATTCATAGCGACGAACTAATTAAAATAAAATTGAATGAAAAATTTAATACATTACAAAACTTAAAAAATAGTTCATTAATTAATCTTAAAAAATAAATAAAAAAAATATAGATATTATCCTAATAAAAATATAATTAAATAAAAACTTAAAATAAATTTCAAATTTTCAAAAATAACAATAATAAAATAAAACAAAAACTTTATAAATAAAGTTTATGAAATATAAAGAAAACACAAAAAAAATATAAATCATAAGAAAAACGAAAAAAAAAGAATGATGCCTCAAATGATAATATTTGAGCCTGAAAATAAGATTAAAAAGAAGAATAAAAGATAGAATATAAAAATATAAAAATATGATTCAAAGAATTATAATAAAACTATCATATATAAAAGTTAAAGGAAAAAAAGATATAAAAAAAGGAATGATACCTCAAATGAGAATGATTGAACCAACAAATAAGAACAAATATGAGAATGATTGAACCTAAAAATAATATCAAATAAAAGTATAAAAGAAGATAAAATAAATTAAATTATAAAAATAGAGTTTAAAGATTATTAAAAAAAAGGGTTAATTGAAAAAAAAACCACGAACTTTACACCTATTGCAAATTAATCATAACTTTTGAGAAATTGCAAAAAAAACCAACACCTTTAAGTATTGTTGCAAGAAAGAAAATCCAAAAAATCATACTTTAAATTAAAAATTGAGTGTGTTTTGCAACAATACTTAAAGGTTGTGATTTTTTTTTTTTGCGATTTCTCAAAAGTGAGGATTAATTTGCAATAGGAGTAAAATTCATGGTTTATTTTGCAATTAACCCAAAAAAAAAGAACCAAAGAGAAAGAAAATAAGATAACAAAAAAATTAAAAAATAAAATGAGAATAATTGAATCTGCATATAAGTTGCGTACAATAATGACTTTTTTTAATGATCGAAACTGTAAATAAGATCAAATAAAAATAAGAACAATAAAATTAAAAAAAAACTTTAAAAATAGAGTTTATGGAATATAAAGAAAACAAAAAAAGGAAAAAAATTATAAAATAAACAAAAAAAATTATGTCTCAAATAATAATATTTGAACCTAAAAATAAGATTAAAAAGAAGAACAAAAGACATAATATTAAAATATAAAAATAGGATTTATAAAATTATTATAAAGCAAACACAAAAAAATAAAAAGAAAAACAATGATACCTCAAATAAGAATGATTGGATCTACAAATAAGATCAAATATGAAAATAATTGAACTAAGAAATAACATCAAATAAAAGTATAAAAGAAGAGAACAAAAATTAAATTATAAAAATAAGTTTTATAGAGTTATTAAAAAAACACAAAGAAATCAAAAAGAAAAAAATAAGATAACAAAAAATTAAAAAGTATAATGATACCTTTAAGGAGAATGAGTGAACATGCATATAAAATCAAATCAAATAAAAGTATAAAAGACAAACAAATTAGAGTATATTACAAATAATATGAAAGTAAAATCTATAAATGAGAAAAAAAGAAGAAGCATTAGAAAAAAAAAAGAAGATTAACAAGAAGAACAAAAGATAGAATATTAAAATATATAAATAGGGTTCATAGAATTATTATAAAGTAAAATATAATAATAATAAAGACAAAAAGAAAAAAGAATATTACCTCAAATGAGAATGATTGAACTTATAAATAAGTTCAAATATGATAATAATTAAACCTAAAAATAATATAAAATAAAAATATAAAAAAGAAGATAAAATAAATTAAATTATAAATAGAGTTTATAGAATTATTAAAAAACATAAAAATCAAAGAGAAAAAAAAAATAACAAAAAATTAAAAAGTACTCCCTCCTTAACACATTTTTTTTGGGCACTGAGATTAGTGAGTATAATAATCTAATGTAAAGTGAAGTGAAAGAAATAATATTTAATGTGTAGTGGGTAGTTGTATTAGTGGTGATTGTGATATGCGTGTGGGTCCATGTAAATAAATAAATTATTCTTGTGTGGGTCTCATGTTCTTAAAAAGGAAATATGTCAATTTCTGTGGGACAACCAAAAAAGAAAAGTGTGTCAATATTTTTAGATGAATGGAGTATATTAATACTTTTAAACAGAAAGGTTGAACCTGCATATAAGATCATATAAAAGTATAAAATACAAAACAAATTAAAGTAAATTATAAATAATATGATAGTAGAATCTGTAAAATAGAAAAAAAAGAAGCATTAGAGAAAAAAATAATAAAAAGATAATTAAAAATAAGAACAAAAGATAAAATATTAAAATATAAAAATAGGGTTCATAAAATTATTATAAAATAAACACAAAAATTGAAGAAAAAAAAGAATGATACCTCATATGAGAATGATTGGATCTATAAATAAGATCAAATATGAGAATGATTAAAAATAGAGTTTAAATTATAAAAGTATAAAAGAAGATTAAATAGATTAAATTATAAAAATAGAGTTTATAGAATTATTAAAAAAAACACACATACACAAAAAAATCAAAGAGAAAAAATAAGATAACAAAAAATTAACAAAAAGTATAATGATACATTTAAAGAGAATAATTGAACGTGCATATAAGATCAAATTAAAGTATAAAAGATAAGAAAAAATTAGAGTAGATTATAAATTATATGAAAGAAGAATCTGTAAAACAGATAAAAAAAGAAGCATTAGAGAGAAAAAAAAGGATTAAATAAAATTAAATATGATAATAATTAAATCTAAAAATAATATCAATTAAATAAAAGTATAAAGAAGATAAAATAAATTAAATTGTAAAAATAGAGTTTATAGAATTATTAAAAAGAAAACACAAAAATCGAAGAAAAAAAGTAAAATAACAAAAAATTAAAAAGTATAATGATACTTTTAAGGATAATAGTTGAACCTACATATAAGGTCATATAAAAGTATAAAAGATAAAATAAATTAGAATAGATTATAAATAGTATGAAAGTAGAATCAAACAAAAAGAAGAAGCATTAGAGAAAAAAAATAATAAAAAGATGATTAAAAAGAAGAATAAAAGAAAAAATATTAAAGTATAAAAATAGGGTTCATAAAATTATTATAAAGCAAACACAAAAATTGAAGAAAAAAAAGATAGACAAAAAAGCAATGATACCTTAAATGAGAATGATTGGACCTACAAATAAGATCAAATATAAGAATGACTAAACCTAAAAATAATATCAAATAAAAGTATAAAAGAAGTTAAAAATAAATTAAATTATAAAATAGAGTTTATAGAATTATGAAAAAAAACACACACACACACAAATCGAAGAGAAAAAAAATAAGATAACAATAAATTACTAAAAAGTATTAATGATACCTTTAAATAGAATGATTTAACCAGCATATAAGATCAAATAAAAGTATAAAAGACAAACAAATTAGAGTAGATTATAAATAATATGAAAATAGAATATGTAAAAGAGAATAAAAAGAAGAAGTACCAGACAAAAAAAAATAAAAAAAGAATTAAAAAGAAGAACAAAAGATAAAATATAAAAATAGAGTTAATAGATTTACTATAAAACAACCACAAAAATTAAAGAAAAGAAAGTTAAAAAAAAAGAATATTACGTTAAATGAGAATGATTGTACCTATAAATAAGATCAAATATGATAATAATTAAACATAAAATAATATCAATCAAATAAAAGTATAAAAGAAGATAAAATAAACTAAATTATAAAAATAGAGTTTATAGAATTATTAAAAAAACACAAAAATCGAAGAGAAAAAAATAAGATAACAAAAAAATTAAAATTATAATGATACCTTTAAGGAGAATGGTTGAACCTACATATAAGATAATATAAAAGTATAAAAGACAAAACAAATTAGAATAGATTATAAATAATATAAAAGTAGAATCTATAAAAAAAAAGAAGAAATATTAGAGAAAAATAATAATAATAAGATGATTAAAAAGAAGAATAAAATAAAGAATATTAAAATTTAAAAATAGAGTTCATAGAATTTTTATAAAGCAAATATAAAAATTAAAAAGAGAAAAAATAGACAAAAAAAAGAATATATCTCAAATTAGAATGATTGAACCTACAAATAAGATCATACGATAATAATTAAAGCTAAAAATAATATCAATCAAATAAAATAATATAAAATAAACTAAATTATAAAAATAGAATTATAGAATTATAAAAAAAATACAAAAATCGAAGGAAAAAAATAATATAACAAAATTTAAAAATTATAATGATACCTTTAAGGAGAATGATTGAATTACATGTAAGATCATATATAAAAGTATAAAAAAACAAAACAAATTAGAGTAGATTATAAATAATATGAAAGTAGAATCTATGAAAGAGAAGAAAAAGAAGAAGTATTAGAGAAAAAATATAAAAAGATGATTAAAAAGAAGAACAAAAGAAAGAATATTAAAATATAAAAATGGGATTCATAAAATTATTATAAAGCAAACACAAAAGTTAAAAAGAAAAAAAGATAAACAAAATAAAAGAATATACCTTAAATAAGAATGATTGACCTACAAATAAGATCAAATAGGATAATGATTAAACCTAAAAATAATATCAATCAAATAAAAGTGTAAAAGAAGATAAAATAAATTAAACTATAAAAATAGAGTTTATAGAATTATTAAAAAAACACAAAAATCGAATAGAAAAAAAATAAGACAACAAAAAATTAAAAAATATAATGATACCTTTAAGGAGAATGATTGAACCAATAAATAAGATCATACTCCCTCCGTCTCAGGCTAAGAGGGTCATTTTTCCATTTTGGTCGTATATAAAAGAGAAGCAAAAGAAGAAGTATTAGAGAAAAAAATAATAAAAATATGATTAAAAAGAAGAACAAAAAATAAAATATAAAAATAGGGTTCATAGAATTATTATAAAAAAACACAAAAATTGAAGAAAAAAAAAAGATAGACAAAAAAAAGAATGATACCTCAAAAGATAATGATTGGACCTACAAATAAGATCAAATATGAGAGTGATTAAACCTAAAAATAATATCAAATAAAAGTATAAAAGAAGATAAATAATTTAAATTATAAAAATTAAATTTATAGAATTATTAAAAAAACACACAAAAGTCGAAAAGAAAAAAATAAGATAACAAAAAATTTAAAAATATAATGATATCTTTAAGAAGAATGATTAAATCTGTATATAAAATCAAATAAAAGTGTGAAAGATAAAATAAATTAGAATAGATTATAAATAATAAGAAAGTAGAATTTGTAAAAGAGAAGAAAAATAAGAAGTATTAGAGAAAAAAAAAAAACAAAAACAATAAGAGTATTAAAAAGAAGAACAAAAAAACTTAAAAAGTACTATAATGATTTCTTTAAGAGAACGATTGAACCTGGAAATCTGTAAAAGAGAAGAAACATTAGTGAGAAAAAATAAAAAAAAGAAAAAAAGAATAGAGTAAGAATTTGATTAGGTAATGAAAAAATTTATATAGCATGATTTTAAAGAATGAACGATTGTGATTAAAAGCTACTCCCTCCGTCTCATAGAGTTGACACACTTTCCTTTTTGATTTGCCCCACTAAAGTTGACACATTTCCTTTTTAATACATGGACCCACACAAAAACAATTAATCTATTCTCATGGGCCCATATATCACCTCTAATACAACTACTCACTATAAGTTAAATATTATTTCTCTCACTTCACTTTACTTCACTTTATATTAATTATTATACTCCTTAATCTCCGTGCAAAAGAAAATACCAACTTCTCCGGGACGGAGGGAATAATATTTATAGAAATGATTATAGTAAAAATAAAATTGATATATTAATTGAAATTAAGCATATATTGATTTAAGATTAATCAAATTTGAAAAAATATTTTCCATATTTATCAAATTTATAGTATGCAATAAAAAATTTAAAATTTAAATAATAAAATTCATTATTAGTATAATAATCTATCAAAAGCATTAATTGAACGGTTACGATTAAAATTAAATTGGACGGTTAAGATTAAAATTGAATTATTTCTAAATAAAGTAAAATTGAAAAAAAATTGAAAACAAAAGTGAAAATTCAGGTTTGCTTTTATATATGTATAGATTTCAGGATTGTTCATAAAATAATTTAATTAGATGGTGTTAAGTTTTATGTCATGAGTATATATTTGCAAAACGTGTTGTGTTTGTTCAGATTTGTTTAAAAGATACTGATTGAAGTCCCACAAGGAAATAAGATAAATTAAGTCATTGATGTATAATGACTAATTCAGCAATTTAAGGATCACAAAGCAGATTGATTTGAATGACATCATTAAGAAAAGATTGCAAGCAGATTGAGATAGTTATCAGCTCTAACAAAGGCAGAAATAACAAGCTTATTTATTGGAAAGTTGAGCAGCAAAAGAGAGATTGAGAAAAGCATTTTTGCGTGACTTTGTTTGGAGTGAAGAGGGTTCTTTGGTTGTTCTTTATGTTTTCTTGTTTTATTCGTTGAGTGAAAATTCACTATTATCTATGCTAAGAGTATTGTACATTGAGATGGATTCTTGATCACAAGTCCTAGTGATAGGCCAAAACTAGAGTTAAATTCAAACGAGATAAGTGGATGTGATAGGATTGTAAAGTTGTTGTCAAAGTCGTGCTGTAATCTAATAGATGATTTTGAGGGAGAGACGTGGTCTTCTCATTTCAATTCTATGATGTTATATTCCATGGTATTTTCATATCTGTTTGTAGATATCAATCTTAAGAATTACATTTGGTATCAGAGCAGGTTGTCCTTTTATACCTGTGTTATTATTTTTCCGCTCTCCGTATCATGAGTTCTCGTGATACTAGCTTTGCTATTCGCCTCGCTTTCTTGGATGGATCCAATTATTCTTATTGGAAATTCATGATGGTAATTTTTTTGAAGTCCATTGGAGATGGAGAAGTCTGGAAGGCCGTAGAAGAAGGATGAACTCATCCTTTCACCACTGATAAGGAATGGGCTAAGAAACTTGTTGAGTGTGAAAATCTGCATGTTTTAGGATCCGATTTAGCACCGTTTTGTGGAATTTATGTTCGTATTTTAGCACTAAATGGTTAATTTTCATATATTTAAGATATTGATGCATTTGAGGTGTTATTTCGTGTTTTTAGGTGAAAAACGGATTAAAAGTGCAAAGTTGAAATGAAGAGTGAAATCGTGAAAAAATGCTGAAAAAACGCATATCCAATTTGCATAATTTTTCTGTGTTTTTGTAGAAGGCTAAACTGATCATGTGATATAGGGTTGGAAAGCCACAGAAGATAAGGGCATTTTGGCTCAAAAACACCTCAATTGGAGGTTAGATGAGGGAGTTATGATCAAAACGGTGAAGTCGCGCAAGTTGTGCCGACCCAGCGTGATTCGTGCCACTTTTGGACGACTTTTGCCCTTAAAATGTTGGACTTTTTGTGAGTTCTTTATATGGATACAAAGATAAGGAAAAAAGGGTCGCGTGAGCGCAAGAATCGCTTTAATCAAAATTCGGATGAAGAAGTTATACTCAAAACCGTGAGGTCGCGCAGCTGTCAGCGAGAATTTCGAAAATTCATGAAAATTACCCTCTATTTCCTATTTTCTTGGTGGCCAAGTTATTTCCTAATTTAATATCCCTCCATATCTTCCATAATTATATTTTTCCTGAATTTTCAAGATCCCACATCCTTTTACTCCATATCCTTTATTCCATTCTAACACCTATATACACTCATTCTCATCACCACATAAAGTGTAGAGAAACCACATAATCTACCACCACCACATCACCTAGGGTTTTAAACCCTAACCCATCACCTTCTGCTATCCAGCTCTACCCCTTCACCCGCCTTTCACCTATCACACTCAGTCACGGTGTTTGTTACTTGAGAAGGAGAACAAAGGAGGATTATCAAGACGGAAAGAGAAGATAGAGAATTATTCCAGACAAGGGTTTTTCTTCCTTATTTAATTTCTTATTATTGATTTATAAACTCATGGGTAAGTTTTCATCTTTTACCATGGTTGTTAATTATAACACCATGAACTAGTTTTCTCTTTATAGTTTTAGAGTTTCAAAATTTATCATGTTGATTTGAGATTTTAGACATCTATGATGATAATTTTTGCAAAATATTTATTCCTTATTGACATTTTATTTTAGACTTATATAATTATGTTTCTTAATTTTTATGATTTACCATTGATTGATGTATGATTGAGTTTGAATGTGTTACATGATTATATTTGTTATTTCGTGACAATTGAAGGGGATTGACCAATATATAGCCTTTGATTGTTTGACCATCAATATAAGATACCTTATTATCTTTGCATGACTATTGTTAAAGAGAAATATGGTAAGAAAGCCCTAATCCAATTCCTTTAGTACATATACAGGATAGATCTCTTGCACTAGCCTATATGGAATTTTGCATGTGAATCGCCTAGAAAGCGAATAAGGGATTGTGGGTATTTAATTTCCTTAGTACCTAAAGGGAATAGAGAATTATCTTATTAATTTGGTCCTAGGAATTTATGTTCTTTAAAATTGTTAAATCTCACTTGTCCATGAGTGGTTTAGCATACTTAAGTGATCATTCATAAAAATTCTGCATGATTTAATTCACTTGTCTATTTGTCTTATTTCGCATGATAAATTGAATTTTCCTAAAACTATCTTGTTCTTATCTTGTCTCTTGAAACACCTGTGATTGAGTGTGACTTCTATTTATTTATTTTATTTAGTACTAGGTATTGAGCACCTCCTATGATGAGGTGCCTGGCTAGCCTGGTCTAGTAATCAGATGAACATAAACCACACACTTTAAAGAAAAACCACGTCAATATGTGAAAGTAAAGACGAAAAAAACTTGTGGTGGTTTTTGTTCCAGTGTCCCGTAACTTTCCATCTATCAAAGGTCTTTATGCTCTTTCAAGTACTGCAAAACAAAACATATACCAAATGTTTCTTATTTCTGAGAAACTGAGTTAACGTCCTACGTCGTTACCTATTCACAAAAACAACTCAAAAATTTAAGTACTGCAACTTAATTACAATGAAACCACTCAGCTCCCACCCAATCTTGGAGAGAGGAGAAAGATGGGTGCCTGAGACAAAAGCCTGGGCACAACAAGTTTCCTTTCAGTTGGTCCAGCAATGAAAAACAAATGATATTAGAAGTTCATGAAAAATAAACATCAAATACCAATTTCCAAAAGGTTATCTAACAACAGCAATCCCAACACATTATTATTGCACACAGGAAACCAATTTTGGGAAAACAAGGGAAACTCAATAAATTAAGAAATTAGTATAAATCAGATTTTTTCCATAAAGAACTGAAATAAATCAACATAAGATTCAAGTGGAACTCCCATTCAAAAAAATCAATCGGTAAATGAAGTGAAGCAAGCTGAAGGCTATGTGCAAGGCGACAGCGCAAATAAATTAGAAGAAATAGTTGATGATGACATAGAGGTAAAAGAAAGCAAGAATTGCAAGATAAATCAGGCTCAATTCTGTTCATAAATAGAAGACCAATGTGGCCTTACTTTGAAAGTATTAAGCTGCATGCCCAGGTTAACAACCTACAAACTCACCAATTTCACATGTCATTCTCCTATACTTTAGCAGAGTTCCACTTCCACAATTGCAAATTATCCATCCTACAATAACCCATAACAATGACAAGAAAATTATCATGAGAAAGGGAGAAAATGGCTTCTGGTACGCATCAAACAGCTCACAAGCAGAACGATGGGGCTTTTATAGATAAACAACAGGTTTGAGATCATAATCAGAATTGTGCTTTCATTTAATTTCACTGTGATAAACGAAATATATAAATCTCCAAAAGGAATAACAGAAAGTACACGTACGCAAATACAAAGCTTAAAACCCATATGCATTAGCATGTCACGTGTGCGAAAAATCAACTCTTTGATAGTACATATTTTCCATAATAGTATAAACACAATTTAAATTATGTAGTAGTAGTAATTTTTGTCTCAAAGACAAACTGTAATTTCTCATTCCTAGTCAATATAGTTGAAGAGGATCAAAAGATTAATGCTCTTTCTCTAAGAAAAAGACTTTAGTAACATGAAAGTAAAGTAGGTTTAGGCAGAGGTGTAAATGAATGTTGTCTTCAAGTTGTACGTGCTCGTATAATACATGGGAATTAAATATTTTTAAGACATGCGAACAGCCAACAAGTGCACCGGGTTATAATATTTTAAAAACCTTATTCAGAGATGTATATGAAACATGAAGTAAATGCAACAACAATTTGAGTACCTGTCTAAGCCCACCAACACCTATGCTGCATCCACTAATGAGCATAGTCAGAAGAGATGTCACCACAAGACCTCCAAGATCAGGAACAGAGCCTCCAGCACCTTGAATTGCATTTACGATGCTTCCTTATGTGGACCCATCTCCACGCTCGATGCCTTGAATAAAACAGAAAGTTATGGCACCAGTTGAAGTGATTTTTGAGAGAGCCTGTAGGACATATAAACCAGATGAATTTGAGTTTGCGCTATGAAGGAAAAAAAATAAGTTTCCTATTAGCTATCAGAACTCACAGATGTATCAGCTGATGTTTTTCATCGTCAACCTCTAAAGGATATTACTTCAAAACCATTTGATCCTTTCCGTACTCTTTAACAAGGACAATGATCTTCCCCATGTATGCTCTCCGTTCCTATTTCCAGAATGACCACGACAGTGAAATTATGACCGATCAAAAAAAGTAAATTACTCTATGCCTTGGGAACCAAAACTATAAGGGACACCAACTTAAAAATATGTAATTTAAAGGAACAATGAATTATAAAGCTGTATCTTAAATTTTCCAGAATATATGAATTATAGATTTTTTAAAGTCTACAAACAATTGGCATCTCCTACTTTCATGGAAAAGACTATAAATTCTTACTAAACTTTTTGGAATTTATAAGCTCATGATTTTTTAAAAAAAAAATAAAATACTTCTTGAAATTTAAGTTGGAATGATAAAACCAATCACAATAGAATCATTCACATTATATTTTCCTACCGAAAGTTTTTTTTTCTTTTCCATTTAAGGCACTGGGAGATATTTATTGGACATATGTATTGTGCAAATCGACATATTACATCGTAGAATTACATCAGCTGAACAAGCTAAGCCGCCTTCTCCACTTCATATTCATTTCTGATAATTCCAACTTGCAAGCTCCTGCATTCCTAGGGGCATGACCTGTTAGCACTCAGAAAATCAGACACAAATGTGTCTGCCAAATAGCTGAATTGGCTCCCGTATATTTCTCAATATTCTTGATAATCTTACATAGACTCAATCTCATTATTTAAATAATACTACCTATCAAGCCATAAAAGGAAATATGCAATCTCACAATTATTGATGGAATAATTAAAATAATCAATCAAGATGATTGAGCCCATCAATCAAGATTGATTAAGATAATCAATCAAGATGATTGAGCCAATCAATCAAGATGATTAGAATACGATCACTCCAGCAGCGGCCTGGACGGCGACTCGTCCACGTTCACCGCACCTTGCTCCACATCAATTCCTTCCCTCTCAGAAACAACCTTGTCCCCAAGGTTGAGCCAAGGGAACTGCTCACTGAAATCCACCACCACATCTTGTGATTGCTCGACTAGAACGTCGGCCAGCTCACCCCAATTGTGAACTCTGAGTGCTAGCAGTCCACCTCCTTCCGTACGCTGAGAGAGCGAGTCAGCTGCAGATTTTGCTACTGAATTTAAGTGGATTCCATCTGCAAAAGCTAGGATTCCATCACACTCAGGAAGCAACTCCTCCATGATCCCATCGGGTACCGGATTCGCCAACTTTGGTGGTGCATCCTCTAGTAGCATGATGCAAAAGTCAGCATCTTGGGTCCGAATTAGCTCTCGGAGGCCCATGGGGGTGCGACACATAGCTGGATCACCCCTTAGCGTCACCGTTTTACCACCACTTTTGAAAACCATGGTCATGTTGGCCCAATTCGTCTTTACATCCCCAAGGGCAGCCAACCAAGCCACTCCCAATATCACATCCACTCCACCTAGCGGAAACACGTGGTAATCGGCCACCAAGGATATGCCCGCCACCGAAACTTCGAGATCCCGGCAATACCCCTCCGACTCTTGGCGCCTTCCGTCGCCTAGCTGTACGCCGAAACGGACTGACCTGTCAAGTTTCAATGTTAACTTAGACAGTAAAGAACTTGAGATAAAGTTATGGCTGGCCCCACTATCCACGAGAACAGTGATGTCATGTCCTTGCAAAACTCCTCCCATTCGCATAGTACGCGGGCCCTTGAATCCCGCCAATGAGTATACGGGAAGCACGCATTCCCCTCTCTCATCCACTGCAGTAATCACTCCATCTGCCACCATCTGATCGTTGGAATTTTCATGGAACTCGAAGCAATGCAAGTCCATTGCTTCATCTTCCTCCGCTGCTAGAACATTCAGTTGTCGCATAGGACACTGATGTCTCGGCATATAAGTTCTCTTGCAACGAAAACACAACCCTTTAGCGCGAAGATCTGCCATCTCCTGGGGGGTCATACGCGCGAAGCGTGGTGGCCCGGCAGACTGGCCCGTTGAGTAAGATCTTCCCGGTGGTATGCTGTGGGTAGTCCCTTGTGGCACTGAGGTCCCGGTTGATGATCCTCCTGAAGCCGACGATGACTGGACGACTGGCCTTGGTCCATGGCCGGGATTCACCCCAACTGAGAAGCGGCTCTGGAATGCGGGTCGCCCAAGTGAACCGCCCATAATCGATTTCGGGGTTCGGCCACCCCCTATAACTCCAAGATTATGTTCCACGTCCCTCGCCAACTCCATTGCGGTCTCCAGATCAGGCGGGCGGAGGAGTCGTAGTGAGCTCCGAACATCCTCCGCCAACCCCGTCATGAAATAGCCTAGATAATGTTCATCGCTGAGCCCCAGAACTTGGCTTGCCAATTGAACAAAAATCGTTACGTACTCCTCCAGCGAATCAGTTTGTTTAACTGCGGCTAGCCGCTCAAAGGGGCTTCCCTTATAGCGTGCGTCAAACCGGCTCGTAAGGGCTCGTGCGAATTCTTCCCAGGTCATGTCAGGTTTCCGGGACCGAATCCACGAGAACCAATACAAGGCTGATTCTTCCATAGCCACCATTGCTGCAGATAGCTTCATCTCGCCAGGTGTTTGATGCAACTCAAACTGCTGGTTGGCCCTGGCTAACCAACCGATGGGATCAGTGCCGTCGAAGGACGGTAGTGAAGGTGGGGTCGACAGTTTTTCCCCCACAGCAGCGACTGTCGCACCTGGCTCCAGAGCTGCCGAGGATGCCTCTTCGATCACCTGCGGCCTAGTTGCTGATCCCGATGCCACGTTCGCCGCTAGCGCCGTCACTGACGCAGTCAGCCCGGCTAGTGACTCGGCGATTTCCTTCAATTGCTGAGCGAAACTCGCCTGCTTGTCAGCCATCTTCCCCATTGATTCTTTGATCACCTCTTGACCCCTCTCCAAATCTTCAATCCTCTGCTCGCTACGTGTAAGCGTCATCTCGGGTGAGCGATCCGGCAGGTCGGACCAATTGTTAGCACTCAGAAAATCAGACACAAATGTGTCTGCCAAATAGCCGAATTGGCTCCCGTATATTTCTCAATATTCTTGATAATCTTACATAGACTCAATCTCATTATTTAAATAATACTACCTATCAAGCCATAAAAGGAAATATGCAATCTCACAATTATTGATGGAATAATTAAAATAATCAATCAAGATGATTGAGCCCATCAATCAAGATTGATTAAGATAATCAATCAAGATGATTGAGCCAATCAATCAAGATGATTAGAATACGATCATGCCAGCAGCGGCCTGGACGGCGACTCGTCCACGTTCACCGCACCTTGCTCCACATCATGACCAGTCATGCTCGTGCAATTTCGTGTTCAAATATTGTAACTAATTTGACTTAAAAGTGCACCCCAGAGTTTGGCTTGATTTTAATAGTCAATCATCTTGTCTCACAGGGAAAATTAAATAGGTTCTTGAATCAAATATTACAACTCTAAACTATGTATGGCTATGCGTAAACTCATCTCTCTCTATCTACAGTGTACATATATCCTAGTGAATTTTCCTTAATACATTTATGGCTTTAAATCTCAATATTGAATGGTGAGTACATGAAGCAGCAAGATGATGCAACTTATCAAAAATGTAAAAGACAGAATGAAAGGAGGTAGATTCATGAATACCTAATGTAGCATCTAAATGCTCTTTTAAAAGGATCCGCTCATTACGTGTTCCAAGGAACCATGTAGATATTGATCTGGCTGCTTGAGCTATACTGTCGAATTCCCACCTTCTCATGACTTTAGCCTGTATTGCTAATGATGTATTAGTCTTAACATTGGCATACAAAGAAACGAATATTCAAATTCATGGAACTGATTTAAAGTAAGCAAAAAACCATAGAATAGCTACCTGAAGCTCATTCAAATAGTTAATACCACACACATTTTCCCAGGAAACTTCAAAGACTATGAACCCATACAAGGTTCTATGCAACTTGCTGTTTGCAATCAAAGAATTCCTAAGTTTCTTTACAGGCAACAAAGCTCTCTTCCTGGATAATGTCACGGCATCAATCAACGAGAACCACTTTTTTATGTTTCCTAGCGTACTTGTGTTTGATGAGGTAGAAGTCTGCAAGTCTGAAATGTTTTCCATCATCTTTCTGTCCTTCCACCCTCTGGTGATGGCAAAGGGGGAAAACCTGGACTGAAATTTTCAAAATTATTATAAACAATTTAGTTAGCAACTGATATTAAAGTTGTAAATCCTGTTAAGTGTTTGGTACAGAGAAACTGTAGAAACCTTAGTGACCACAAATTGCCACAAATGTGTAGGCTTCGAGACAAGATCTTTTAACCATGGCCGGTTGTCCACCAAGATACATAATTTCCCACTGTCAGAGGGCATAAATAGGCTGAGATGGGAAAGATATGACTGTAAATCCCTGCAAAAAAAAAAAAAACCAGAATTTATGATCAGAACTCTCTGTGCATGAAAACATTGATTCAGAATATATGCATCATCGCACAATTATCAAGGGGGCAAAATTGATCATGTTCTAAGTGAAAGAGTATGATGGCTATAGAGAATATCATGGGATGTAAGATCCATCACTCACGATTTCATGTAGAGAACTATGCTATAAAGGGGTGGAATAATAGTGTAAGATCTCAATGTGGCTGCTAATAAGGGATGGTATAATGATTGCTTGAGGGTTTCAATCTTACTAAACAATGCATTCATAACCTTGGGAATCAATCCAGTTTGGCATCCATCTTTAAGACTTGTACCCATGGTGTACGTTTTTCCCAACCCTATTTGTAGCATACAAAAGTTCAAAATTTCAGATAAAGACTAATAGCAGCCACAGTATTATAGAATTCTGCCATTAGGACTCTATTTTTAGAAGATTGTAAGATATACCTGTCCATAAGCAAGCACAGTAGCATTATACCCTTGAAACAGACCATCAACAAGAGGTGATACACACTCATCATACATTGCAATTGAGGGAGAGGCAGTGCTTCGAAAAACATGATTGAATGTAAACGAATTGGTGCCAAGTTGCACCTGCAGCACAATATACAACAGCACTAAAATAAATAAAAACTGATAATGGAAAAGAGATTAATTGGATACACCCATTACAAAATATTAAAGCCCAACATAAGAGTTTCACCCCCTGTATATAGATAGACACAGAAATATATACTCCATTCAAAGTCTAAAAGATACTACAACCCCTATATAACACTACTCTCTTTTGTCATTAAATCTAGAAAACCCCAACTCACCCTAAACCACTCATGTAAACATCAAAACTTTCTATTATAAAGCAAATAGAAGTTGGAACTTTTTAAAGACATAATATTACTAAGGAAATCCCCCGCCACTTCAAGATTCAAGAATAGTTAATGATATCACTTATAATGACAATAATATAAACTAAAATATCAACACATGAATAAACAAGATAAAGAGTTGCAGGAATACCCAGACATGGTGAACTGCTGTAAGGATCAGATCACAATTTTTCAAGTCACAAGTCACGGAACTCTTCAAAGAAGCATTAAGTACAAGTAACGCACCTAAGACGCACATTACCCCATTGTATGTGATGTGGATTAATATCAACCTTATAATTAAGCTTAATTAGATATTTAATTTAATATTATATTTTATAAGCAAACCAAAGCTCATTATTTAAGTCCACAATCCAACCGCTCCTATTCTCAAGGAATTGAGGTCCTCATGGAGTGTGATGTGCGTAGTTGGGACGCAGGACGAGAAACGAACTTATATATGCTCGATGGAAGAAAGATACAGGGAGGATGATTAATATATTTCTTTCCATATAACTGATACTATATAAAAAAAGTAAGATTACTGACTTGGGCGTCGGAGGGTCTACGCCGGAAATCCCTTTCGGCGTATTTTTGTAGGTTTACATGGAGTTGCAGATTGAGGAATTTGGAGGAAGTACTTGAAGTTCTTTGGGTTTATTATTATTTTATATTATTCTTCAAGTTTGTACTTATCAGTATGTCTCATATGGCAAGCTCCATACGGACCATACCCCTAATTGGAAGAACATATGTAAATTGAAAATGTAATGCAAACATAAACACAGTGCAATTTGAAATAATTGAATTCATTTTACAGAACAATTTCGCTCTATGAAATGGCCAATGCAAATATCCCATGGCAATTAAAGTCTAAATTGTTAAACAGATTCAAACCTCGTAACCCCAGAAGATAACAAGACAAATTGATAAGTTCTCAGCTAATCAGCAACGCTTTTGGAAATTGGGGGAAATGTATGCGAGAAAACTGTAAAGGGAACCTCTTAAATGAAAGAAGGAAGGTGAATTTTCCAGGCCGATGGAGTGGCGTTCTCGACGGCTTCTGTGATGGCGTCCCTCCACCATTTGCAGACGCATCCGCACGCGACGACATACTGCCGCTGTGGCCATTTGTCCTCACTCACTTCCACTCTCTGCATTATCTCACCCAGCAGCTACGGCAGCATACCCGCCCATGAATCAAACTCCGACGAAACCGATTCGCCCGCCATTACGACTCCGTCGTGTATCAAGAAATCGCAGAGAAGAGGTGAAACCGGAACAAGAGTGAGAGAAATGGAATTGGAGTTTTCTAGATTGTAATTATGTGCCTAAAGGAAGAAGCCACGTATCTAGAGAAAAAAACGGTGGACAGAAGAGTGAAACGGCGGCGGGCGAGGTTCAGTAACGGCTTTAGCATAGAATAGAGATGTGGAGAGATATGTATTAGGCCAACAAATTTCAGTGTGGCAACGCGTGGCTTCATCGAGTTGGGTAGGCTGACCTTCTACCCATGGGAAATTGGCCAATCTACCGCCTGTTGTGGCTTATAGGGAGGGCTCACTGTTAAACTTGTGCTTACAAGGGGCCAAATCCATGCCAAAGGCAGTGCCTCAAGTGGCTTATAGGGAGGGCTCACTGTTAAACTTGTGCTTACAAGGGTTCGAATCCTGCCTTTGTTAAACTTGTGCTTACAAGGGGCCAAATCCATGCCAAAGGCAGGATTCGAACCCCCACCCTGCAGCAACCAAGCTCAGCTGGAAGGTCTTTCCACCCTCCCCTCTACCACTTGAGCTATTCCCTGGGGGCCTGTTGCCCTTTTATATATATACTAGGAAAGCAAACACCTCACTGAGGTGATAGCTCGTATTTTTGTCAATTTAAATGTATCTATAATAGTTGTATCTATATATAAAAGTTGGTGTATATATTGTTATATATATTCATAATTATAATCATACATTATCATAGGTATTCATACATATTATCATGCTGCAGAATTGGCATTTGTAATTTTATTACGAAATGTACATATATGTTGTTAATTAAAAAGACGGTCAACAGGATAAAAAATAAACTACTTAGCAATCATAGTGAATAAGGAAATCATTGTCATCCACACTGAAATTGAGCAAGTGCTACTCTTCCTTATTTTTATTTTACTACATTTATTATTTAACTTTTAATTTATACACACCTCGTATATTTATTTGATTTGTTGAATGTGTATTTATTGATATGTGGGGTAAAGTCGTACTTCATCTTCAACCATATGATTATAACCTCACATATATGAAAATGAGGGTTTCTCTGAAACTGGTACTTGCGAATTAAGAAACAAGTGTAGCTATACATTGTTAGATAGGACCAGTGCAAAATACATCAAATTAAAATAAAAAAAGTCCAATTATAGCAAATGAAGGTCATAATACATAACGGAATTCGAATGAAAATGTGACTATGGATCATTTTTCTTAATGTTTAAGCACACAGTAGAAATTTGCAGTAGATGCTCAAATTTATGATCTTATAAGGATCAATTAAAATTACATATTTTATTACTTGCTAGTAACTCCATATCATCCGAGGAGAAAAAGAGCAGTTAAGCCAGGAATGGCCAAGTTATTTGAACTTTATATTTATATTTTTATATTTTTTTATCAGAAAATGTTAGTACCTGGGTCATTCACTTTAGTGAGAAACCCAGTGCCCATGTGAGCTAACCAACCTGGTTGCCAAGTTATTTGAACTTAACCTTAAGTAATTTACAGCAAGCAATAAAACAAAGGAAACTGTCAAGATTATTTAATTTTGTTTTCACAAAGTTAAGAAAAGTTTGAGATTTTTTATTTTAAGTGAACCTTTTCACCAGCACCAACCATCAATTTGAGTCACATCTATTATAAAAGTGCCTAAAACAATTTTAAGAACCTTTGGCCAAACTAAATATAATTTACCACTCCTTTCAAGACGATATCTATTACAGTGTCTTTATTCTGATAGACAACTCCAAGGCAATCAATCACAAAGATCCTCTTTTTGAGCGTTATGTATTGCCAAACTATAGTCACCCTAGGAATTGGTGCAACTTTACGAATCTATTATCCAAAAAATAAAATTATAAAAGAGCACATACAATCAAGCTTAATCAATCATTGAACAGACTCTAGGAGCTTAATCAATTTGAAACAGACGTTAAATTTTAGGACCTTAGAAACTGAAGAGTAAGACCTGAAACCTATTATAAGAGATTATTTATTCTATATTTGTATCATAAATCTAGCATTACATACAATATCTATATTATACATTTTATAAGATGATTATTTAACGAAGTACTTGAAAGCATGAACTCTCTCACATGAATTACGTTTACAAATAAAAGAGTATACCACGAGCACTTATTAAGAGTAATCTTATAATAAGCTGCAAGAGGGCCACACTACCAGAAAAATGAAAAATAGTTTAGTTAAATATAGAGAAGAATGAAAGAGCGAGTATACATTTGGTTATATTGGAGGCTTACGTATGGAGTTAGCACTTATGTTCATATAAGTTTGAGGCATTTTCAGGAAAACAAGAACCCAATCAACAAAAAGCCCCAATAAAAAAATTTTAAAAATTAATTTTTTTTTGCCAAAGTTATAGATGTCAGTTTAGGAAAGAAAATAAATGCATAAAAATGGTACCAAAACAACTGATAATTAATGGGCATACGTAATTAATAATTATAGGAAAATTTCCACATAATAAAGGATCCGTTAGCATGAAACATAAAAACTAATCTATGTCGGTATGGCGATGCTGAAGCAGAAAATGCTAAAAAAGAAACCTTTTTCTATTCCATTCACATTTTCTTCAAATTCATCCTAATTCAACAATAACATGCTTAAAACAAAGAGCATACAAACTATGACGGACTTATAACTGTTAAATAGTGTAGGTACACATTTTTTACTTGGTGATAAGATGTAATGAGCACAATACAATATCTTTACTGCTCCTATTAGCCTCCATGTGTGTAGTACTCTTCATCCTACTCTGATTGATCTCCCAAAATTTTTTCCTTAACTCATGCTCAATTTAAACTCGATTTTGTATCTATTTATGCAAATTTAGAGTTGATATTTTCAACATAAAGCTAACCATTAGTATACCTTGGATGTTTATTGTATAGATATAACTTTGTGCATAAGTTTAGAAGTAATGTTTTTTTTTATTTAATATGGCATGGGGTTATGCTAAGATTCGGTGCTTAAGCCTTTGAACAGTTTTTTGTTCTTGCACATAGAATGTTCAAGTAAACACCTCAAGCCGTTAAAATCTTAACCACGGGAAGGCGCTATTAAGGTTGCGCTAAGCTTCTTATCTGTCTAATTGGTTCGAACTATACCAAAGCAATATTATTGCAGGTTTAGGATTCAATTACATTCCATCTCCAAAATGCCCTAATCTTTCAAATTATTATTTTTTTCTTCATCAAAAGTAAAAAAATCATTTCACAGGAAACCTTCGCAGTAAGCTTAGTGGCCAAAATATTTCTAAATACATGATCTCTAAGACCTAAGACAAGAAAACCAAGTAAAACATACGAAAAATATTCATGCAGAATTAGGGGATGCGCATTAACAAGCATATGAAAATGAAGAACTTACCTATGTCAGTCGTTGTGGGCGCCGCGATATCAGAGGTAAAGAAAAACTATTAGGTTTCTTATTTAATAACTGAGTAACTAAGATACTAAGGCGAAGAAATTACAGGCTTCACAGCGAAAACTCGATACAAATGAGTGATTACATTGAAAGAGGAAAATAGGCAAGAAGAAAAAGGCGACAGACAGATGAAGGTGAGAATAGGAACATCTTGAGAGAGCGTTATGGGGGTGATTCGCTCTTCTCGAGCCACGTAAGAAGGAAGAAGGGGAAGATTTTGATTCGTGGATATTTAAGTAATTGGTTACCGTACAAAAACTGGCCATAACTTTAGCGAAATCTCTTTATATATAGGGTAAGGCTAGGGATCCGCACCTCACTTCTTGAGGTGTTAATTCAGTTTTTGATGATTTTTTTTTAAACTTATGGGAGTTGTATATATGTAATAAAACTTGATGTATGTCATTTATATTCACAATAATATATAATGTATGCGAGGAAACTGTAAAGGGAACCTCTTAAATGAAAGAAGGAAGGTGAATTTTCCAGGCCGATGGAGTGGCGTTCTCGACGGCATCTGTGATGGCGTCCCTCCACCATTTGCAGACGCATCCGCACGCGACGACATACTGCCGCTGTGGCCATTTGTCCTCACTCACTTCCACTCTCTGCATTATCTCACCCAGCAGCTACGGCAGCATACCCGCCCATGAATCAAACTCCGACGAAACCGATTCGCCCGCCATTACGACTCCGTCGTGTATCAAGAAATCGCAGAGAAGAGGTGAAACCGGAACAAGAGTGAGAGAAATGGAATTGGAGTTTTCTAGATTGTAATTATGTGCCTAAAGGAAGAAGCCACGTATCTAGAGAAAAAAACGGTGGACAGAAGAGTGAAACGGCGGTGGGCGAGGTTCAGTAACGGCTTTAGCATAGAATAGAGATGTGGAGAGATATGTATTAGGCCAACAAATTTCAGTGTGGCAACGCGTGGCTTCATCGAGTTGGGTAGGCTGACCTTCTACCCATGGGAAATTGGCCAATCTACCGCCTGTTGTGGCTTATAGGGAGGGCTCACTGTTAAACTTGTGCTTACAAGGGGCCAAATCCATGCCAAAGGCAGTGCCTCAAGTGGCTTATAGGGAGGGCTCACTGTTAAACTTGTGCTTACAAGGGTTCGAATCCTGCCTTTGTTAAACTTGTGCTTACAAGGGGCCAAATCCATGCCAAAGGCAGGATTCGAACCCCCACCCTGCAGCAACCAAGCTCAGCTGGAAGGTCTTTCCACCCTCCCCTCTACCACTTGAGCTATTCCCTGGGGGCCTGTTGCCCTTTTATATATATACTAGGAAAGCAAACACCTCACTGAGGTGATAGCTCGTATTTTTGTCAATTTAAATGTATCTATAATAGTTGTATCTATATATAAAAGTTGGTGTATATATTGTTATATATATTCATAATTATAATCATACATTATCATAGGTATTCATACATATTATCATGCTGCAGAATTGGCATTTGTAATTTTATTACGAAATGTACATATATGTTGTTAATTAAAAAGACGGTCAACAGGATAAAAAATAAACTACTTAGCAATCATAGTGAATAAGGAAATCATTGTCATCCACACTGAAATTGAGCAAGTGCTACTCTTCCTTATTTTTATTTTACTACATTTATTATTTAACTTTTAATTTATACACACCTCGTATATTTATTTGATTTGTTGAATGTGTATTTATTGATATGTGGGGTAAAGTCGTACTTCATCTTCAACCATATGATTATAACCTCACATATATGAAAATGAGGGTTTCTCTGAAACTGGTACTTGCGAATTAAGAAACAAGTGTAGCTATACATTGTTAGATAGGACCAGTGCAAAATACATCAAATTAAAATAAAAAAAGTCCAATTATAGCAAATGAAGGTCATAATACATAACGGAATTCGAATGAAAATGTGACTATGGATCATTTTTCTTAATGTTTAAGCACACAGTAGAAATTTGCAGTAGATGCTCAAATTTATGATCTTATAAGGATCAATTAAAATTACATATTTTATTACTTGCTAGTAACTCCATATCATCCGAGGAGAAAAAGAGCAGTTAAGCCAGGAATGGCCAAGTTATTTGAACTTTATATTTATATTTTTATATTTTTTTATCAGAAAATGTTAGTACCTGGGTCATTCACTTTAGTGAGAAACCCAGTGCCCATGTGAGCTAACCAACCTGGTTGCCAAGTTATTTGAACTTAACCTTAAGTAATTTACAGCAAGCAATAAAACAAAGGAAACTGTCAAGATTATTTAATTTTGTTTTCACAAAGTTAAGAAAAGTTTGAGATTTTTTATTTTAAGTGAACCTTTTCACCAGCACCAACCATCAATTTGAGTCACATCTATTATAAAAGTGCCTAAAACAATTTTAAGAACCTTTGGCCAAACTAAATATAATTTACCACTCCTTTCAAGACGATATCTATTACAGTGTCTTTATTCTGATAGACAACTCCAAGGCAATCAATCACAAAGATCCTCTTTTTGAGCGTTATGTATTGCCAAACTATAGTCACCCTAGGAATTGGTGCAACTTTACGAATCTATTATCCAAAAAATAAAATTATAAAAGAGCACATACAATCAAGCTTAATCAATCATTGAACAGACTCTAGGAGCTTAATCAATTTGAAACAGACGTTAAATTTTAGGACCTTAGAAACTGAAGAGTAAGACCTGAAACCTATTATAAGAGATTATTTATTCTATATTTGTATCATAAATCTAGCATTACATACAATATCTATATTATACATTTTATAAGATGATTATTTAACGAAGTACTTGAAAGCATGAACTCTCTCACATGAATTACGTTTACAAATAAAAGAGTATACCACGAGCACTTATTAAGAGTAATCTTATAATAAGCTGCAAGAGGGCCACACTACCAGAAAAATGAAAAATAGTTTAGTTAAATATAGAGAAGAATGAAAGAGCGAGTATACATTTGGTTATATTGGAGGCTTACGTATGGAGTTAGCACTTATGTTCATATAAGTTTGAGGCATTTTCAGGAAAACAAGAACCCAATCAACAAAAAGCCCCAATAAAAAAATTTTAAAAATTAATTTTTTTTTGCCAAAGTTATAGATGTCAGTTTAGGAAAGAAAATAAATGCATAAAAATGGTACCAAAACAACTGATAATTAATGGGCATACGTAATTAATAATTATAGGAAAATTTCCACATAATAAAGGATCCGTTAGCATGAAACATAAAAACTAATCTATGTCGGTATGGCGATGCTGAAGCAGAAAATGCTAAAAAAGAAACCTTTTTCTATTCCATTCACATTTTCTTCAAATTCATCCTAATTCAACAATAACATGCTTAAAACAAAGAGCATACAAACTATGACGGACTTATAACTGTTAAATAGTGTAGGTACACATTTTTTACTTGGTGATAAGATGTAATGAGCACAATACAATATCTTTACTGCTCCTATTAGCCTCCATGTGTGTAGTACTCTTCATCCTACTCTGATTGATCTCCCAAAATTTTTTCCTTAACTCATGCTCAATTTAAACTCGATTTTGTATCTATTTATGCAAATTTAGAGTTGATATTTTCAACATAAAGCTAACCATTAGTATACCTTGGATGTTTATTGTATAGATATAACTTTGTGCATAAGTTTAGAAGTAATGTTTTTTTTTATTTAATATGGCATGGGGTTATGCTAAGATTCGGTGCTTAAGCCTTTGAACAGTTTTTTGTTCTTGCACATAGAATGTTCAAGTAAACACCTCAAGCCGTTAAAATCTTAACCACGGGAAGGCGCTATTAAGGTTGCGCTAAGCTTCTTATCTGTCTAATTGGTTCGAACTATACCAAAGCAATATTATTGCAGGTTTAGGATTCAATTACATTCCATCTCCAAAATGCCCTAATCTTTCAAATTATTATTTTTTTCTTCATCAAAAGTAAAAAAATCATTTCACAGGAAACCTTCGCAGTAAGCTTAGTGGCCAAAATATTTCTAAATACATGATCTCTAAGACCTAAGACAAGAAAACCAAGTAAAACATACGAAAAATATTCATGCAGAATTAGGGGATGCGCATTAACAAGCATATGAAAATGAAGAACTTACCTATGTCAGTCGTTGTGGGCGCCGCGATATCAGAGGTAAAGAAAAACTATTAGGTTTCTTATTTAATAACTGAGTAACTAAGATACTAAGGCGAAGAAATTACAGGCTTCACAGCGAAAACTCGATACAAATGAGTGATTACATTGAAAGAGGAAAATAGGCAAGAAGAAAAAGGCGACAGACAGATGAAGGTGAGAATAGGAACATCTTGAGAGAGCGTTATGGGGGTGATTCGCTCTTCTCGAGCCACGTAAGAAGGAAGAAGGGGAAGATTTTGATTCGTGGATATTTAAGTAATTGGTTACCGTACAAAAACTGGCCATAACTTTAGCGAAATCTCTTTATATATAGGGTAAGGCTAGGGATCCGCACCTCACTTCTTGAGGTGTTAATTCAGTTTTTGATGATTTTTTTTTAAACTTATGGGAGTTGTATATATGTAATAAAACTTGATGTATGTCATTTATATTCACAATAATATATAATTATATTTCAAACTATATACATTGGCGTTGGTAATTAGGGGTGATAATTTGTGCTATTGCTATTGGATTGGTTTCGTATCAACACAATAGTGAAATGACACGATAAGAGCAAATCCAAATGTGACATGAGAAGGGCAAATCCAAACACGATAAGAATTCTTTCCAACACGAACACGAAAATATCGATTGATACGACACAATAACAACACGATAAGAAAATAAAAAAAATACTAATTAAAAATAATAATTTTTTAAAGAAATATATTTTAAAATTATTAATGAATATTTTTATTATATATTTACCAAATTTTATATTTATATTGAGTTGTTAACATTTGTTAATTTTTATCGTTTTAATGGGTTGACACGACGGGTTGACACGAACTCAACATGAACATGATACGAAATTTTCGTGTTCTTACTTGTTGACACGATAATGACACGAACTCAATAAGGCTAAACACTAACCCGCAATTATAGTGTCGTGGTATTGTGTCGTGTCGGGAATTGCCACTCCTATTGGTAATGATGTAATTTAGGTAGTTTTCATGATAATGAGAGGCTTGTTTAACCAAGAAGCCTTAAAATGATATATGGTTACAAATAACATTTAGTGTGGCTAAAAAATTGGTGCAAAATGATCTGCCATCACAGCTAAAAGCTGTATAAAAGTGTTTGGGAAACGTTGTTAGCAGCTTGTAGTCTGGTGCCTCAATCTGCCAGGAGTGTCTTTTTGCTAGGGACTCACCTAGTTTGAAGATCCACATGGTTCTGCCATTGCTATGTTTGTACTGCTTTGGACAGAGAATAATGATGCTATGGTTGTTTCCCAATAGTGTCACTCATAAATATGATCAGTGCAGATTCATCTCCTAAATAAAAACATTATTCAAGATATTAATTATGAAGATTATCACTGAACAATAAATAGTAGGTATAAAGAAAATATATGAGTATGATGGAAGCCCACCACTTGTTTCATGATAAATTTGAGTATGAGCATCCACTTTCATCGAATTCTACATCAATTTTGTGATCAACTTCAGTGGACTTTGTATTTAGGTTAGGGGCGGTGGTAAGAAGAGATAATTGAGCTCAAGTGTTTGCCGTGACAACTTTCATTAGGTCTTGATAATCTTTAGGGGTGGCAATTCGTGTTAACGGGTTGGGTTTCGTGTCGACACGATAGTGACACGACACGATAAGGGCAAACCCGAACACGACACGATAGGATTAGTTCCAACACGACACGAACACGAAAAATAACGGGTTGACACGACACGACACGATAACAACACGATAAGAAAATAAAAAATAAAAAAAATAAAAAAATACTAATTAAAATAAATAAAATTTTAAATTAATATATTTTAAAATTATTATTAAATATTTTTATCATATATATTTTTATATTTATATTTATATTGGGTTGTTAACAGGTTATTGGGTTGTTAACGGGTTAATGGGTCATCTGTTAATATTAATCGTGCTTAATGGGTTGACACGAACCCGACACGAACACGACACGACACGAAATTTTCGTGTCCTTATTGGGTTGACACGATAATGACACGAACCCAATAAGGCCAAACACTAACCCGCAATTATCGTGTCGTGCTCGTGTCGTGCTATCGTGTCGTGTCGGGGGGACTCACCTAGTTTGAAGATCCACATGGTTCTGCCATTGCTATGTTTGTACTGCTTTGGACAGAGAATAATGATGCTATGGTTGTTTCCCAATAGTGTCACTCATAAATATGATCAGTGCAGTGCAGATTCATCTCCTAAATAAAAACATTATTCAAGATATTAATTATGAAGATTATCACTGAACAATAAATAGTAGGTATAAAGAAAATATATGAGTATGATGGAAGCCCACCACTTGTTTCATGATAAATTTGAGTATGAGCATCCACTTTCATCGAATTCTACATCAATTTTGTGATCAACTTCAGTGGACTTTGTATTTAGGTTAGGGGCGGTGGTAAGAAGAGATAATTGAGCTCAAGTGTTTGCCGTGACAACTTTCATTAGGTCTTGATAATCTTTAATGCTTAAAATTATTGTGATGTCCTACATCAACATCAGGTATAGTTTACTATTTGACACAAGCCAATTGAAGATTCGTGACCAAAAGAATATGATACTATTAAACAGTTCAATAGAAGTACATAGGGAGAACTGCACATATAAAAGATCGCAGTGTCCACAATTGTATGACTATTAAGTATTAACCATTTACAGATACAGAGTTCCTCGAAGTTGGTAGGTAGCACATAAAATATATAATTTATTTATTTATTTATTTTTGGCAGTAAAATATGTGAAGATATCAGAGAATGAAAAGGGTGGCCCAAAAAGTAGGCCTGATGCAGAATACAGGACACTGATAGACAAACCGAATCATTCATCACATGGAGAGGGAGTGCAACACCTCCATTGAACCATGTTTTACTTACAGATGCCTTACCATATGCAGTTTTTGTTTGCTTTGTCAGTACCACCATCTTTTATCCTTCTAATTTTTCTATGATTGTGCACAAAGTAAGACATGCATAACATCACATGAAGAATTTTACACAGTAATTTTTCTTATCATAATAAATCATGCTTATTCACAATTTATGTACCACTGCTTATACTATGAATAAAATTACACTAAAGGGTCTTGGACATACCCAATTTTCAGTTTATCATGGCATCAATAAAGCCCAACACACAAATGATATAATCGATTGATTCAATTAAAACCATAATATTGCCCACCATACAACTAAAGGGGATTAACCGCTTAAGGTTTCTAATTTCTATTGAGCTATAGTGGAATCGGAAATCTCAGACACTAAAAAGAGCAATTGAAAGGGCGAAGGGAGAAAAAAATCTATCGACTGGAAGCAAATTTAAGAGTTTCTCTTCGAATTGAAATTGAATTCGAATCAACCTACTTATTAAAATGTCCAAATCATAAACAGAATGCACGCAGACGAATGGGCTTATCGACGGAGAATCACAGGCGAAGAGGATCGGGGCATCGGCTGTGAACAGAATGAAATCAGAAAGGGCGGGGGAGGGTAGAGATAGAGAAGGTGGAGTGGGCATTATCTCTCTCCCAGGCGTAATGCATGGATAAGGCGTAACGCATGGATAATGGGTCGACCGGCACGAGGGTGAACTGAGATAAAGGTGGAGGGGTAGAATTAGGGTACACGTATTAGAGAGTTGAGCAGGGGCTATTAGAGAGTTGAGCAGGGGCTGACACGTGTGAATTCTTGCAACTGGCGACCGAGAGAAAACTGGCCACTGGCTATTCTCCTTTTATATATGTGTATAGATAGTAGTTTTATTTTCTGCAATATTATTTAATAATTCCAATTCACTAAAGGTTTTTATGTCTTAATTATTAGTGGTGATAGTTATTTAGTGTGTATCTTACTTAACTTTAATCCCTTGTGTTCGATATTTTTACTTGGTCACACGTTGATCTATAATTGATTCCCTATACTTGGGGACACACATAGAGGTGAACAAGCAGTAATCGAGTCCATGTTCATCCTGAATTGGGTAAGACACCATATCAGCTATGGAAAGGTAAAACTCTCAACTTAAAACATCTTCATGTTTTTGGATGCAAGTGTTATGTCTTGAATGACAGAGAAGGACGTGGAAAGATGGACAGTAAAAGCATGATAGGGTGCTTCCTGGGATATTCAACAAACAGTCGCGCATACAGAGTTCTGATTATTAGAACACAGTATGTTATTGAATCTTTTAATGTTGATTTTGATTATACAGAACCAATGGTCAATACTGTCCCTTCTGAGATAGTTTCTCTGCTTGAAAAAGGAAAAGAAATTCAAATTTCACAAACTGAGGAGTCAGAAGAAGAAAGTGAGAATGAATGAAGTCCCAGAATGAGAGACCCACCTTTGAAGATCTAAAAGGATCACCCTTCGGATTTGATAATTGGGGATCCTCAATCAAGAATCAGTACCAGGAATGCTCCAAGAAAGACTACTGGAAAATGGTTAATGTCTCTTTGTTCTCATGTTTTGTTTCCAAATTGGAGCCCAAGAATGTCAAAGAGGCTCTAAATGATCCAAATTGGATACTTGCCATGCAAGAAGAGCTCGAACAATTTGTTCGAAATGATGTCTGGGAACTTGTTCCAAGACCTGCAGAACACAATGTCATTGGGATAAAATGGATCATCAAGAATAAGGCTGATGAGCATGAAAACATCATCATGAACAAGGCCAGGCTAGTTGCTCAAGGATACACTAAAGTAGAAGGGATTGACTTTAATGAGACCTTTGCTCCAGTAGCAAGAATTGAATCTGTGAGATTATTTCTAGCAGTTGCTTGTCATCTTGGTTTCACTCATTATCAGATGGATGTGAAGAGTGTTGGTGTTTGATCATTTGGTTAATGTGAACTGTTAGGGTTCCATACGTTTCTAAAAGTCAGTAGAAGTAAGAAAATAAGAAACGTATTACCTTTGAACAGGGTATGTTGGAGAAGATGGATCCTCGCCGACAGCCTGTGCAGCCTCATCGTTTTAGGCATAACTCTCTCATCCGATCTCAGAATTGAGTGATCTATACGCCAAAACGATCCTCTCTTCTGTGCCTTTCCGTCAGTATATGACACGTAAAATTCCAAGGTCTATAAGATTTTATAAAAAACATGCAAGTTGGTGGACAACAGCAGCAAACAACCTTCCGATCTTCTGTTGTATTCCCAAGTCCAATCTCGACGTCGTGTGGGCGACAATCCTCGAGATCTTCTTAATCTGTTGTTCTGTCTACCCTCTTCACGTGTTAAGCACATCTCTCTTAGGGTTAGAACAGCTGAGATGACTTATATATGGGCTATAGTAGGGACCAGGAGGAGAAATTAGAGTTTGGCCTCCACTGGGCTTAAGTATCCAAGTTTAGCCCAAAGCTTATACTTAACTCCAATAATAATAATATATACCACTAAAATATTATTACTGCACTACCGTTCTAATCCCATAATTACTTTATGGGCTCCTTCTTATTATGAGCCTGTTAGTCTCCCCATGTTTAAGATATACAATGTCCTTTAATTAATTAAGTTACTGACAACTCCATTAATTAATATCTCATCCGAGAGTAGTACCACTTAACCTCATTATCATGCCGGAATAAATCCACTTACAGGGTTTACATGATAATCCTTATGAGCTCCTCAAGGGGACATCATCAACCTATGTCGGACACGAATTCCTTCTACAATCAACAACACACCATAGAGACAGCACTACTTTCCAGCTCACCGAGTTTGTTGATATAATTACATGTAAATCTTACCCATTGATGAATCAAAGAAATACATACTGTCCTACGTGTCGAGGTTATTGTATAGGGATTAAGAGTACGAACATCCATAATAACTAAGATCAAGTTCTCCTATATAGTCAGCATAAGTCGAATGATCTCAAGCGGTCCTGCTCAATACACATAAAGTGCACTAATGTGATTCTATAGCCAAGACAAGCTAGTACCGAACCGCACTATAACCATCCCAATAGAGAGCCCCCGTCTATCCCGGTTGTGAGCATCTATTTATACTTTATAAAGAAACCGATAATATGATCTTTCGCATGTTGTCGCACAATATATTATCTACAGTATAAAGTAAATAGACTATTGCATCGACATATAAATAAATTATAAGACGCAATCATTTGATCATATGATTCTCATTTCAAATAAATTGTTATAACAAAGAGTGCCTTTTTAAATAGTATTCTCAAGGAGACTGCCTATGTTTCACAACCAAAAGGGTTCATTGATCCTGAGTTTCCAGAGCATGTTTTCAAACTGAAAAAGGCTCTCTATGTTTTGAATCAAGCACCAAGAGCTTGGTATGAATGACTTACAGGATTCCTTATTGTTAAGGGTTTTGTTCGTAGTGGAGCTAATAGAATATTGTTTCTACAGAAAACAAGCAAATAAATTATGATAGTACAGATCTATGTAGATGATATAGTATTTGGATCCACTTCTGAGAAAATGGTCAAAGAATTTATCAATCTCATGACATCTGAATTTGAAATGAGCATGGTAGGTGAAGTGTCATACTTACTCGGATTACAAGTAAGTCAATCCAAAGAAGGTATGCTTATTCATCAATCCAAATATGCTAAAAACCTTGTGAAAAAATTTGGGTTGGAAAATTCCAAATATTCTAAAGTTCCTCTGAGCTCTAGAGAATCCTTATCTCAAGATCGTGAAGGAAAATATGTTGATGAAACACTATACAAAAGCATGATTGGAAGTCTTCTCTATTTAACTGCCAGTCGACCTGACATAACCTTTAGTGTTTGTTTGTGTGCCAGGTACCAAAGTTCTCCAAAGGAGTCTCATTTGAAAGCTGTTAAGAGAATCATAAAGTATATTACAGGAACATTGGAATATGGACTGTGGTATTCAACAGATACCAATGCAAATGTTCTGGGGTTCTGTGATGCGGATTGGGCAGAGGACATCGATGATTGTAAGAGCACTTTTGGAGGGTATTTCTTTGTTGGTAGTAACCTTGTGTCTTGGTTCAGCCGTAAATAAAATTATATCTCTTTCTCCACGGCTGAAGCAGAATACATCGCTGCAGGTAGTTGTACTTCTCAACTTATTTAGCTTGACAAGATGCTAGTTGATTACCAATTGAAGCTCAATAAACTTTACCTTCTTTGTGAACATCTCAAAAGATCATGTCCTTCATCAGAGAACCAAACATATAGATATTCGCTTTCACTTTATTAGAGAATTGGTTGAGGAATGAACACTTGACATAGAATACAATTCTATTGAAAAACAACTAGCAGATATTTTACAAAAGGCCTTGATACTAAAAAATTTATATCCTTTAGGAAATCCCTGAGAATCTGTTCTATATAAATCTCTTGCATCTAGGATTAGGCATTCACATAAAAGATATCTTTATGGTCCTTAATTGACTATTCTTGTTTATTTTGAACATCTATTACCCATGCAGTTTAGGACTACCTACTTGAAATGATGTATTGTGAAAGCCATCTTCATTGAAAAGGGCTACATACACAGAAAATAAAAAGTGAGGAGTAAGCCACTGCATTAAGGGTTTCTCTCTTGTAAAAAAGAGTTATAAGGCTGGATGCGAAAATTCCCATGTTCTAAGTAAATCATCCACATGAACAAATTAAAATCCACTTTAAGGGATATTTGTTCCAGGAAGTTATAAGGTGCAGATGTATTTTTTTGAAAAAAAAAGAAGGAATTTGGAAGTTTTATTTTGAGAAACGATTGATGTTCTTTTCAAACTTGGATACTCACTTTGGACCAATTTGATTTATTTCCTACCTTGGTCATTTTTCCCCTACTTTTATTTTTGATAATATCTGTCAGTATTTCGTGGGATATGAAAAAGCAATCATTTCCTTCTTTTTCTTCTGATCGGGTGACGGTTGAGTATCATTTCGTTCTCTCACAAAACCCTAAGCCATCTCTCTCTCTCTCGATCTCCCTTTCACCATGGTTTGACAGAAATAAACTGTCCTTCGCCGCCCTGGTTCCGACTGTAAGCGTGATTGCTCGAGTTCCCCTGTGGCCACAGCCCCTTCCTCTGTCACTCCTGAGCCATCCTCTCCGTCCTGCCGTGAAATTATTGAGGTAGATGAGAACGCAGTTGACAAACCACGCTGTTCTGCCAGAAAGAAAACCCTTTCTTCAAGCACTCTTGTGTCTCTGCCTGCTGTCCCTTGTTCATCCACACACGATGAACCTATTGAAGTGATCTATGTTGGTAATGCTCATTCCATGGAATTTTACTCCACCATGGTGGCTTCTCGGTATGGTACCTTTGTTGACATGGCTTTTCACTCTGAATGTAATATTTATGTTTTTGATTTCGAAAAGTTTGGCATTTTACCCTTGATTGAGTCTGCTGGTTTGCTTGGTACTGTTTCTGGTCTTAAAGATTTTTGTCCTAAGATTGTTAGAGAATTCTATTCAAATCTTACTCCTGATGTTGGTGATACTGATTTTCCTCGGTTTCAAACTATGTTTTGTCGTAATCGAGTCTGCAAGTTTTCCCCCTCTGAAATTTCTAGGATTATGGGAATTCCTGAATATGTGTCGATTTGCAATTGGTTCTTTCATTGAACACTGTATGCGATGTCATTACCTCTGGTAAATTAACTGTTTGGCCAACTGCTGGTTTGTCCCCTTCTGACTTGGGATCGTCCTTCAATCTTCTTCATAAAATTGCTATTTGAAATTGGACTCTATCCAAAAATAAATCTCATCTTACAGTGTCCCAGGCTAGGTTCATTCATGCTATTGTTACCAAAGGGAATTTGTCCTATGGCCATATTTTTTTTAATGTTATTATGGGTTTTCCTGGAAAGTTTGATGAAACCAGGCTTCTTCCTTTTCCATGTACTATCTGGAAACTTTTAATTGAAGCGGGTATCAGGTTTATGGATGGTGAAGATTCCCTTGAAAAAATGCTCAGTGAATTGAAGGTATCTCTTCAGGTTGCCACTCTGAAAGAGAAATTTGAGTCTGCAACATCTACTCTTGAGTCAATCTCTCCTTTGGTGGATCAAATGAAGACAGATATCCTTGCAGTTCAGGCCACCCTTGATAAGCAGAATGCCAGGTTGGATGAGTTGATGGAGGCCTTGGCAAGAGCTAAGGGGAGAAGCATAAGACTTCAGGTGGTGCTTGGAGGAAATTGAAGATGGTCAAAGAAGAAGAAGAAGATGATGATGATAGTGGTGGGGAATCCTGTGAGCAGGATGATAAGGAGGCCGCTGGTGCTGATGATTGATGAGAGTGCAAATTCACATGTTTTGAGCCTTGATTTGCATGGAAATGGAGTACTATTTGATCTTTTATTGAGACGAATCAGTACGTTTATGGGAAAGGCACGAATCAGAGGGCACAAGGGCATTTGAACATATTGTATATGAAAAAGGTGAAAAGGCTCAGAATTTGAAGACACGATTTTGAAGGCGAGATTAAGGGATTGTTCGGCCAAAGATGGCTTGTTCGACCAACAATAGGTGATCGAACAGGAGGTGACAAGTCGAGCAGATTGCCAGAACCTGTCCAGTGAGCCAGTTCGACTTGGAGGTGTTGCTCGACCAACATTATCTTGGTCGAGCAGATGAGAAGAATTCGAGCAAAGTGGAGAAACCTTGCAGTGAGCTCGTTTGACTTGGAGGATTTGCTCTACCAAGATTAATCTGGTCGAGTAAGAGAAATTTAGTCGAGCAAAATGCCAAAATTGTCCAGAACGTTTACTTGACCAGGGGCTCTTTGTTCGACTTGGATGCTATGGTCGAACGGCGTGTCGCTGAGGCTATTTATGGTAATTCTGGATTTTTTCACCAAATTAGACGTGTGCTTCAAGCGAAGGCCCATCCTAAGCCCATAAGGAGGTCCTATGTGTATAAAAGAAGGGCTTTCACAGGAGAAAAAGAGGACGAGACATAAGTGAACACACATCTCCCTTCTTCCACCAAGCCCTACCACCATCCGAAGGGGTCGAGAGAGGGGTTCGTCTGGCAAGTCAAGTAAGATCATACCAACTAGCCATGATTGTTCATAGTTCAATCATGGGCTAGAACCACCTTGGTAGTTCTAGGGTTATGAAAGTTTTATGAGTTAATCTAATTTCCATGTGTAAACTCCATACAACACTACTTGTGGTTTATTTTATATAAGGTTATGTCTTTTCAATTCATACTCACGGTCATTTTGTGCATCATTAACTGTTATGTAGAGTCTGAATACATCTCTTGGTTATTGATTGAGTGCGTTCACCACTGAGCAGAATCACATGTTATAATTCTAAGTGAAGGGATTCCGAAATCTTATTAGAACTATCTTATATAAATACTTGTTAATTGAATCGTATTTAGGTTAATAAGTAGGATAAAGAGTATTACTTTATAGTACCTAAAAAGGGAGATCAAATCGGGTTAGAGTACTAAGTGCACGGGAAATAATTGATTATGATAGTACCTAGAAAGGAGGGTAAAGTATACGTCTTGCTCCAAGGATATTCACACATGTCATACGCTTGCTTACTTGTATCTATAGAGTACGCTTGTATGGTTTAGTGATGTGTTCATAAACCACAGGGCAGAGTCGGACATCAACACATGGAAAGGAAATTAACGAATGAAACTGGATTACCTGAAGAACTACTCCATTACTTACTTGATCACAACCGAATTTCTATTCTTATTTGTTTACTTATCTTGCTATTTTCATTATATGTTATTTAGTTTCTTAATCAAACCAACTCAAATTTACCAATATAATCTTATTTAATTAGCATATAATTAGATTGATACTAATCCGTCCCTTGGATTCGATATATACTTGGTCACCTTTAGAAACTACAATTGATATCCTTATACTTGAGGATTAATTTTGTGTGTTGAGAAAACGCTCATCAAGTTTCTGGCGCCGTTGCCAGGGACAACATTAAATATCTTTTGATTATATCTAATTTAATTGAGATTATTATTCTTATTGTTAATTTCTAATACTTATTCTTCTTAGGTGTATGCTCACAAGATCAAAGAAAGGTGAATTAGAACCATATAATCCAGAGATTGGAGCATCGTCGAGGAAGAAAAAGAAGAAGAAGAGTAAGAACAAGAACGTTGATCCAACTGAAACTCTTAGTTTTGGAGTTGAAGTTGACGTGCTAAATTCGTAAACAATTGAAGCTGCAACCGAAGATAATTTGGAAGTAGAAACAATCAACATGGCAGCGAATCCTGATACACTTGCCATCCGTGAAGTCTTTAAGAACAACGGAGGGGGCAATATTGGATTGTTAGGAGCGAGAGGAACCAGAGCTGATTTCGATTTACACCCTGCTCTTATAACCTTGATTGAGAGGAGTCCCTTCTCTGGGGGAACTTTCGAAGATCCTCAACAGCATCTTAATAAGTTCCTTGGGTATGCAAGTACACAAAAAGATGCAGGAGATCATGAGGATGCGAGGAAGATCATATTGTTTAAGTTCTCATTAATTGAAAAGGCGAGAGATTGGTATGATAATCTTGAAGCTGCTGAATGTGATACATGGGAGAAGTTGAAAGTGAAATTCTTGGAGCGATACATGCCACCTTCTAAGGTGTTCAAGATGAAGCAAGAAATCAACCAATTCTCTATTCATGGGAATGAGAAGTTTCATGAAGCTTGGGACCGGTTCAAGGACATGCTTCGTAAGTGTCCTCAACATAGGCTATCAAAGGCCCAATATATCAGTATATTCTACAATGGGTTGGATTGCGACTCTCGAGTTTTGCTTGATGCTTCTTCTAATGGAGCATTGCTTATGAAGTCACCCATTGAGGCCGAGAAGATTTTTGAAAATATTTCGATGAACTCAAGGGATTGGCCAACTGATAGAGTTCGAGGCACTTATGTCCTTGGGAAAGTAGCACAGGTGGAGCACACGATGGTGAAGTTGGGGAGAGATGACGAGATCATCTCTAGCTTGGCTAACATTAGTAAGCTACTAGAGTCTCAACAAAAGCAGATTACTGATTTATCCCAGAGAGTACCAATAATGCAGCAAGACTGTTGTTACGAAGGAGCAAGCCACGAGGAGATCGAGGAGGCAAACTACGCCATGGGTCAAAGTATTTAAGGAACTAGGTACCCTAATCAAGGAAACCAGAATTATCAGGGGAATTACACCAACCTTGGTCCCCCCGGTAATTATCAACAACCTAGGAGGCTGGAGTTTTCATGGAGCAATTCGAATAATGCAAGGCAATCTCCTGTTGGTGTTGATCCGGGAGCTAAAGTGGAAGAAGGGAAGCCGAGTTTTGAAGATGCGGTAGACAGGTACATGGCGAGGAATGATGCGAGATTAGACCATCTCGAGGCAAAGTTAGAGAAGAAGATTGATGATAATCATAAGGACTTGTCTACGTAAATGTAAGACTTCATGTTGTTGATGGGAAAAATGGCAGGGAATGTCAATAAATTGACTCAAACTATTAGAAAAGGGAAGTTTCCATCTCAAAGCATTGAGAATCCAAAGTCTTGCCATGCCATCATATTGAGGTCGGGAATGCAATATGAGGGTCCGATGTTGCCTGCAAGTCAAGCCGAAGGAGACAGAAGAGTTGCTCAATCAAACAGAAGTTGCTCGACCAGACTACCTAGTCGAGCAGAGGTCAAACTGTTGGATTGTATACTAAAAGTCTAGCTTTAGTATGAACAATGTTACAACAATATTTGAAATGAGAATCATTGATCAAATGATTGCATCTTATAATTTATTTTATATGCATGATGCAATAGTCCATTTACTTTATACTATAGATAATATGTTGTGCGACAACACGCAGAAGATCATATTATCGGTTTCCTTATAAAGTATAAACAGATGCTCACAACTGAGATAGACGGGGACTCTCTATCGGTATGGTTGTAGTGTGGTTTGGTATTAGCTTGTCTTGGCTATAGAATCACATTAGTACACTTATGTGTATTGAGCAGGACCGCCTGAGATCGTTCGACTTATACTGACTTATAGAAGAACTTGATCTCTGTTATTATGGAAGTTCGTGCTCTTAATCCCTATACAATAACCTCGACACGTAGGGCAGTGTGTATTTTTTTGATTCATCAATGGGTGAGATTTATAAGTATTAAATCAACAAACTCGGTGAGTTGGGAAGTAGTGCTGTATCTATGGTGTGCTGTTGATTGTAGAAGGAATCCATGTCCGTTATAGGTTGATGATGTCCCCTTGAGGAGCTCATAAGGTTTATCATGTAAATCTTGCAAGTGGATTAATTTCCGGCATGATAATAAGGTTGAGTGGTACTACTCTCGGATGAGATATTAATTAATTTGAGTTGTCAGTAACTTAATTAATTAATGGACATTGTATATCTTAAACATGGGGAGACCATCGGGCTTATAATAAGAAGGAGCCCAGAATATAATTTTGGGATTGGACGGGTAGTGCAGTAATAATATTTTAGTGGACTATATTATTGTTATTGGATTTAATTAAAAGCTTTGGGCTAAGCTTGGTTAATTAAATTCAATTGAGGCCCAGCCCAATTTCTCCTCCTGGTCCCTGCTGTAGCCCAAGTATATAAGTCATCTCAATTCCTGTTAAACCTAAGTCTGTGCCTCTTTTGACACACGGGAGAAAACAGAGAGCAGATTGAGAGAACTCTGGGGATTGTTGACCACCCAACACCAGAGTTGACTTTGGGACATACGGTAGAAGATCAGAGGTGTTCTTCACTGTTGTTCATCCTCTACATCGACCCAGAAGTACGGTAAACACGTTTTATGCTTCCGCTGATTTTGTTTACCTGTTTTACTAACGATCACGTTGAACCGCACGATCCAATTGCCAACAATTGGTATCAGAGCGTTGGTTTCGTGGTGAAACGTGAATCGTAAGGTAAGGGTTAATGTGATTATATGATTATATGATCTGATCTGTATTAATCACATGTTTATTGATTAGTCAGTTTGTGATTATGTGATTGGAGTATAACCTGTTGTAATCGCATTTTTATTTGTGATCTGATGTTGTGTATTTCTCGTTGATTGTATACACTGTTCACACTGCTTTAATACACAAAAAGTCAATCAGTCTATTGTATTCTTTAAATCACACACACTCACACACTGTACGATGGGTGTACATCCGACGAAGAATAGTGTCTGATCGGTGCTGGCTATTGACGGCTGGTGGCTTCGGCCGGACCAGAAATATGTCACGGCGGTGCTGAAAAGGAGAGAGGCTTCGACTGGTACGATTGACGACGGCGAGTGATGAATCGTGAACGATGGTGGCGCGTTCACGCTACTCTGGTCGAGTCCGAACAGCGAATCTGGCAGCGCGTGTTGATTGTGACTGCAATTGGTGGTGTTCCGACCAGGATCCAAGTGAGTCCAACCTGTCTCAGGTTGGGTAGGGGCAAATCATCGTAGATCCGACGGTGCAAGAGCGACCACCTGCAAGGGTGGCATTTGGTTGCGCCGGTGTGGACAGTTGCAGGTGAAGGCACGGCTGGATGGTCTGGAGTAGCGCGCGGCGGCGCTGGACTGTCTGCATGTAGCGCCGACGGTCGGAGGCAGCGTGGGAGGTAGGCGCGACTACGATCCTAGCACGGCGGCGATCTGACGGCTTAGTTCCGACGATGGGTGTGGATGAGGAGACTCCAGTGGCGTGGATTCTCCTGGCGGCGCTGCTTATGGAAGGCCGCGGAGACTGGGCTCTGGTTGCGGTGTGTGGCATTGGTCGCCGGCGGCTGTAGATTGGTGGCGTGTGCGTCGCAGCATTCCATGGCTACTTGGCGACGGCTGGCAGCACGCGGTCGGTGGGCTCATGGCTCGGTCCCGGTGGTGGCTTGGGGCGCGGCCACCTGTGGAAGCGGGCGGCGGCGCTGTTGGCGGCGGATGCTGGCGGGGCCGCCGGCGGCAGAGGCGACCGGTAGCACCGGTGCAGGCTGTGTTTGTTTCTTGTTGCAGCTGGATGATTCTAGGGCAGCAGCTGTGTGTGGGCTTCTGTTTTGGGCCTATGTTGCAGGGCCCAATTTTCATAAAGGTTGAAGGGCCCATTTTTCATAAAGGCTGCAGGGCTTTTTTGATGTTGGATAATTGGGCTTAATTCAATTTTTTTTTGGTTATTGGGCCTGCTGGGTTATTCAGCTGTTGCTGGGCCGATTTAGGCAGTATAGGGTTGTTTCAGTTGGGCTTTTCATTTTAATTAAATAGTTTTGGGCTGTGGTTATGGGCCCAATTTTAATTAAATGGTAATGGGCTGCTGGGCCAATCCTAGTTTTTAATTAATTGTGAGTAATGGGCCTAGCATGATTAATTAATTTTATTAATGGACTAATTTTGTGCTAGTGGGCTTGGTAGACTTAATTTAATTTTGGGCTAAGATTATGGGCCATGGTTAATGGGCTTGATTAATTAATTAATCTGCTGCTCATTTTGTGCTTATTTGTTGCTCTTGGGTCCATATTGATTGATCCACTAATTATGCAATTAATTAATATTATATAACTAATTTAATTGTTTTAACTTGACAATTAATTGTTATATATGTAAGGCATGTTCTATGTGATTTACTTATTTAAATTGCTGTTAATAGAAGCATGTCTTAGTTGTATATTTTATTCTGGAACATTATATGCATGTTAAAAACCCTCGGTAATTAAATAACTAAGTGGGAGAGGGGATTGGTAATAAATTCCCGCGGCCTCCATTATTGGTTTGTTAAGCAATGTGAATAGACTTGCGCGTCAGCATTAGAGCCTTCCTCCCCATCGGATGAGTTTATTCATGGATTGCTGGAACAGACTTCATTAAATAATTACGTTTGTAATGTGATGCATATGAACTTGCGCGTTGGCTTAGACCTTCCTCCCAATCGGATGAGTTTATATGCGGTTCACTGGTACAAACTTGTAATTGATGACTGTAGGAAGTTATTCGAGCGTGTGTGTACTTCTCCATCTGTAAGGCACACAAGCTTGGGCCGCGGACTTGGGGTCAAATAATGGTGTACACTTAGATGTAAATATTAAGTATCCTCCCCATCGGAGTCACTGCTTTTATTTGCATGGCTAAAGAGGAACCGACTATTAATTATTTTGTCATAAAGTTAGGTTGACAAATGAAATTAATGGGTAAAACCTTCTCTTGTAAATGTTCGGGTTTGTAAACGTCCACACTATCATGGCTTGCAGACTCACGGTGCTTGAGATGTCGGTGAATTTTATTTTATATTGTTTTGAGGGAATCAATATAAAAGAATAAAATTCGAAGATTTGATCGGTAAATTTATTTGTGATTCTCTGAATTTCGAATGGTTTTATCTCACTATTTGTTTACTAAAAGACATTATATTTACTTGTCCAAATTAGATGATTGGAAAAGAATCTTGGTTTTGAAAATTACTGCTTAAGAAAATACATATGTATTCTCACAAAGGACGTCTCATGATGCCTATTAAAGTCTCTAGTGAAGAGATGAGAGGTTCATAGAAATATGATGGTCTCATGTAACTCTTCGGATACTTGAGTAAATTAAAAAACGAAAGATCATGGTTGAATTGATGAATGAATTAGAAATACATGGAATAGAAGTTGAAGGGGAAACCTAAGTCAATTTTATTCTCCATAATTGCCTAGACGTTTTGAGTAAGTTCCACCTGAATTACAAGAGGATGTATATGGTGGGAAACTTCTGACTAAACATGTGGCAAAGGAAAGTCATTTTCATCATAATGTGAACAAGTTTAATATCTTATTTACTAATGGTCTAAACATGATTAGTGATGGCATCTACTGACACGAAGTATGTAGATACTGGAATTACTAAATGTTTATCACTGAGTAAGGATAAGATTGTTAATAATATGGGTAAAACTACAAAGGTAGTGGCTATTGCAGTGGGAGTTGTTTATTTATCTCATGATAAGAATAAACGATTGATTATGAGAAATTATCTTTTCGTACGTTTCATAGAAAGAATTTAATTTCAGTTTCTATGCATTAACGGATGGACACTTCATTTCATTTAAATGACATGGTCATAGTAATGAGGAATGAGACTATAATCCGTTAAAGTACGTTGGTGGATAAAAAGTATACTCTTGAATCATGTACATCCCACAGATGCAATAAATAGTAATTAAATAATGCATCTTCTAATATTAGTAAGAGAAAGGAACCTTCGGAAATGAACTAAACATACATTTGGCGTCTATGACTAATTCATTTTACTTAAGTAGGATTCAAAAGTTGATAGCCGATAGACCGTAAGGTTTATCTGAAGTGGAAACTATCGGACTTGCGAGTCTTGCTTGGAAGTAAAAATGATTAACTGCCTTTTCAAGGCTGTGGGGTGTAGAGCCAAAGATATATATGTTGGAATTAGTTCATTCTGATTCAAGCGAACCTAACAATATCCAGGCGAGAGGTGGTTATGAATATTCAAAGATTATTCTGGAAACATATATATTTATTTGATGCACTGCATGTCTAAGTTCTTGGATTAATTCAAGAATTGTAAGGCTGGTACAGTGAAGCGTCATGGAAAATATATCATATCATTACGATTCAATCGTGATGATGAAAACCTCTTAGGATAGTTAGGAACTAATAATTAGAAGTTGAGATTAAATCTCAAGTTAACTACACCGGGCATGCCCCAGCTGAATGGTGTGGTGAGTAGAAGGGATAAGGCTCTTATGATTATGATTAGATAGATGATGAATTATTTGAAATAATTAAATTCATTTTATGGATATACCCTAGATACAGTAATTCGTGAAACATTTGTCTGTATATGGGATATCCTAAAAAAATAGAGGGTGATTTATTTAGTCCAAAAGATTGAAGGGTGATTGTCAACACAAATACTAGATTTTTTGGAAAAGGACTATGTAATAAATCACAAGCCCATGTATAAGTTGTTCTAAAGGAAGTGAGAGGAAAACACTAAGTATAAGTACCAAGTGTACAAGAGGATATACCACAAGGTAAACTGCAACGCGTGTCACGTCTGATACACAATTACATGTAGTGCCTTATCGTAGTGGGAGGGTTGTATGACAACCCATAAATATATGTTTTGGGAGAGTCGTGAGACTTGGTCCCTAGTAAACATGGTATTGTCCCACGAATACGACGTAGCACTACAAGATTAAAATGCGGAATCTTAGTAAGTTGCAATGTATGTTGAAATAGAATCTACGTATTCTAAATTAAGTCTGGAGCTTGAAGGATCACTAAAATGGTGTAAAAGCCATTGCAAGTGGTCAAAGGAAATAAAAGAGGATCATACAGAAAGGTGAAAATCTTGGAAGCAAAGCTTGTTGCGAAAAAGTGTACTCAGAAAGAAATGGTTCGATTATGAGGAAACATATTCGCTGGTAGCTATGCTTAAATTGATTCGGATTCTTTTATTTATTGCTGCTCATATTGAATTATGAAAAACAGCAAATAGATGTCAAGACAGCTTTCCTGATTGGAAGTCTTGAGGAAAACATCTATGTGAAGCAACCAGAGTGATTCATTGCAAAGTACTAATAGCATTTTGATAGTAAGCTTAAAAGTGTCCAGCGATGGACTAAAGCAAGCTTTGATATCGTGAAGCATCTGTTTTGATTAGGTAATCCAGTGGCATGGATTTAAATCAATGAGCGGATGAGTCTTGTGTGTTGTAAAGAGTGACGGAAACGTGGTGGTATTTCTTGTACTATACGTAGATAGTATCTTGCTCATTGGAGACAATGAAAGAGTATTATCGGGCGTATGGGTACGGTTAATAAAGCGGTAGAGATGAAGGACTTAAGAAAGATAAAATATATCCTTTTGATCACGGTAATACGGATCACGAGAAAGGATATTATGCTTATCTCAAGTTTCATAAAATGATACAGTCCATACTCGTTTAGCATGTAAATTTATCTAAGTGAATGTGTCTTTAAGACACAAGAAGAAGATAAAGAGGATGAAAGCGGTTCCTTATGCTTCGGCGAATAAGGAAGCTTAATCTAAGGAATGCTATGAACGATGTTGGACATCTGTTTTGCTAAATGCAAGAACAGTGGGTATCAACGTAACCCGGTACAAGAATGATGAACTGTGGTAAGACATTTATAAAGTGCCTGAGAAGGACTGGAAATTATATATGGACTTACTGGACAGATTCACTGCTTCTTGTAGATTACGTAGATTCAGATTTTTTAGTCAGATTGGACGGCAGTAAATTCACCTCAAAGGTTATGTGTTTAATCTTAGGAAGTAGAGTCATAATGTGGAGGAGTGTTATATAGAAATATATTTCAGACTCCGGACTCCATCATGGAAAGATAATGAATTGGAGCCTATGAGGCAGCCAAAGTATCTATATGACTCTAGAGACTTCATGATGGACTTTGAAGTGTTTCTAAGTTTGCCCAAGGTAATCACAATTTACATTGATGATATTGGTGCAGTTGCAAACTTGAAGAAATCACAAGTCCATAAGGCAATTAAACACATGGAGCGCGAGTACCACCTGTTACGAGAAATCGTATGATGAGGGGAAGGTTGTTGTCGCCTAGATTGCATCGGATGATGACCTAGTAAACCATTTACAAGGACCTTAAGGCGAGAGCTTTTAATGGTCGTGTAAGTGGGAGTAGGAATCAGATATATGGCAGAAGACATGACAGCATAGTCTTTTAGTATAAGTGGGAGATTGTTGGATTGTATACTAAAAGTCTAGCTTTAGTATGAACAATGTTACAACAATATTTGAAATGAGAATCATTGATCAAATGATTGCATCTTATAATTTATTTTATATGCATGATGCAATAGTCCATTTACTTTATACTGTAGATAATATGTTGTGCGACAACACACATAAGATCATATTATCGGTTTCCTTATAAAGTATAAACAGATGCTCACAACTGAGATAGACGGGGACTCTCTATCGGTATGGTTGTAGTGTGGTTTGGTATTAGCTTGTCTTGGCTATAGAATCACATTAGTGCACTTATGTGTATTAAGCAGGACCGCCTGAGATCGTTTGACTTATACTGACTTATAGAAGAACTTGATCTCTGTTATTATGGAAGTTCGTGCTCTTAATCCCTATACAATAACCTCGACACGTAGGGCAGTGTGTATTTCTTTGATTCATCAATGGGTGAGATTTATAAGTATTAAATCAACAAACTCGGTGAGTTGGGAAGTAGTGCTGTATCTATGGTGTGCTGTTGATTGTAGAAGGAATCCATGTCCGTTATAGGTTGATGATGTCCCCTTGAGGAGCTCATAAGGTTTATCATGTAAATCTTGCAAGTGGATTAATTTCCGGCATGATAATAAGGTTGAGTGGTACTACTCTCGGATGAGATATTAATTAATTTGAGTTGTCAGTAACTTAATTAATTAATGGACATTGTATATCTTAAACATGGGGAGACCATCGGGCTTATAATAAGAAGGAGCCCAGAACATAATTTTGGGATTGGACGGGTAGTGCAGTAATAATATTTTAGTGGACTATATTATTATTATTGGATTTAATTAAAAGCTTTGGGCTAAGCTTGGTTAATTAAATTCAATTGAGGCCCAGCCCAATTTCTCCTCCTGGTCCCTGCTGTAGCCTAAGTATATAAGTCATCTCAGTTCCTGTTAAACCTAAGTCTGTGCCTCTTTTGACACACGGGAGAAAACAGAGAGCAGATTGAGAGAACTCTGGGGATTGTTGACCACCCAACACCAGAGTTGACTTTGGGACATACGGTAGAAGATCAGAGGTGTTCTTCACTGCTGTTCATCCTCTACATCGACCCAGAAGTACGGTAAATACGTTTTATGCTTTCGCTAATTTTGTTTACCTGTTTTACTAACGATCACGTTGAACCGCACGATCCAATTGCCAACACAAACAACCTCAGGAAAAGCAAAATTACGATACTCTGTTTTCTGATCAACTGTTCGACCAACACCATGCCGTTCGACCTGACCATCTTGGTCGAACGGAGGTCGAACAGAAGCACTGCAATGAGAGTTTGCGATATGGGACTTCGTTCGGCCAACACCATGCCGTTTGACCTGACCATCTTGGTCGAACAAAGGTCGAGCAACATGTTCTGGATAAGAAGATGCAATCAGACGAGCAGCTTGACCAAAATCGAGTTGTTCGACCAACCTACCCTGGTTGAATTGAGGTCGAGTAGCACAATTCAAAGTCCAATTCAATACCGAATGCGACCCCTGATGATCGGAACACTCCAGATACATCTCAAGAGCATAATACTGAGATTTTAGTGGTAGAAAAGAAACAGGAAAGAGCCAAAAGGTTGAGAGCCGATAAAGATAAAGCAGAGAAGGTTGAACATTATGAATGGGGGATTCCCAAAATAAAGATACCTCCACATTTTCCTCTCAAGCTCGTGAAGAAGGGGTTAGAGGAAAAGTTAAAGAAGTTTTCAGAGATCATAAATAAAATAAGCTTGAGCATTCCGTTCTCTGAAGCGATTCTGGAGATGCCGTATTATGCAATCTTTCTAAAGGATATTCTTTTGAAGAAAAGAAGCTTAAATGGAATCGAGAAGGTAAGTCTGTCTGGGAATTGTAGCTCGATTATACAAAGGAAGCTGCCAGCTAAGCTAAAGGATCTGGGAAGCTTCACCATCTTGTGTGAAATTGGAAAGAGGCCGGCACATCGAGCCTTGTGTGATCTCGGGGCAAGCATCAATTTGATGTCGTTGTCCACTTTTAAAAGGCTTAGTTTGGGGGGTTAACTCCCACATCAGTGGCTCTACAGCTAGCGGATAAGTCTATGACATTTTTGAAAGGCGTTATCGAAGACGTTCTAGTCAAAGTTGAAAAGCTTGTCTTTCCTGTGGATTTTTTAGTGCTAGAGATAGAAGAAGACAAGGATAATGCTCCTTTAATCTTGGGGAGATCATTCCTTATGACTGCTGGAGCCATGATAGATGTACAAAAAGGTGAGCTGCAGTTGAGGATGGATAAAGAAGAAGTCCTGTTTAACTTGGATAAAGCAATGAAGATACCGATGGAGATGCAGTGCTACAGCATTGATGTGGTGGAGGAGATTGTTAATGAAGACATATCTCTGATTCTTTTCAAGGATCCTCTTAAGACATGCTTTATGGAGTCTCTTACTTTTCCCACTACGGAGCTAGACGAACTCTCCAATGAGGTATGTATCGAATTTTTTGAAAACTTGCTTGCTTTAGGTGATGTCAGGTATGAATCGCAAAGAACAAAGGTTGAAGAGGTGAAGTGGACAAGGAAGTACTTGCCTTTAGACAGAGAGAGTGCACCTCAAGAAGAGAAGAAAGAGGAGTTGAAACCGCTACCGGGACACTTGAAGTATGCTTATCTTGGTGACAATGGAAAATATCCAGTAATTGTATCTTCTTCTCTTGATGATGATCAACTTGAAGAATTGTTGGATGTACTTAGGAAGTATAAGTCTTCGATTGGTTGGTCTCTTGACGATTTGAAAGGTATTAGTCCTTTGTATTGCATGCATCGAATAAGATTATTAGATGAGGCCAAGAGTAGCATTCAGAATCAGTGGAGGGTGAATCCCACCATTCAAGAAGTAATTAGGAAGCAAATCCTAACATGGCTAGATGCAGGGATTATTTATCCTATTAGTGATATTCCCCGTGTGAGTCCATTTCATGTTGTTGCTAAAAAGGGAGGCATGACTATAGTGAAAGCCGAAGATAGTGAGACGTAGGATTCCTAGGGGATGTCGTGTGTGTACGGACTACAGAAAATTGAATGAGAATACATGCAAAGACCATTTTCCCCTTCCTTTCATGGATCAAATGCTTGATCGTCTTGTGGGGTATGAGTACTATTGCTTTTTAGATGGGTACTCGGGTTATAATCAAATCATAATTACACCCGAGGATCAAGAGAAGACTACTTTCACTTGTCCGTATGGAACATTTGCCTTTAGAAAAATGCCTTTTGGATTGTGTAATGCGCCTGCGATATTTCAGCATTGCATGATGGCCATATTTGACGGGTTAATAGAAAAGATCATAGAGGTGTTTATGGATGACTTTTCTATAATTAGTTCCTCTTTTGATGTTTGTTACTGTTTTGAAAAGATGTCAAGAAATGAAATTTATCTTGAATTGGGAGAAGTGCCACTTCATGGTGAGAGATGGGATTGTTCTTGGTCATCATATCTCAGCCAAAGGATTGCAAGTAGATAGAGCAAATATGGTGGCGATCGAGAAGCTTCCATCGCCTACGAACGAGAAAGAAGTGCGGTCTTTCCTTGGACACGCCGGCTTTTATAGAAGATTCATAAAGGACTTCTTGAAATACTCCAAGCCCTTATCTCATTTACTTGAAAAAGATGTTCCTTTTGTTTTTGATGAAGAATGTTGTAACAATAAATTTTATATTTATAATAAAATAAACACAAAAAGGTGAACAAAGATAATTTCAGATGGATTTAATTTATAAGATAATGTAAACGAGTTACAACAATAATAATCCAAAGGATTAAACTTGATAATTTAGGAAACAATCTCTATCTATCCTCTGATTCTTCTCTCGAACTAATTTGGACTTTGACTTGTTCTGTGTTGACCGCATTGACCGCTTTGACTGTGTGTTTTGAGTCAGATCTTCAGTTGAAGCTTGTCCAAACTCGGATTTGGGACCTTGTAAAGTTAATCTAGAAGCGTCGAGCCTTTGTTTGGATTAAACGTTCTTGATCTAAAGAACACTCAATCTGGGGAGCTTACCACCTTAATCTCGGGTCGTATGCCGTTCTTGGCGTGAAGAACACCGAAGAACTTAGTTTATGAAGAATGCTTGATTTGGGGGGCTCTGCACCTTAATCCCGAATCTTTTGCCGTTCTTGACTTTAAGATGCTTGAAGATCTTGAGGAGCGTTGCTCGTGTTTCAATCTCTTCAGAACGTTTGTGTCTTCAGGTCTTTTAATGTGTGTGTAATGAATGAAGGAGGGCTCCTTATATAGGTGAAGGGTGAGGACGCCCCATAATTAACTCGCAGTCTGATTGGTTCAGGGCTAATTTGACCTGATTCTGCGGGCTTTGGCCTTTAACTTGCTTAAGCTTTAAGTCAGACTTATTTGACTGGATCTGGCATAATTATCAATTATTTACTCATTTATTTTAGGAATTTATTTATTTAAATTCCATAATAAATAAATAATTAATTTTTAATTATTGCATTAATTTGCCACATATTTTCTTTTAATATGCAATAAAATTCAAGTGCCTACAAATGCCCCCTCGCATTTTGTTCACGGACATTTTTGTGTTTAAGTGAACAAATTGCGATAATATATTCTTGATCAATATGATTGAATTTTATTGCTTGCCTCACCAACTTGATATGAATAACCTGAATTATGACTAAACTTAGCAGAGTACTAATCTGCATACGTACCTCTTTGAAGATGATCAAGTCATAACGTAGTTCAAGGAACGTGATTGGTTGAATGAGGGATGCCGTACACATTTTATACTCATGCGGGGCCAGGAGTAACATGCAATTTAGGCTCGTGCATCATGGAGCGTTGAACTTGAATTTGTTGATATTTTATACTTGTATCAATGAGTCTTGAATTTGAACTTGTAGACATTTTATACTCGTGTCAAGGAGCCTTGTGTTGACATTTTCACTCGTGTCGAGGAGTATTGTATGAACAGTTTTCGCTCGTGCTGAGGAGCTTTATGTGTAGAGAGTTTATTCTCTTCCCAAGGAGATTTTATTTAATGTGTAGATAGTTTATAATCATATCAAGGAGTATCGAACATGTAGAGAATTTTGTCTCTTCTCAATGAGATATGATTTGATGTATGGACAGTTTATACTCATATCAAGGAGTATAGTGTGGATAGTTTTTGCTCGTATTGAGGAGCCTTAAATTTGATTTGTGTCAGATAGTTTAGGCTCGTATCAAGGAGCATGACTTGAGGATTTTAGATAGTTTAAGCTCATATCAAGGAGTGTGACTTGTAGATAGTTTTAGCTCGTTTCAAGGAGCGTGATGTAGACAGTTTTCGCTCGTGTCAGGGAGCTTTGACTTGGGAGATTTTAGATAGTTTAAGCTCGTATCAAGGAGCATAATGCAGACAGTTTTAGCTAGTGTCAAGGAGCTTTGTGTTTGATTTATCAACAGTTCATTGTCCCCAATCTTGGGATGCACTGTCTTCTCTTGCTTCAACTTTATTTCTAATAATCTTTATAGAAACTGCAGCCTTTATTTGTGGTTCCTCTTCCAAGGTCTCATCGAAATACATGACTAGAATAGAAGGCTATTTGATGTCATTTGATGTCAGACTTAACTCCATGTCGTGAGCTTTTGTAGCCAACTCTTCAAAAGTTTTAGGTCGAATTCCTTGGAGTATGTGGCTAAGATTCTATTGCATCCCTTGAATGCACATTTCCATAGCTGAAGTTTTTAACAGCTTTTCTTTGCAATTGAGGCTTAGGCTCCTCCATCTATTGATATAGTCGATGACGTATTCTTCATCACTTTGACGAGTATTTATTAGCTCCATCATGCTAACAGTTCTTTGTGTGCTATAGAAGTGGTTGAGGAATACTTTTTCCATTTGCCCCCATCTATCAATGGAGTTAGGTTCCAAGTCGATATACCAATCAAAGGCAATTTCTTTTAGAGATCGAACAAAATCGACAAAGTGCGTAATATGTTGTCTTGGGTTGCCTTTGCCATCGAATTGTTGAAACTTGGGAGGTTGATAGTCAGTTGGCATCCTCAAGTTGTCAATCCTCTTTATATATGGTTTGGCGTATGTTGAAGAAGATTTTGAGCTTCCTTCAAACTTGTCTTTTATCGTCTCTATGAGGATGTTCTTTAGTTGGTTAATATGAAGCATGTCGTCAGCTGAAACTTCTACTTTTCCTCAACTTGTTTCTTTTCAGATGAATGATGTTTCGTCCAGTCTTCCTGCTCATGTTCATCCTCAACTTGTTTTTTATTTGCATGGCTTGTCTCCGCATTATCCATTTTCTTCATAAGTACAGAGATATTTACGTCTTGAGCTTCCATGTGGTTGTTGAGTCCTTCAATGGCTCTCATCATACTTGCAAGTTGATCCTCAATGGTCATAGCACTTGTCTTCATCACTGCAGCTTCAATTGAGGTAGGTGGTGAGCTTGGCGTGGAACGAGGAGTTGAGCAGATAGAATCATCTTCACTATCTTTGTCACCGTGCAATGGCTTATTGAGAGTAATCCCCACCATACGATTTGTCTTTGAGGAGCCTTCAGACATACTTCTTGTAACGACTTCAACCTTTTCAGTTTGCAATTCTGGAGGCTTTGATGCAGTAGTCCTACGTATCGCAATCTTTAGCGGAGTCATAACTTGTATCTTCACAGCTTGTAGCTCAAAAGGCTTTGAGGTAGATGACCTTTTTATCGCTATCCTAAGAGGAGTCATACTTTGTATCTTCGAGCTTGTTGAGAAAAGAGATGAGAGGTAGAGACTGTCCCACTGGACGTGCCAAAATTTGTAACAACAAATTTTGTATTTATAATAAAATAAACATAAAAAGGTGAACAAAGATAATTTCAGATGGATTTAATTTATAAGATAATGTAAATGAGTTACAACAATAATAATCCAAAGGATTAAACTTGATAATTTAGGAAATAATCTCTATCTATCCTCTGATTCTTCTCTCGAACCAATTTGGACTTTGACTTGTTCTGTGTTGACCGCGTTGACTTTGTGTTTTGAGTCGGATCTTCAGTTGAAGCTTGTCCGAACTCGGATTTGGGACCTTGTAATGTTAATCCAGAAGCGTCGAGCCTTTGTTTGGATTAAACATTCTTCATCCAAAGAACACTCGATCTGGGGGCTTAGCACCTTAATCCCGGGTCGTATCCCGTTCTTGGCGCGAAGAACACCGAAGAACTTAATTTATGAAGAATGCTTTATTTGGGGGGCTCCGCACCTTAATCCTGAATCGTTTACCGTTCTTGACTTGAAGATGCTTGAAGATGTTGAGGAGCGTTGCTCGTGTTTCAATCTCTTCAGAACATTTGTGTCTTCAGGTCTTTTAATGTGTATGTAATGAATGGAGGAGGGCTCCTTATATAGATAAAGGGTGAGGACGCCCCATAATTAACTCGCAATCTAATTGGTCCAGGGCTGATTTGACCTGATTCTGCGGGCTTGGGCCTTTAACTTGCTTAAGCTTTAAGTCAGATTTGTTTGACTGGATCTGGCATAATTATCAATTATTTACTTATTTATTTTAGGAATTTATTTATTTAAATTCCATAATAAATAAATAATTAATTTATAATTATTGCATTAATTTGCAACATATTTTTCTTTAATATGCAATAAAATTCAAGTGCCTACAAATGCCCCCTCACATTTTGTTCGCGGACGCTTTTGTGTTGAAATGAACAAATTGCGATAATCCATTCTTGATCAACATGATTGAATTTTATTACTTGCCTCACCAACTTGATATGAATAACCTGAATTATGACTGAACATAGCAGAGTACTAAGCTGCCTACGTACCTCTTTGAAGAGGATCAAGTCATAACGTAGTTCAAGAAACGTGATTTGGTTTGAATGAGAGAAGCCGTACACATTTTATACTCATGCGGGCCATGAGTAACATGCAATTTAGGCTCGTGCGTCATGGAGCGTTGAACTTGAATTTGTTGACATTTTATACTCGTATCAATGAGTCTTGAATTTGAACTTGTAGACAGTTTATACTCGTGTCAAGTAGCCTTGTATGGACATTTTTCACTCGTGTCGAGGAGTATTGTGTGAACAGTTTTTGCCCGTGCCGAGGAGCTCTATGTGTAGAGAGTTTATTCTTTTCCCAATGAGATTTTATTTGATGTGTAGATAGTTTATACTCATATCAAGGAGTATCGAACATGTAGAGAGTTTTGTCTCTTCTCAATGAGATATGATTTGATGTGTGGACAGTTTATACTCATATCAAGGAGTATAGTGTGGATAGTTTTCGCTCGTATCAAGGAGCCTTGAATTTGATTTGTGTTAGATAGTTTAGACTCGTATCAAGGAGCATGACTTGAGAATTTTAGATAGTTTAAGCTCATATCAAGGAGCGTGACTTTTAGATAGTTTTAGCTCATGTCAAGGAGCGTGATGTAGACAGTTTTCGCTCGTGTCAGGGAGCTTTGACTTGGGAGATTTTAGATAGTTTAAGCTCATATCAAGTAGCGTAATGCAGACAGTTTTAGCTCGTGCCAAGGAGCTTTGTGTTTGATTTATCAACAGTTCATTGCCCCAATCCTGGGATGCACTGTCTTCTCTTGCTTCAACTTTATTTCTATTAATCTTTATAGAAACTGCAGCCTTTATTTGTGGTTCCTCTTCCAAGGGCTCATCGAAAGACATGACTTGAATAGAAGGCCATTCGATGTCAGTTGATGTCAGACTTAACTCCATGTCGTGAGCTCTTGTAGCCAACTCTTCAAAAGTTTTAGGTCGAATTCCTTGGAGTATGTAGCTAAGATTCCATTGCATCCCTTGAATGCACATTTCAATAGCCAAAGTTTTTGACAGCTTTTCTTTGCAATTGAGGCTTAGGCTCCTCCATCTGTTGATATAGTCGATGACGTATTCTTCATCACTTTGACGAGTATTTATTAGCTCCATCATGCTAACAGTTCTTCGTGTGCTATTGAAGTGATTGAGGAATACTTTTTCCATTTGCCCCCAGCTGTCAATGGAGTTAGATTCCAAGTCGATATACCAATCAAAGGTATTTTCTTTTAGAGATCGAACTAAATTGACGAAGTGCGCAACATGTTATCTTGGGTTGCCTTTGCCATCGAATTATTGAAACTTGGAAGGTTGATAGTCAGTTGGCATCCTCAAGTTGTCAATCCTCTTTGTATATGGCTTGGCATATGTTGAAGAAGATTTTGAGCTTTCTTCAAACTTGTCTTTTATCGTCTCTATGACGATGTTCTTTAGTGGGTTAATATGAAGCATGCCGTCAGCTGAAACTTCTACTTTTTCCTCAACTTGTTTCTTTTCAGGTGAATAATGATTTGTCCAGTCTTCCTGCTCATGTTCTTCCTCAACTTGTTTCTTATTTGCATGGCTTATCTCAGCATTATCCATTTTCTTTATAAGTACAGAGATATTTACATCTTGAGCTTCCATGTGCTTGTTGAGTCCTTCAATGGCTCTCATCATACTTACAAGTTGATCCTCAATGGTCATAGCACTTATCATCATCACTGCAGCTTCAGTTGATGTAGGTGGTGAGCTTGGCGTGGAGCGAGGAGTTGAGCAGATAGAGTCATCTTCACCATCTTTGTCACTGTGCAATGGCTTATTGAGAGTAATCCCTACCATACGATTTGTCTTTGAGGAGCCTTCAGACATAATTCTTGTAACGACTTCAACCTTTTTAGTTTGCAACTCTGGAGGCTTTGATGCAGTAGTCCTTCATATCGCAATCTTTAGCGGAGTCATAACTTGTGTCTTTACAGCTTGTAGCTCTAAAGGCTTTGAGGTAGATGACCTTTTTATCGCAATCCTAAGAGGAGTCATACTTTGTATCTTCGAGCTTGTTGAGAAAAGAGATGAGAGGTAGAGACTGTCCCACTGGACGTGCCAAAATTTGTAACAATAAATTTTGTATTTATAATAAAATAAACACAAAAAGGTGAACAAAGATAATTTCAGATGGATTTAATTTATAAGATAATATAAATGAGTTACAACAATAATAATCCAAATGATTAAACTTGATAATTTTGGAAACAATCTATATCTATTCTCTGATTCTTCTCTCGAACCTATTTGGACTTTGACTTGTTCTGTGTTGATCGCGTTGACCACGTTGACTGTGTGTTTTGAGTCGGATCTTCAGTTGAAGCTTGTCCGAACTCGGATTTGGGACCTTGTAATGTTAATCCAGAAGCGTCGAGCCTTTGTTTGGATTAAACATTCTTCATCCAAAGAACACTCGATCTGGGGGCTTAGCACCTTAATCCCGGGTCGTATCCCGTTCTTGGCGCGAAGAACACCGAAGAACTTAATTTATGAAGAACGTTTGATTTGGGGGGCTCTGCACCTTATTCCTGAATCATTTGCCATTTTTGACTTGATGATGCTTGAAGATCTTGAGGAGCGTTGCTCGTGTTTCAATCTCTTCGGAACGTTTGTGTCTTCAGGTCTTTAAATGTGTGTGTAATGAATGGAGGAGGGCTCTTAATATAGGTGAAGGATGAGGACGCCCTATAATTAACTTGCAGTCTGATTGGTCCAAGGCTGATTTGACCTGATTCTACGGGCTTGGGCCTTTAGCTTGCTTAAGCTTTAAGTCAGACTTATTTGATTGGATCTGGCCTAATTATCAATTATTTACTCATTTATTTTAGGAATTTATTTATTTAAATTCCATAATAAATAAATAATTAATTTATAATTATTGCATTAATTTGCCACATATTTTCCTTTAATATGCAATAAAATTCAAGTGCCTATAAATGATTAACATCTTTTTAAGTTTTGAAGGAGACACTTATTACTGCACCTGTCTTGATCATACCGGATTGGACTCAGCCATTTGTACTAATGTGTAATGCAAGTGATTTAGCACTTAGAGTGGTGCATGGGCAGTTGAAGAATAAGAAGTTTTGCACCATTTACTATGCGAGTAAGACATTTGATGCGGCACAAAAGAACTACACAGTGATTGAAAAGGAGTTTCTTGCTGTGGTGTACGCACTCAATAAGTTTCGACAGTACTTGGTTGGCATGAAGACAATAGTGTACATGGATCACTCTGCGATTTGGTATTTGATGGATAAGAAGGAAACGAAGTCGAGGATCATTAGATGGATTCTTCTTCTGCAGGAGTTTGATATGGAGATTCAAGATAAGAAAGGTACGGAGAATGTCTTGGTGGATCACCTATCGAGGTTGGAGACAATGGAACGTTGTGATGATTCATTTGATTATATAAAAGAGATGTTCCCTGATGATAAGATCATGGCAGTGCTTGTTGAAGGAGCTAAAAAAGCATGTGTAGTGGCTGTCCAAGGGATGGATCCATGGTATGCGGATTGTATAAATTACATTGCCATGGGAGAAATCCTAAGAGATCTCAACCGATATCAACTTGCAAAGTTCAAGCGAGATGTTGAGACCTTTATATGGTATGATCTGTTTGTCTATAAAATATGTACGAATTTCATAGACCGTAGGTGTGTGCTGGAGATAGAGATGGGGAGCGTTCTTGAGTTTTGCCATGCACAACCTAACGGGGGGCACTTCGGGGCTCAAAAGACGGCAACGAAGGTACTACAGTCAGCCCTTTATTGGCCGACCTTGATTAAAGATTGTGAGACCTATGTGGCATCGTGTGATAGATGTCAAAAGATGGGGAACATAAGTCAACGAGATGAGATGCCACTTCAACTGAGCATTGTTGTTAAGATCTTCGATGTATGGGGGATCGATTTTATGGGACCTTTCCCCCATCTAATGGATTTCTCTACATTCTTTTAGATGTGGACTATGTTTCTAAGTGGATGGAAGCCATTCCCTCTCGCGTGAATGATTCACGAACAGTTTTATCTTTTTTGAAGAAACATATCTTTGCCCGTTATGGAGTCCCTAGAGCATTAGTGAGTGATGGAAGTTCTCACTTCGTCAACAAGCTTCTTGAAAAGGTGCTTAAGGATTATGGAGTAAAGCATAGGGTCACTACATCCTATCACCCTCAAGCGAATTGGCAAGCGGAAGTCTCCAACCACCAAGTGAAGCAAATCTTGGAGAAGGTAGTCAGAACCAATAGGTAGGATTGGGCTATGAAGCTTGATGATATTTTATGGGGGTTCCAAACTGCTTACAAGATGGTGTTAGATATGTCACCGTATCAAATTGTCAATGGGAAGCTATGCCACTTGCCCGTAGAGATTTAGCATAAATCTTTTTGGGCATTGAGAAGCTTGAATTTGTCCTTAAAGGATCAAAGAGAGTTAAGGATAGCTCATATTAATCAACTGGATGAGTTTAGGAATCGTGCTTATAAGAACTCAGAGATTTTTAAGGAGAGAATGAAGAAATGACATGATTCGAAGATCTCATACAAGGAGTTCAAGCAGGTGATGAGGTATTACTTTTTAATTCTCGCTTGAAGCTCTTCGCAGGAAAATTGAAATCAAAGTGGACGGGGCCGTTCATTATCCATAGAGCCTGCAGAGGGGGAAGTTTTGAGCTTATGGATAAAGATAGGGACATTATTGCGATAAATGGGCATCGGTTGAAGCATTACAAGTCGCCGGATGATGTTTACATCGTCTTTGAGGATACCTTGCACTAGATTGGTACCGTCGTGACTCTCCGATGTTAAACATGAGCACCTATTGGGGGCTTTTCCACCTATTTTATTGCTTTAATTTCATTAGTGTGAGTAAGAAATTTTCTTATTTGACGTGCCTATCATTCAAAAATTACATCTCTTTACAAACTTAGTTTCACCGATGGTTTCTACTAAGTTTGGGGGGTGTGATGTATACCTCATTATAGCACGGAGAATATAATCTTTTCTTTGTAATGTTTGCTAGGGGAGTTGGTTTTTTACGGTATATTAAAACTTTAGCCGATTTTGATGCATCGATTTTTTTGCAATTTGCCTAGTGTTTGGTGAGAGTTGTTGTTTTTGGTGTGATTATGGAGTTACACTGGATGTTATATGGTATCTCTAGCTTAATTTTTGGATATCTTGATACTTGATGTTGTCCTAGAGTTGAATATTGCAGGAAAAAATGAGAAGGGTACGAAATTGAGGGAGATCGTGAAGCTGTTCGACCTACCAGGAGCTGTTCGACCAGGCTTTTTTTGGTCGAGCAATGGTCGAACAAAGTGTGAAAATCTTCCAGAGGAGCTATTCGACTTAACCCTTCTAGCTCGACCATGAAGCTGGAGTCGAGCATTGGTCGAGCAAATAGCGGAAGACTTCCAGAGAGTTTGTTCGACCAATCAATGGTTGCTCGACCAAGGGTATGAGATCGAACAAAGTTCGAGCAAGACAGAGAAGAACAGGGGATGCGATAAGATAAGTTACTCGACTTCTAGCACCTGTTCGACCCCAAGATGTTCAGAAAGGTTGTTTGACCTAAACCAAAATTATCCAGAGACTGCATTCGACATAGTAGGAGTTGTTCGACCAAGACATGGGGGTCGAACGGAGGTCTAACAAGTTAAGAAAAAATAGGGGCTCGACTACATGCGTTGCTCGACTTTCATGTGCTGTTCGACCAAGAAATTCAAGTCGAACGGAAGTCGAGCTAGGCAATTTTAAAAGCTAGATTTGGGTCATTCAACTTAGAGAAGTTGTTTTACCAACCCTCACAAGTCGAGCCGCGATCAAACGGGGACTAGGAGCAGTTTTAAAAAGGTATTTCATTCCGTTCGACACACCCACTTCCGTCACCCTTTCTCGAGCACTACTTCGTAATCGTAAGTTCTTTCCCTTAACTTCCTCCCTACACTTTAATCCTCTCTTCCACACACTTCACATCCAATTTTGAGGGATTGCAAGATCTAATCTAGGATTTTCACTCGACTCTTGGAAAATTTTCACTCTTGTTCAACATACGCACACCATGTCAAACAAAGGAAAAGAGATTGCTTCGTCTTCAAAGAGAATGGGAAATAAGTCACTCCAGTTGGTGAAGATCGTCAAAAAGATAAAGATGGATAAAAGAAAAACACTAAGGGATTTTGGAATCAAGATTGGCGATTGGGAGGAGAAAGAGAAGTTGTGGAATGCAATCTTATTGAAGATAAGAAGGACAAGGTATCAAGATGATCGAGCCATGATGGATATGCACATCATCAATGACATTCATTGGATGTTCAACCAAGTGGACATCGCAGCATTCATGGAGATGAAAAGGGAGACATATTTTCACATCACTGCGGAAGTATTGTGCATGCTAAGAGTGGAGCGTGGTGATGGATATCTTTCCTATGGCATTCATATGAAAATAGGTGGTCAATGATTAGAGCTATTTTCACCTACATTTTAGTGCCTTTTTATATGTGTTTTTGTATTATTTTATCCGTATTTTATGTGTTATTTAGTTGTGTTTTGTGTTTTTATTGAAATGTGTGTGAATGAGCTTAAACTTAAGATGCTTCAAAAGATGTAGGAAAAAACAGATCTCAATTCGGAGTTGAAACGAGAGAGAACGAGCCAAAACAGTGAAAAGAGGAAGTAGGGCAGCAAGAACACGGGCCGTGTACAGCGCACGGCCTTGTAAGAAGTGGCCGTACGCTGACACTCGAAACACCAACTCGGCCACGCCTGTGGCCGAGTACAGAACACGCCCCATGCTGAGTATAGAAACACGGCCTGTGCACCGCGCACGGGCCTGTCGAGAAAGCCGTGCGCGAACGTCAGAAAACACAACACGGCCACCCCTGTGGCTGTGTGCTGTGCACGAGTCGTGCGCTGTGTTAGAACACGGGTCGTGCGGCGGAGCTCGAGCCGTGTTGGTGCAAAAACGCAGGAAAGTGCTGGAATCTTCTAGAAGGCCCACATGGGGTATAAATAGACCCCATTTCAACATTTTATAGATCAGATCCGAAAATCCCATCATCTACACACACATCACACACCATTTCTTCCATTTTCCACCATCATCTTCATCCACCTTCATCCATCTTGATCCATCTACATCATCTCCATTAATTCTCCATCAAAACTTCATCCCCTCATTTGGGTGTGAGAGATCTCAAGGAATCAAGAGCTAGAGGTGGAGATCAAGAAGAATAGAAGATTCTCTTCAAGGAATTGATAGGGAAGAATCCATTCATTTTGTATTTCTTTAGATCTAAGACTATGGGTATTTGTAATGAATCATTTACTTGTTTTATTACTTTTTTCATGTTAGGCTAATCCCTCTAGTGGGATTAGGAATATGAAGAGCATATTAGATTTATATTATCATGTGGATTAAATTAGTTTTTGAATTAATTGATGTTGATTTCTATTCATGGAGTTTAATTGTCTTGATGTTGTGATGGCATGGTTTGTTATTCATGAATGTTTATTGGTTTAATGGATTGTTGATCAATGGATTATTTGTGGTAATTAAATGCTATCATGATGTTCATGTATGTATTGCTTGGAGTGAGACGGAAACGACCCTTTATAGTATTAGGAAGGCATGAATAGACATTGAGTTTGGGTTTGACCGAAAGGATATTTGAATTCAATGAGGGGAACCAATCCATTCGTTGGCCTTAGTACACAAAAAGGGAGAGTTTAATTTAACTAGTACCTAGATGGAAGGGGTTAATGTTGGGCTTTGATCTTAAGTGCTTTTGGGAGTCTAAAATGGATCAACAACCCTTGTAACCCGAAAGGGAGCTTAGGATACTATCGTGATCACCCTTAGTCTACATCAATTGAGTTGAATTCCTTTTGCATGATAATATGAATCGAGTGTGCTTGGATATTTCTAATCCCATGTTTTTCCATACTTGAACTTTAGCACCCATTATCTTTACTTGTCATTTATCTTATTTGCTATCTTATTTACTTGCTACTTGTTTTTGTTGTTAATCAATCTCAAATCCCCCGATCATCTTTACAAAAACAACAATGAACATGAGCTCACGTATTTTGCTAGTCCGAACATAACTCCTTATTGGATTGATAATTTTTCTTGGGATATACTACTACAACGATCGAGTATTCTTTCTCGTGAGTGCTACAAAAATAGTCAAACAGTCAAGAGCAGACTATGTGGGCTCGTGAGTTCAACGAGATCATTGGCTGTGAGAATGTGGTTGGAAATGAGAGTGATGACTTCAGGGCAAATGATTTTTGGAGAGCTATAACTGGGAGGCAAGAGGACTACAATTCCAATACTTCTAAGGTTGCTTTCATTCGCAACCCGGTTATTGCCTACATGGATCGGATCCTAGGGAATACTTTGTTTGCAAGGTCTGAAGGGAACTGTATTCCAAGCGGAGAGCTCTATGTCCTATGGTGTATGCTCAATAGAGTTCGCTTCAACATCGCCGCTTACTTCTTCCATCAGCCGTACAAGTTCACCATGTACAGTTTTCAGAAAGTAAACATTGGGGGGCTGATCACAATCATAGCGGAGTACTACAGGGTTGACTTGAGTAGGTATGAGCCTGTTCGAGGTGATCCAGATTTGATCTTGACCTCATGTGTCAGGATGGGGCTGATTGAGATAGTGGATGATGCTTGGATGTTTACCTGAGGAAAAAAGCCTCGCACACTCTGGTTTTTGCTAGAGATAGCCGACCTTACCACTGTGAGGAACAATCATAATTGGTTGATGAATACTACGGAGCACACAGTGATCTCTAGGACATGCTTGGAAAGAGGAAATTGGAGATTGTTGGCTGATTTGCGAAGGCAAGGAATCGGCTTGGACGAGGATATAGTTCTTATTGGAGATCCAGCTGATTTCGAGGAGGAGGAGCCACAGCCACCATAAGCTTTTGATTATCAGGAGGACATGCCTCCGGTGTAGCCTCAGCAGCCATTCGAGCAAGAATTTTTTGAACCACCACAGCCACAGCCACAACCGCAGCCGCAGCAGGACTATTGGGTGGCCCAAGATCAGTTCTATCAGAAGCAATTTCGACTGATGCATGAGCATTTTGCCACGCTTAACATAAACCAGCAAGAAACGAATAGACAGCTGGCACTTGCGAATGCTAACTATGCTGCACTCAACACGCATTATGTTGAGATAGATGGATGATTGAGGCAGTTGCAGGATAATGGGCGAAGGTTGAATAGGAATCTCAATGCCTTGCATATAGATGTGGACCGGATATGGCAGGAGATGGATAGTGAGGAAGCGGGGAGTTCGGATGATTATGATGCTCCGGAAGAGTGATAAGCATCAGGTTTTTATTCTTTTCTGATTCTTCTCATCCCTCATTCTCTTTTCTATTCTACAAGTGTCGGTTTGAGTTTTTGGGTGTAGTGGTGATTCTTGCGTGAGTGGTTTGTACAATGATGATGATTGAATGATGGATATGATGTGCTTGGGATGAATTCATGTTATGAATGATTTCTAATTGATGCATGATAATTTGTTAATGGCAAGCATGTTCTATTTATACTTGTAGTTCATAAGAAATTGATGTTGATTGCATCCTTTGAAGAGTTCTTAGGATTCTATTAACCTTGTGAGGATTTGAGCCTTTTTATCGTGCTATATGCATGTTTGTTTATTCTTGAGAGACGTTTGTGTACTCGTATTCTAGAACTTGACTTGGAGTCTTGTGTAAAATCTATAATTGATAGATACTAGGAAGTGATCTTAGGCCATTATTGTTAATCGAGTTACTTAGCCAAATTTTTCCTACCTTATTATACAAATATCTTTGCAAGCCCTATTGAGCCTTTTTCTTGGCAAGCCTTGATAATGAGTTGTTTACCCTTTTGAGCCTTTAACACCAATTACTAATAAAGAGTGGAGGTAGACGAATGCTTTATGAAGTTTTAAAGAGGATGAGAGATTTGATGAAAGTAAATTCGAGAGACAAGTAGTTAAATCTTGTGAGGGATAGTGCCTGAAACCGGTATCCTGAATGATGGAGAGGGTAGTGCCCGAAACTGGTACCCGTATACTTGTAGAACACCGGAATTGGTGTGTTACTATGGAGAAAAAGTTGAGCCAAGTAAAGATGGAAGAATGGTCTATGAGCGTGATCGTTGAAATAAAGAAGTGAAGAGGGAGCAACTGAAATTAATATACCAAGGTAACTCTTTACTAGTAAAGTTAGTCACTTACCTATAATCTTCCACCCTGACCAAAGAGCTAATGTTACATCCTTTAAGCAAGTCCTTTGTGATCCTAGTATTGAGTCGATTATGGATGAGGTTTTGAGACCTTTGTCAAACTTATGGTTACGCGAGCATATAAATTGAAATTGAGTATTGATATCAACCATAGGGTGTATATCTTTTACACTTGAGTGAGAGAGTAAATACATACCCGTGAGTTAGATGACTTAGCACTCGTAGAAGTATTGTGATTGATTGATGTTTTTACATGAATAAAAGGTATGATAGTTGCGTGTTCTAAGTTAATATAATTGCATGTATTTTGAATGTTGTACCTGGTGATTACACTCTCGGTATTGATTTCGCTGCCTCGGGACGAGAAATATGTAAGGGGATTTGATGAGAGTGTAAATTCACATATTTTAGGCCTTGATTTGCATGGAAATGGAGTACTATTTGTTCTTTTGTTGAGATGAATCGGCACGTTTATGGGAAAGGCACAAATCAGTGGATACAAGGGCTATTTGAGCATATTTGTATAGGAAAACAGGTGAAAAAGGCTCGGAATTAGAAGACATGATTTTGGAGGCGAGATTAAGGGGTTGTTCGACCAAAGATGGCTTGTTCGACCAACATCAGGTGGTCGAATGGGAGGTGACAAGTTGAGCAAATTTCCAGAACCCATCAAGTGAGCCAGTTCGACTTGGAGATGTTGCTCGACCAATATTATCTTGGTCGAGCAGATGAGAAGAAGTCGAGCAAAGTGAAGAAAACTTGCAGTGAGCTCGTTCGACTTGGAGGATTTGCTCGACTAAGATCAATCTGGTCGAGCAAGAGCAGTTTGGTCTAGCAAAATGCTAAAATTGTCCAGAACGTTTGCTCGACCAGGAGCTCTTTGTTCGACTTGGATGCCATGGTCGAACGGCGTGTCGCTGAGGCTATTTATGGTAATTCTGAATATCTTTCACCAAATTAGACATGTACTTCAAGAAAAGACCCATCCTAAGCCCATAAGGAGGTCCTATGTGTATAAAAGAAGGGCTTTCGCAGGAGAAAAAGAGGACGAGACACAAGAGAACACACATCTCCCTTCATCCACCAAGCCCTACCACCATCCGAAGGGGTCGAGAGAAAGGTTTGTCTGGAGAGTCAAGTAAGATCATACCAACTAGCCATGATTGTTCCTAGATCAATCATGGGCTAGAACCACCTTGGTAGTTCTAGGGTTATGAAAGTTTTATGAGTTAATCTAATTTTCATGTGTAAACTCCGTACAACACTACTTGTGGTTTATTTTATATAAGATTGTGCTTTTTTTATTCATACTCATGGTCGTTTTGTGCATCATTAATTGTTATGTAGAGTCTGAATACATCTCTTGGTTATTGATTGAGTGCGTTCACCGCTGAGCAGAATCACATGTTATAATTCTAAGTGAAGGAATTCTGAAGTCTTATTAGAACTATCTTATATAAATACTTGTTAATTGAATCGTATTTGGGTTAATAAGTAGGATAAAGAGTATTACTTTATAGAACCTAAAAAGAGAGATCAAATCGGGTTAGAGTACTAAGTGCATGAGAAATAATTGATTATGATAGTACCTAGAAAGGAGGGTAAAGTATACGTCTTGCTCCGAGGATATTCACATGTGTCATACGCTTGCTTACTTATGTCTATAGAGTATGCTTGCATGGTTTAGTGATGTGTCCATAAACCACAGGGCAGAGTCGGACATCAATACATGAAAAGAAAATTAACGAATGAAACTGGATTACCTGAAGAACTACTCCATTATTTACTTGATCACAACCGAATTTCTATTCTTATTTGTTTACTTATCTTGCTATTTTCATTATATGTTATTTAGTTTCTTAATCAAACCAACTCAAATTTACCAACATAATCTTAGTTAATTAGTATATAATTAGATTGATACTAATCCGTCCCTTTTGAAACTATAATTGATTTTTATACTTGAGGATTAATTTTGTGTGTTGAGAAAACGCTCATCAATGATTCCTCTATCAGTTGAAGAAAAGGGAAATGTTCATGTGTTACCTTGTTTTGTTTAAAACTGTTGATAACTCTGCTCTGAACTCTCTTTTATTTCTGTTTATTATGTTTGAACTGTTATCCTCTTTTGTTTAAAACTGTTGATAACTCTACTCTGAACTCTCTTTTATTTCTATTTATTATATTTGAACTGTTATCCTCTTTTGGAACTAACTTTAGGGGTATTGTTGCTTCTTCTTTTAGATTATTTGCATGCCCTTTTTATCTTAAGTTAAAATATATAGCTCATGCAAAGGGGGAGTTTGTTGAGTTAAGTTTTATGTCATGAGTATATATTTGCAAAACGTGTTGTGTTTGTTTCTTGTATTGCAGATTTGTTTAAATTGAAAGATACTGATTGAAGTCCCACAAGGAAAGAAGATAAATTAAGTCATTGATGTACAATGACTAATTCAGCAATTTAAGGATCACAAAGCAAATTGATTTGAGTGACATTATTAAGGAAAAATTGCAAGCAGATTGAGATGGTTATTTTTGGAAGAGATTTCAGCTCTAACAAAGGCAGAAATAACAAGCTTATTTATTGGAAAGTTGAGCAGCAAAAGAGATATTGAGAAAAGCATTTTTGCGTGACTTTGTTTGGAGTGAAGAGGGTTCTTTGGTTGTTCTTTATGTTTTCTTGTTTTATTCATTGAGTGAAAATTCACTATTTCTATGTTAAGAGTATTGTAGGTCGAGAGGGATTCTTGATCACAAGTCCTAGGGATAGGCCAAAACTAGAGTTAGATTCAAACGAGACAAGTGGCTGTGATAAGGTTGTCAAGTTATTGTCAAAGTCATGTTGTAATCTAATAGATGGTTTTGAGGGAGAGACGTGATCTTCCCATTTTAATTCTATGATGTTCTATTCCATGGTATTTTCATATTTGTTTGTAGAACATCAATCTTAAGAATTACAGATGGTTATCACCTTTTTTTTTATCATGTAGTATCACTTTTTTTATTTGAAATGCTATTACATTTTATTATTTTAGTGAATTATTCGTGCAATAATTCAATCAAACAGATATCAATTATATTTTATTATGAATCAATTTTTATTAAAAATATTATCACCTTTTATGTTTCTAGTAAATTGTTCGTGATATACACTTTCTAAATTAGTGATCACATTTTATTAAAGATGCTATAACTTTTTATTATTCCAAGAAATTATACGGGAAATACATTGTTTTAATTAATTATCACTTTTTGTTAAAGATGTTATCACTTTTGTTTAAAGTGGAATCACATTTCATTTATATTATAAATTATTCATGAAATAATTCACAACATCATTATCACTTTTCATCAATTATATACTCACGTTTATAATAACTAAATTTAAAATAATTAATGAATAGAAAATTTTAATTATTAAAATTTTAAATAATAAAAAAAAATAAAGGAAAATGTAAAAAAATAAAAAAAATACAGGGAATGGTTTGCATTCTTCTTCTAAACATATATCGACCAAGCGGTCCAAGCCACCGCTTCCATTTCGGCCTTAGATCCGGCTTAATTATTATTAATATTATAATTAATTTTAAAATTTTCTAATTTAATACCAACAAAATCTAGCCCTCTAAAATATGCTTAATGGATTAATGGATGATCCGTCTCACATAAGAGGATCCGTGAGACGGTCTCACTCAAGTCTTTGCCATGAGTTTCATAGGTATTGTCTCTTTCTTGTTTGATTATTCTGATTGTGCAATGAATTTTATAAGTATTATATCTACACATGAAATAAGTACAGTTGAATCTTATTATGTAGAATAAGGAGTAATTAAAAGGAAAAATTTGGTAGAAATTCACAATTGGATCTTTTGATTGACTTGATGTTCTCGTCTTCACTTGATCAACAAATAATAAAACCAGAACTTCTATTGAATAGTATCACAAAACATCAACAATTATTTGAATCATTTCTGACGAAAATGGAAAAGCCATTATAAGATACAAATGAAATGGAATTGACCATCATATTCACAGTGCAGAAAATATAATTATAGTTCAACAGATTTGTCAAATAATAGGCTATCAGATGAAAACTCATGACATTGACTCTTTTATATTTGTGGTATCATAATGTTAGTACAAATGATTGCAAAACCAGTATTAGTTGCAATCAATCCATACGAGAGAGATTTATCAGGTTTGTTTCCATCCATCATACATAGATAAAAAGGCAAACTCCCTTTAAACATACACAAACATCATCAAATCCAAATCATCCATAATAACAAATAATATTCTTATATAGTTAAAGAGAAACAATTTGCCCAAGTATGATGAAAATCCAATTGACTAATCAATTACAATTTTGAAATAAAGGCACCTCAGCTTTCATAGATATCAATTTGATGATAAAATAGCAAAAGTCAAATTGAATAATACTCTAAAAAAGGCAACATTTCTCAGAGTTGGAACCTCACAGATGATTGAAGAAACTGATTGCAAATTCAACAGCCAAAGAAAAAATCTTTCAAGTATTAAATCAAAGAGTAACCCTGTTTATTACAAAGGGTGATCTAATTATTTTCAAAGAGTACTCTAATTATTTTTATAGATTAATCTGTCAACATGACTTCCTTTTAAAATATAAAAGTATTAAATCAAAGAGTAACCCACTTAATAGAAAATAGTAATGTAAATTATATTGATTGAGCAATTATTATGAGTTATTAAAATTCGCTAAAAATTGTATCAATTGATACATCTTTTTAAAATTAATAATTAATAGTAACCTATCAAACATAAGAATATACTAGGCAGAATTAGAATATGTGGGGATTATATTAGATATTTTTGCAATTTCTCCTATCAAATTGGAGAACAACCTCTAATAATCTTCTCAAGAGTCAGTTCGGACCTCCATTTTTAATACACCATCTCATTTAATCGATGGCTAGGATTTAGAAAATATATACTTTTTCTATAAATTTTCTTTGTAGGTGTTTAAAAGAATTTATAAATTTGACTAGAATATTTACTCCAATACCAAGGTATGTTATTTATACAGTCACCTAATTTATTATAAAGAGTAACCCAATCCATTCTAAAGAGTAATTTAATTATTTTTATAAAGTGATCTAACAACTGTAGTTTCTAATAAAGAGTAATCTAATTTATTATAAAGGATAACCCAATTCATATTAAAGAGTGACCTAATTATTTTTGTAGAATGATCTAACAACGTATAAATTGCATATAATTAATAAAACAAAGTATCCTTAATTTTCTAAAAAATCAAAGTTTCAAATTAAAAAGTAACCCAAATAATTATAAAGAGTAACCCAATTAATAGTAAAGAGTAACCTAAAAATGTTGATTAAATAGAACAATATAATAAACAAATTAACATAGAAAAGGTAATCCAAAAACTTGTTAGTTAAAAAATTAAAATTTCAAATTAAAGAGTAACCTCAATCATTATAAAGAGTAACCCAATAAATAGTAAAAGTAACCTAAAAATATTGATTAAATAGAACCATATATAAACAAATTAACATAAAAAAAATCCAAACACTTGTTCATGGTAACCTAATTTATTCTAAAGAGTAATGTAATTAATAAAAAAGAATAACCTTATAAATAATAATTAATAAAAGTAACAATAAAATTTTCAAAACTAAATTAATATAGTTTTGGGTGAAGTTTATGGTGCCACTGACAACCTCACTGCCATTGAGCACTGCAACCGCCTACATTATAGATATTTAGGATATCAGCTCATAGTTTTGGAAATAAACATGTCATAAACTCTATGCACATCTTAAAACCCGTAAAATATTTGTGTCCTTTTAAAGATCAGTAAGATCCTCTCTTACCGCATGCAAAACACTGGTTTCTTTAGATATTCTTTCATATGCTAAAAACCTTCTGCAGCAACAATCAATAATTTAAACTAGATAAAGCGAAGCATTAAGACAAACCATCCTCACCTGATTGACATAGAAGATCTATTTTCAGCTCAAAAGGGTTGCGAGACGAACCCTGTATTTCCAAGGAAAAAAAAAGAAAAAAACACTTAGAGAAGCTGTTGAAGCATAATGAGGCATAAGGCCTCTAACATGTGTCGTGGAATCAAGTTATACTAATTGATTACTAAAGTAACTAGGTAACTATAGGAATTGAAGAAATAATGATGAATAACTCTAACACGAGACAAAAAGGCTCACCACTCATAAGCAAGCTAAAAAACAACTTAATCTATAATGATTTGATTACATGTAACATCCTATGGTTGGATACTAGCAAAATATTAGATGGAAATGGAGTAGGCATCCTTCTATTAGTTTTTTCTTTCCCTGGCCACACGTCCCCTGCCATGGGTTCCTCCCCGCGGCTACAACCTGCACAGACCCAAATTCAACAAAATGAGTCATTAAATACATATGTTTAACTCAAATACAAATGAAAAATGGAAAAAAAAATTCCTTACAAACTGCACTGTAATATCCAGAATATTTATATAAATATATATATATATATATTAATAAAGATATAGATGTTGGTTTGTATACTAAAAGTCTAGCTTTTTGTATGAACAATGCTTTGACAATATTTGAAATGAGAATTATGTGATCAAACGTTTGTAATTAAGATATTACAAAAGTCCATTTACTTTATACTATAGATAATGTAGTGTGCAGCGTCGTACGGAAGATCATATTATCGGCTCCTTATAAAGTATAAATAGATGTTCACAATCGAGATAGATGGGGACTATCTATCGGTATGGTTGTAGTGTGATTTGACATTAGTCTATCTTGACTATAAAATTACACTAGTGCACTTTGAGTGTATTGAGCAGGACCGCTGTTGAGATCGTTTGGTTTATACTGATTATATAATAGAACTTGATCTCTATTATTATGGAAGTTCGTACTCTTAATCCCTATATAATAACCTTGACATATAAGCCAATACTTATTTCTTTGATTCATCAATGGGTGAGATTTAAATGATAAATCAATATGCACAGTGAGTTGGAAAATGATGATGTCTCTATAGTATGCTGTTGATTGTAGAAGGAATTCGTGTCCTAACGGAATTAGTTGATGATGTTCCCTTGAGGAGCTCATAATGATTATCATGTAAACCCTGCAGGTGGATTTATTTTGACATGATAATAAGGTTGAGTGGTACTACTCTCGGTAAATATATTAATTAATGGAGTTGTCAGTAATTTAATTAATTAATGGGCATTGAATCTTAAACACGGGAAGACTAATGGGCTTATAATAAGAAGGAGCCCATAAACGTAATTTGGGATTAGGGTGGCAGTGCAATAATATTTCTTTAATGGAATGATTTATTATTATTGGACTTAAGTATAAGTTTTGGGCTAAACTTGGATGCTTAAGCCAGAGGCTCAAACCCTAATTTCTCCTCCTGGTCCCTGTTGTAGCCTATATAATAGCCAATCTCATCAATCTAGAATCTGAATCACACGCATAACACATGTGAAAGGCAGATTAAGGTTGTAGACTGAGATCGTCTTGTAGATTGTTGCCCACACTAACGTCAAGACGTGGCTTAGGAATACAACAGAAGACCGGAAGGTCATTTGCTGTTTCTGACCGTCAACTTCATCGATTTTTTTAAAATCATGAATAAGTCCAAACTAGACATGTGATATACTAACGGAAATCTATAGAAGAGAGGATCATTTTTATGTATAGATCACTCTAATCAGAGATTAGACGAGGGAGTTATGGACAAAACGGTGAGACTGCGCAGGCTATTGGCGAGAATCAACCTCTACATCAACCTCGGTAAAAGGTAAACAATTCTATGTGTACGCTTCCGCTGCGATAGATTTACATGGAACCCTAATGGTTCACGTTAACCAAAAGATCCAAATGCCAACAATTGGTATCAGAGCATAGGTTCTGAGGTAAAACGTGACATGTTAGGCTAGGGTTTGAGTGGATAATGTGGTTCTAGAATTTAGGTTATAATTCTTGATCCTTGATTTTTTTTTATAGGTAAATGTTAGTTGTTAGTAGTTACACTAAGCATCCTTACAATCCCTTTCTCCAAGCCCTCCTTATAACTCCTCTCCTAATTCGTTCCCAAGGGGAATCGAACCTGGGTCTCTCACTTAAGTGAGGAACCAAGTGGCCAATTGGGCTAGCCCAACTGGTTATTCTTGATCCTTGATTGAAACCATAATTGCACACAATGTACACTCACACACATGTTCACTCATGGCCTGTTTGCATTGATTCATCATCGGCGGGCCTAAACGTTGATGATCTGAAAGCAGTGGTGAAAGTGTGTGGCTGATGATGGTCAGTGATGGATGAAACTGTATGGCGATGGTGAAAGGTTGGCTGTTGTCGGCAATTTGGTGAAAGGCAGAGCATGATAGATAACCAACATGATTTGACCGGCGGCAAACACAAAAAGCATCGGCGGTGTGTGATCGCATGACGTGAACTACATGGCGATATCAGCGCTGGACAGTCAGGGTTGCAAGAAAACAAGGCCCGACAGCACTGTCTAATACCGGTTGGAACCAATCACACTGGTGGCTGACGATTGCGACCATATAAAACCCATGTTCGCTGGAAAACAGACGTGTCAGCATGGGTGATGGTGCATCAGAAGACATGATCCACGGCTATTAGCATTTCTGGCCAGATCAACGGTGTACTTTTGGGCAAGTCTCATGGAGTTCCGGGCGATCCCAGAGGGATTTGTTGGAAATTTATTAATTTCCAGTATAGTCTAATTGTGGGCAATATATTATTATGCAATTATATTAGCTTTCAATTATTTTATGGACTTAATTAAGTGATCCAATTAAGATTAAAAGTCCATGGGCTATAATAATGATTAATATGAGGCCTTTTGGGTGTGATAACCAGAGTGGTAAAACAGTGCAGGCCAGTGGGCGGCCCAAAGCGGACAATATCATGCTAGTGGATTGAGTGGGCCTAGCTTTCTGGGCGGATAAACCCAACAAGTGGTATCAGAGCCAGGCCCCAGACTTAACCGGCCCAGGCCGGGGTTGGTGGGATGTTCGGACCTCAAACTGGATGGTCTAGCTGCGGGACTTTGTTTGAGGGGGAAATGTTAGTTGGGTGTCAACCAAAGTCCCACATCGGTGATTGGGTGTCAACCAAAGTCCCACATTGGTTAGACATGGGAAGGCGAGGGGTTTATAATTGAGTGATGAACTCTCCCTAGTATGAGGCCTTTTGGGTGTGAAGCCCAGAGTGGTAAAACCGTGCGGGCCAGTGGGCGGCCCAAAGCGGACAATATCATGCTAGTGGATTGAGTGGGCCCGGCTCCACTGGGCCAGATAAACCCAACAAGTGGTATCAGAGCCACCCTATCTATGTTCTCTGAGATCTGTCAAAATTGTGTTTAGATTCAAATATACATCATTGAATCATTATGTGAAATTACAATTTTATATTTGCAAATTAAAAATTTTTATACAGTTCATATATTATATTCATTTAGTTGAATTGAGATTGGAATTTTGGTGTCAGAACCATTTTGTTATCCGCTTGGGGATTGATAAATTCCATAAGGGCAGTATCAAGTTTAGAGGCTTTAAATGGAAGTCATTAAGTGTCATAACCCATACGTATGCTTGACACATCATTCAATTAATACTATTGCATTAAGTAATTATTTAGCCGTGTATGTAATTTATTCAGATTTCTAATGGGTTGAAAATCTTAAATTGATTTGACGTTATTATTACGTTAATTTATTATTATGAGGCGCTACTGATGTGAAGGCATAAAATTAGCTTTGGTTTAATTCACTAATTTGTCATGGGGATTGATTGTTGTGTAATTAAATAATTTAGATATATATAATCAATTCAAAAGAATAGCATAAGTGTTCTTTTGTAATGGTAGCATTATTTGATTATCTCAGTAATTTATTATATAAGGAATTAAAATGGAATTTTGTGATTATGTATACGCAGATTTGCAATGACATGTGCTCAAATTCCAATTATGTATTGTTTGCTGTAATTTAGCAAATTTAGAGAGACAATAAATTATCTTTAATGCATACCATCATGAATGGGTAATTAGCCATTTCAGTAAATTTTGGATTGAGTTAATTCTGATATGATTCAAACACATAATTATGGTATTTATTCATGTAATTTGAATAATGAACATTGCCTAATTTTATTTATTAGGATTTGGTATTTGATTCAATGTGACAACTCTAGCGACATGCCTTCAGTTCACATTTGTGTCCAATTTATAGTTGGATCAATCATGGCTCGTTTTTTTATGTGGTTATAAATGGTGGATTTTACTTATAATGAATTATGTGCAAATGTATAAATGGAATAGAATCTGCGATGGCTAATCACATGCAAATGAGATAATTTTAGTGTGTAGCAAGCCTAATTCAATTTGTAAATGTATATTGTGTTGCCTTAATCATGGATTGAATTAATATATGTGGAAGATATATTGGTATCTTTGATATATATTGTACATGAATCAGTATATTTGAGTAATTAATAAAGATTATTTCCTAATTTAATTTATTTTAAATTGGAATTTGGATTTGTAATTAAAATAGAGATCCCAATTAAGTTAAGAAATCATTCATTTTAAATTTGTGTGAATCATCCTAAATTCCTATTTAAATTGTGGAATTTAATTTATTTAAATTGGGGAGACAGTTTATGTCATTTAATTAAATATTTATTTAATTAGTCTAGTAAACCTTCAATCTAGTCAATCAAAGCACCATGTTGCCACAGCAATATCGTGTGTGGAGAAAAGCTTTATTGAAATTACATAGATGGGTGTGGTATTATTTATGTGTTCTGTGTTCGGCCCACAGGTAGGCACAGTTTGACAGAATAATAACACACATGTGATAATAAGTATGTGATAATTATTTGAATTATTCATGTGAACATGAGTCGGTCCACAGATAGACTCTTGTTTGACAGAACTTATTGTCAATACTTGATTGTTGCACCAAGATTACCACTGCAGTTAATTTTTGTCCATAGACGAGGTTAGTATTGCACAAGGTGTCTTGTGATAGGTCCCCAATTAATAATATTGTGCGAGTGTATCTTCATGCGGGTATTGATCGGCCCAAAGGTAGATTAATATCTGGCCCGAAATACATAAGCACATGTGGTGGTAACTACGTGACAATAATTTAGTTTGACATGTGAGTAATGAGTCGGCTCAAAGGAAGACTATTGCTTGACAGTTTTTATTGCCAGTATTTGACTACTGCGTGAGAGCATCATTTAAATTAGTATTGTTGTCCAAATACTTGATACTAATGTTGTGCTCAAATCCTCAAGATGATTCTAATTTATTTAAATTTTGAAAGATTATAAAGTTTAGTGCAAGCATGATAATCATTTTGGATTAATTCTCTGAATAATTAAGAAGTCTACTAATTAAGTTTAACATATATCAACAACAAAATCATACATGATAAGTGAACTTCAATAATAAAGATGAGACTATAAGGCTTCAAGAAATTTTGGTCTCAATAATGTACAAGGACAATACAAGAAAACCCATTAAGAAAGCTGCTAAAGACAACTAAAGTACAACCTTTTGTTTACTCCTAAAGGCTTGTGGAATTGTTTTATAATACACCACATTAAGATTACTTAGCATGAATGGTGTTGTGGTGTAGTTAATAGACAAAAATAGTACTCCACAATATATGGTCACTAATTGGAGAAATACTAAAGATTGCAGCTTATGATCTCAATAAGGTTTCAACCAAAGTAGTTGTGAGAACTCTTTGAGTTTCACATATGGTGATTTCCAACTAAGGCTAGATCATTGGGATCTACTAAAAAAAATTGGACTCAAATAAATACAAGCTACTTTATTGGTTATGAATAAAGATAAAAGTTTATGATCCAATTAATCGGATGATATTTGAGACGGGTAATACAATATTCTGTAAGAATATTGATTTGGGGGGAAGAATAATATTAGAGACATTGTCCTTAAGGGGGAGTTGATTCGATCCCCACTTATGCTTTAAAGAATTGGTGCAAGTTCAGAATAACAATATGACAATGTCAATAATATTTAAAGAATAATAAATTCAACAACCTCAATAATTAATGTCACTAAAGAAATCACTAGAGTTTGGAGAAAAATAATTCGGATAATTATGTAGTTTTCTCCTAAATAATGAGGACACTATGGAATTAATGGTAGAACATTCAAACAATGTTAATCAAGCCATGTAAGGTCCAAATAGTTTAAAGTGGGATAATGCTATAAGTTATGAGTTTAAATCAATACAAGGTGATTAGGTCCGCATCTTGGTAAATGATTATACTCAAAGGAAAAGAAGGCATTGCTTTAAAAGACTTTCTATCCGGTTACTGAGAAAGGTTCTTTTAAGATAATCGTGACATTGGCAGCACATTTTAGTCTTGATTCACATTTGATGGATGTAAAAATAAAGTTTCATGATGGTAACATTGATGAAACGATTTCAATGATTTAAGAACTAAAATGAAATCCATCTATGATTCAAGAAAACTTTCCCGTAAAGGAATCACATCATCATCATGCAGTTTTTTTATCTCATTTGATTTTGATACAAATGTAGATGATTATGTGATTCAGTGTAAGAATGTTTAAATTAAACTAAGGGAGACAAGTGAAGTCTCAATAAGGTGCCCTAAAGTTAAATTAAAGATTTAAGAAATGTAGAAATATTCTATATGTTTTGGCTATTGGAAGTTGTTGTATGATGAGGTCTCTACAATACTTAATTTGGCTTATTAAGTAGACATTTAAGTAACTTTAGTATGAATCTTTATAAAGTATATACAGAGAATTAATGATAACATGTTGCACATCAGGGATCAGATTTGTTAGAGATCATGAGGAATTCTGATTCTGAGTTTGTTGGATGCCAATATAGTATAAGATCCATTTCAGGCTACATCTTCTGTTAGTTTTGAAAGCTATATAAGTAAAAGTGTTAAGCAAACACTTGTAGCTCATTAACTATGACAGTAGAAATAGTAGTACACTAAGGGGCATCCAATCATAAAATAAAGGTTGCGAAGGCTTATCACATAAAGTTTATTGTGACAGTTAGTTCGCAGTAAAGTATTAACGATAAGAATTCTTATAAGTCCAGTATATTGACATAGAATTCTTAGTTGTTAAAGAAAGTGATTTGTGTAGATAAAATTTTAGTAGAGCATATTATGATAGACTCTAAATATGGATCCACCAATTATGTATTTAACGCCCTGCAATTTTATGAGCTAGCTACTCATGTGGGTGTTATATGGTTTTAGAATACATTGGTTCAGTGGGAGTCTATATTTATTGTTCTTTAAAGTTTTCAAGACACTTTGATTTGGATAATTTGGTTTTCTGCAGAATTAAGTTGATGGTTTTGAATTTATTGTGAATTCACTTAAGTTAATTTTTCATTTTTTAATATTTTACATTATGGATTGATCTCACTAAGGATTAAAGTTGGACCAGTTGGAAATAGACATGATGTTGATCACGTTGCATGTAATTTCCATGCTACTCACCATATTTGATCTATGTCATTGAGTATATTGATATTGGTGATTGTCGGGGTTTAACTACGATTTATAATGTGGTGAATGTCACGGTAGTTCCATATTAGTATATGAGATGGACCAGATTGTTAAGTATAGCCTGAAGAGGAATAGCATAAAGTTGCGCAACTAAGGACTCTTGATATAATTGCTTTCGGAAAATATATATAGCCCAAGTGGGAGATTGTTGGAAATTTATTAATTTCAATTATAGTCGAATTGTGGGCAATATATTATTATGCAATTATATTAGTTATTCAATTATTTTATGGACTTAATTAAGCGATCCAATTAAGATTAAAAGTCCATGGGCTATAATAATGATTAATATGGGCCAAATGAGTAGATACCCAATACTACGTGACTAGGTGATTATAGGTGGTCTAGTCAAGTAGTATATAAAAGGCTCCCAGGTTATGGTCCCCAATATATTAAGCCACACGTAGTTCTCTCTTTCCCCATCTGAAGAGATTACGAAGGTCCTAAGGGAATCCAAAGGCTTAGTTGAGGAAGACCACAATACCTACCAATCTCCAAGTTCGTATTCTGTCCAAACAATTATGTCCAGACAACTCATGGATTAAGGTACGCTTCCGCTTTACGGTCATGAACTCAGTTTATCATAATAGGGTTAAGGGTTTATGGATTAATTTCCAACAGGATTCAGATCGAGACTCTCAAAGTTCAGGCCGGGTCTTCATGGATTCCGGTCATGTTTGTTGTTTTTTTTAGTGGCTCTGTAGAATTCTCCGAGCGGATTGTGGCATTTTGATTCGAACTGGCAAGATTCCGGGCGAGTCATTGGAGCTTTCGAGCAGAGCTGAAGGAATTTTCAGGCGGGTCTGTAGCTTTCCGATCTGGTCTGTTGCAATTTCAAGTCAGGTTCGCATGGAGTTCGGGGCAAGTCTGTTGGCAGGAGCTTTGATTTCTCCGGTGCTGACATGGTGCAAACGTACATGAACTAGGCAGCAACGGGAGGCTTGACTAGAAAGGTGGACCTCGGTATAACTAATAGGTATTGCCGATGGCAATTATGCTCGGCATGGGTATAATCAGTGATGGGAATATTGGCATGTTTCGGCAAGGATGTTGTGGCCCGCTCAATTGGTAGTATGGAATTCACTGCTGGCAGTGGCATCAATTTCGTAGTGTTATGGGCTTGCGCCATAGATGATTTAAACTTGAGTGGAGCAAGCTTGCCGGCGTATGGCAGTTACTCGGTTTGCACAGGTCGGACGATAACAAGTCGTGGCTTTGCTGCCATGTGATAAGATTGGCGAACGATTCACCTATGGAAGCAATGACTGTTCCTAGTCGAAGACTACTGGAACACGGCTGGATGTTTGGACTCTGGAAAAAATTGTTCTTCTGGTGGGTAATAAATTAGCGGGTGGTGGCTAGTGCAGATACTTGCAGAGATCGTCGATATGGCTGGGAAGCATACCGCACTCCAGTTTGACCAGTTATTGAAGATGACTGGTGAAAAGCATTGGCTGGCAGCAGCATGGGTTGAATGGCGCCGCTTCAAGCGACGGTTTCAATTGCCAGGAATCCGTGAGTGATGGTGATGACTAGGCAGGGTAGTGTTGGGATGGTACATGAGCAACTCTTGCAGTGTGTGTGGGCTGTTTGGCTTTGGGCCTAAATTTTATCCTACTTGCTGGACAAGTCACATGCTTCATGCTTGTTGACCAAGTCAATTTTTTTATTATTTTCTTTTCCTTATATATAATAATTGCTATAATTATTTTATTTGCCAATTATTATTATATATTTGGATTGTTTGTACTATTTGATTTACTGCCTAATTTGCCGTAATAATAGCATGTTTATTTGCATAATTATATATTTTATATTGTATGCATGCAAAAACGTTCTTGTTAAATAACTAAGTGGGAGAGGGATTGGTCAAGAACCCCCAGCCTCCGTTATTGATTTATTAAGTGATGCAAGTAAGCTTATGAGTCGGTTATAGTGCATTCCTTTCTAACGGATGAGTTTTATTTGTGGATCACTGGAATAAATTTTATTAAATAATTATTATTTGTAATGTGATGCAAGTAAGCTTATGAGTCGGCTATAGTGCCTTCCTCCCCAACGAATGAGTTTTATTTGCGGAACACTAGTACAAATTAATAGTTGATGATTGTAGGAATTTATTTGAGGGCGTGTGGACTTCTCCAACTGTAAGACACACAAACTTGGGTAACGTACTTAATATCAAATAATGGTATACACTTGGTGTAATTAATATGTATCCTCCCCAATGGAGTCACTGTTATTAAATTGCATGGCTAAAGGACAACCGACTATTAATCATTGAGTCATAAGGTTAATTATAACATACGGAATTAATGGGTAAAATCTTCTCTTGCGAATGTTCGGGTTTGTATACGTCCACACTAACGTGGCATGTAAATTCACGGTGCTTGAGATATCGGTGAATTTATTTTATATTGTTTATTGAGGGAATCAATATAAAATTTAATTTTGAAGAGTTTGATCATCGTATTTAATTACTTGATTCTCTGTATTTTTGAATAGTTTATTCCGCTTATTATTAACTAAAAGAAAATATTTTATTGGTCCTAAATAATTGATTATAAAAGAATCTTGATTTTAATTCTTACTGCTTAGGAAAATTAAAATGTGTTCTCACTAAAAATGCTTTTTGATGCCTAGTTAAGTCTTTAGTGAAGAGATGAGAGGTTCATAGAAATATGATGGTCTCATACGACTCTTCGGATACTCGAGAAAGTAAGAAAGGCAAGAGATCATGGTTGACTTGATGAATGAATTGGAAATGCTTGGAATAGAAATTGAAGGTGAAACCTAGGTCAATTTATTCTTCGAAATTTGCCTATATGTTTTGAGCAAGTTTTAACTGAATTACAATAGGTTGTAGATGGTGGGAAACTTCTGACAAAATATGTGGCAAAGCAAATCTAATTTCATCAAGAAGTGAACAAGATAAGTATCTTATTTACTGGTTGTTGAAATATGATTAATGATGGCGTTTACTGACACGTTATTTGTAAATACTAGAATCATTAAATGTTTTAAACATAGTGATTATAAGATAATTAAGAACATGGGTAAACTACGAGAGTAGTTGTTATTGTAGTGGGAGTTGTTTATTTATCTTAGGATATGAATAAACGTTTGATTAAGAGAAATTGACTTTACGTATGTTTTCATAGGCCAGCCCTATCTTAGCCAAACTAGATTTTTTTTAGAAAGCCCAAACTTATTTATTTATTTATTTTGTGGCCCAAAGTTTCAACCCACTTAAATAGCCTGATATATAATTATTAAGGCTAAAGTTAAAAAAAAAAGAAAAGAAAAGAAAGAAGAACGGGAGAAGAAAAACAAAAGAGGAAAAGAAGAGAGTGAACAGGAGAAACCCTTGTTGATCAAATTCTCCCTTACAACCCTCATCCTAGGTGGTTTTTAAGTTGTTTTGAGGTAAGTGATGTGTGAATTAAGCTTCCTTCTTCCATGATTTTATAATTTTGTGGGGTTTTTCTTTTTGGTATGTGGGTAATTCGCAGACTTTTCGAACTAATTTTGACATAGCTATTGCCCTTGAAAGTTTGCAAACTTAATTTCTGTATGTAGCTGAACTCGTTAATGTATTGAAATGGGTTATGTGGGATTGGGAACTGATGTTAAGGAGTTACATGCCATTTTTATTTAATATCGACTCGTTCGAACTCGATTAGGATTTATTTTAGCAATAAAAGGTGATGTTACCGCTAATAGTTAGTTATATTTGAATTGTCTTTAATTGCTCATCTCCTTTCTAGTTAAAGAACCATGGACGAAGGGCAAGGGACCGATTTCAGATTTCGGAGAGAGTTAATCACTTCCTTGTGAGTTGATAATTTGGGAACGCCTTCTCTTATGGGAAGTGTGGACCCTCGATAAATGTGCATTTATTTTAGTTTTAGTTAATTGATAAGAAAATTTTTTGGTATTGTGCTATGTGCTAAAGAGCCTGATTGGCTCGATTGCTCTGGTTAGAGTCCTGTTAGCCATTTTATGAGTATTATTGATTTTAACTTATGTTGAAGAGCCTTGTCGGCTCGACATCTGATAGCATTTATTGTGAATTATTTGAGAATTGATTTCTGGTTATTCTTGTGTGCCAATTAACTCTAACTTGAGTCGTTATTCATCTTATAATGCATATGCATATGTATGCCTGGTACCAAGGTTAAGTAGCCCGAATTGGTCACGGTTTGGGTGAGTTGGAGCGACATTGATTAAGTAGCCCGAATTGTCGCGGTTCGAGTGAGTTAGAGTGACAACCAAGTTGCCCGTTGCTTGGCAAACCCAGGTGAGTTAGATCTAACGGGACACCTGTCCATTTGCCAAATACTGATACTTTGGAGGCTAATCGTTAGATGGATCAGTCTATTATAGGCTCAGTCAACGTCACCGGTGTGGGACATGCATGTCATATATGTTTATATGTTTGATCATTTCAAGTATTCACGTTGATATTGAATTGTGAACTTTAGCACTTGGTGTGTTGAGAAAGAATATTAATGTGCATTTTATCTAGAGTAACGGTGACGGGCTTGGACTGTCTCTCGACGGAGAGCTCAGTTCGAGGAGAATATTGACTACCCATGCGTCTTTTATGTGATAACATGTTGTTTGAACTAATTGTGTTATTCGTAAATGTGCACTAAGGTTTTTATTTTTATTAATATGCATACTGAGTGAGAAATAGTTATTGTGGGACAAAATATTGGATTTTATGCTATGAACTGCGAGTGGGAATACATGCTTCGTATAAGGATCGGGGTGATCGGCTTATCACCTCACTGAGCTAGTGGTTTTGCTTACCCCCATCATTCTTTCCTTTTCAGGCTGTTGATATCATTTTGGTTGGAGGTTTGCCTATCGTTTGCTCGTCATCCAATCAGTGTTTTGGGTACTTTCTCTTTTATGTAAATTGACGGATTCATTGGCGAGATTATATAGTTTATATTTGGTGACCCCCTTGATGTTCTTTTTGTACCCTCGTGATGTTATATCGTTCATGTATATTTTCTTTAAACTAAGTTACATCGTTGTATTTTGTACCTTTGTAAATCCTTGTTGATACTTTATGAGATGATGTCCTCGGGTTGTACCCGTTGTTATCAGTTGTTCAGTTCTATAGGTACTTGATAGCAAGCCTTACGTTTTCTATAAATTTTGTGGAGTGGAGTGCACCCATTCTGCAAAATTTATGATTAACGTGGCGGTTGTCGCGTTCTGTCTGGGGTCGGGGCATGACAACTTTCTTGGTATCAGAGCCTGGTTTTATGATTCTCATTCTTTTTGAGTCGAGCCAATGGGTCCAACTTTGTTTCTATGTCATCCAAAGGTATCGTATTGCCTTGATGTTGACCTTGTATTTTCTTTCCTTTCTTCCTTTCAGTCATTATGGCACCTCCAGTTCGTCGTCGAGGTCGTGGACACGCTCTTCGTGATCCTCTGAGTCCTTTACTCTCTTCTGTTCCTCGTGGACCTCGAGGACATGTTTCTTCTAATCATGCCATTCCTTCGATGGTTACGGACCCTATCAATTCTGATCATAGGGTGCCGATTTCTCAGGTAGAGCAACCACGGGCCCAGTTGCGGGTTGAGCACATGATGACACCGGAGCAGTACCAATTATATTATGATCACATTTGAATACATGGTGTTCCACCACCTACAACGGCTTATACGACTACGACTATCACTGAAGAGGTTCTTCGTGCTAATGAACCGATTAGACCTACAACTAATGTACCAGTTTTTACTCCAAAAATGGCTTTAGGAGGCTCTACTTCTTGAGGTGCACTTTTTATACCTGATTTAGTGAAAGCAGTTGAAAACATGGGGACTTCGAAATTTGATGGTGCAAGAGATGCTTCTAAAGCGGGGGCATGGTTAAAGGAGATTACAGAGACCTTTGACACTTTGATGATTGAAGAATATTATCGTGTGGTCATTGCGACCAAACTGTTAGGCCCAGATGCACGACGATGGTGGCAGAATCTAAAAGAGACATCTTCGGTTACTATTACGTGGGCTATCTTTGTGGAACGATTCAAAGATTGATACTTCTCTCAGTACATCAAGGATCAGAAGAGAAAGGAGTTCTTCAACCTCTTTCAAGGCATTATGTTGGTCGTGGAGTACGAAAGCAAATTTCTAAAATTGTGAGAATTCACTCCTGAGTCATATACGACGAGAGACTTATGCAAGAGATTTGAAGATGGCCTTAACTTAAATATTCGAGATCGTATCAAGTCCGGAGACAAGTATGAGAGTCTTGACAATCTCGTAGAAGAAGCCCTGAGAGTAGAAAGTTAGTTCAGGCGAGACATAAGCTTGCAGAACGATCTCAAAAGAAAATGCAAGGGAGCGCATTTCCAAAAAATGCATCGAAGGTGTATAGGGGTGTGGGATCTTTGCGTGGTGCACCAAGTTCGGTATCTATTAGTTTTCTTCAACCTCGGGAGCAGTTTAGTAGAGGCGGGAGCAATGTCTCGGGATCGGTTGGTGAAAATTGCAAGTGCCAGAATTGCTTAAAATATCACGACGGCCCCTGTAAGGATCCTCAAGTATGTTTTCAGTGTCGACATCCAGGGCATATACAAAGTTCTTGTCCTCAGCTTATGGGAGCGAGCAGTCAATGTTTTGGTCAGCTTCATGGTAAACTAACATATTCTACACCCAGAGATACTCGATCTGCAGCTACCAGAGTGCCCGATGCCTCAAGCGGCCCTAGTGCTCAATCACCTATGCAAGGAAAGAAGCATACTAGACTATTTCATATTTCCCAGGAAGAGACTCGCTCAGATCCGAAGGTTGTGATAGGTAATTTATAATCTGAGTATTTTCACATGCTAGATCTAACCCTGCCTTGTTATGCCACTTGATTACGAATAAAACATTCGTAAGAAATTCTATCTTTTCGAATTTTTAAATCACAATCTCACCTAATATTGCTTCTTTAGGCCATGTGTTTGTGGGAGACCATCAGGTCTACGCTTTATTTGACCCAGGTTCTGATAGGTCTTATATCCGGAATGATCTTACTGCGATCTTAGATTATCCTATCTCTCATTTGTCACCTGGAATCATCGTTCATACCCCTCTTGGAGAGTGTCTAATTCGTGATTCGGTATTCCTTGGTTGTCCATTGAAGATCAAAGATGTCATTCTAGAGGCTGAATTGATACCATTGCCTTTGATTGATCTTGATGTTATTCTTGGCATGGATTGGCTTTCTTCTCATCATGCAATTCTCGACTGTCACGAGAAGCTTGTTATTTTTCGTAGACCAGGATTCTCAGAACTTATTTTGAAGGTAAACTTCAAACGAGATCCCTCTCTTTTATTTCAATGTTGACTGCGCATAAATTAATGCGTAAGGGTTGTGAGGCATTCTTGGCATTTGTCATCGATACTTCTCTTTCTGAAACTAAATTAGATGACATCCCGATCGTGAATGAATTTCCTGATGTCTTTCCCAAAGACTTACCAGGACAACTTCCGAATCGAGAGATTGATTTTTCCATTGACGTACTTCCTGGAATCACACCTATATCGATTACTCCATATCGAATGTCGCCTGCTGAGCTCAAGGAACTCCAGACACAACTTGGGGAATTATTGGAGAAGGGATTCATACAACCTAGCACATCTCCGTGGGGTGCTCCAGTTCTTTTTGTCAAGAAGAAAGATGGATCACTTCGCCTATGTGTCAACTACCGTCAATTGAACAAGGTGAAAATCAAGAACAAATATCCTCTTCCAAGAATCGATGATATGTTTGATCAATTGCAAGGAGAAACTGTGTTCTCAAAAATTGATTTGCAATCTGGTTATCACCAACTCAAGATTAGGGAATCTGATATCCCTAAGTCTGCTTTTCGAACCAGATACAGTCATTTTAAATTCTGTGTTATGCCTTTTGGACTCACAAATGCTCCTGCAGCTTTTATGGATCTTATGAATTGGGTCTTTCGACCGTACTTAGATAAGTTTGTCATCATCTTCATTGATGACATTCTTATTTATTCTAAATCGAACGACGAGCATTCTCATCATCTAAGAATTACTCTAAACATTCTCAGAGAAAATCAGCTTTATGCAAAATTCTCAAAGTGTGAATTTTGGCTTCGTGAGGTAAGCTTTTTGGGTCATCACATTTCTAAAGAAGGAATCTACGTCGATCCAGTGAAGATTCAAGCTATACTAGATTGGGAGCGTTCAAAGAACGTGATAGAGATTCGTAGTTTTCTGGGATTAGCTGGATATTATCAATGGTTTGTCAAAGACTTTTCATTATTGGCTTTATCTTTGACTAAATTGACTCGGAAAGGGGTAAAATTTGAATGGAGTGAAGAATGAAATGAAGCATTTCAAGAATTGAAAAGACGACTCGTTTCAGCTCCTATTCTTGCTTTGCCAGACCCAGCGATTGGAGAATTTACCATTTATAGTGATGCCTCGAGACAAGGATTAGGATGCGTTCTCATGCAAGAAGGAAAGGTTATTGCCTACGCTTCAAGGCAATTGAAGAATAACGAAGAAAATTATCCTACACATAATTTAGAGTTGGCTGCAATCGTCTTTGCATTGAAGATCTGGAGGCACTATCTGTACGGTGAAACTTGTCGAGTTTTCACTGATCACAAGAGCTTAAGTATATCACCACGCAAAAGGAGCTCAACCTCAGGCAAAGGCGATGGATGGAGTTGATTAGTGACTATGACTTAGTCATCGATTATCATCCTGGCAAGGCGAACGTTGTTGCAGATGCTCTGAGTAGAAAGTCTTCTACCTCACTTGCTTTGATTCAATCTTTTTATCTTCCTATGTTGGAGCAATTTAAATCTTTACACATTTCGCTCGATTGTGAAAAGTCTAATAATTCTGCCTTAATCGCCAAATTCGAGGTTAGACCTACCTGGTTCGAGCAAATTTGAGAAAGACAATAACACGATGTTCATTTACAACAGAAGATGGCAAAGCTAAATCAAGGAAAAGAAATAGAATTTCAAATTCGGGATGATGGACTTCTTACTTTTAAAAATCGTGTTTGTGTTCCATCAGAACTTGATGTTCGTAGAGCTATTCTTGAGGAAGCCCATTCTTCAGCCTATGTTATGCATCCTGGTAGTACTAAAATGTACAGAACACTTTGAGAGTATTATTGGTGGCCAGGTATGAAACGGGACATTGCTGAATTTGTATCAAAGTGCTTATCATGCCAACAGATTAAAGCGGAATACCAAAAACTAGCCGGCATGCTTCAACCACTACCTATTCCTGAGTGGAAATGGGAAAATGTCACAATGGATTTTATTTCTGGTTTACCTCGAACCCAAAAGGGTCATGACTCAATTTAGGTCATTGTCGATCGTCTGACGAAATCGGCATATTTCCTTCCAGTGCATACCAATGAATCTTTAGAGAAACTTGCCAAGTTATATGTCGATGAGATCGTGAGATTGCACGGAGTACCAGTGTCAATCATATCTGATCGTGATCCAAGATTCACTTCCCATTTTTGGCCTAGTCTACAGAAAGCGCTAGGTACAAAATTACTATTCAGTACCTCGTTTCATCCACAGACTGATGGACAGTCAGAGAGAACTATACTGACACTAGAAGACATGCTACGTGCAGTGGTGTTGAATTTGGGAGGTAGCTGGGATAAGTACGTGACTTAGGTGGAGTTCGCTTATAACAACAGTTATCATTCAAGCATTGAAATGCCCCCGTATGAAGCTCTGTATGTCCGAAAGTGTCGAACACTGCTCTTTTGGGATGAGGTTGGCGAGAGACAAATTGAACAAGTAGAGCTTATCGAAGATGCGAAGGCAAAAATACAACTTATTCGAGACAGACTTAAGGCAGTGCAAGATCGACAGAAAAGCTACGCAGATAATAGGAGGCGCGATTTGGAGTTTAATAAAGGAGACAGTTTTTTGAAAGTTTCTCCATGGAAGGGCGTGTTGCGATTCCGCCATCGAGGAAAGTTGAGTCCAAGGTATATTGGCCCATTTACGATCGTGCAAAAGAGTGGTCGTGTCGCGTATCGACTTGAGCTACCATCGAAATTGACGAAGATTCACGATGTCTTCCATGTCTCTATACTTAGAAAATATGAACCAGATCCTTCGCACGTGCTCAAATATCCCCCAGTTGTATTAAAGAAAAATCTATCATACGAAGTACAACCTGTTCAAATTGTAGATCACCGAGAGAAAATGCTTCGTAACAAATCCATTCCTATAGTGAGAGTTATATGGAGAAGTGATCAAATTGAAGAAGAAACATGGGAACCAGAGTCAGTCATGCGTCAACAACATCTAAATCTCTTTTCATCTCTAGGTACGTTTATGTTTCGAGGATGAAACTTTTTAGAGGAGGGGAAACTTTATAATATCTTAGCCCAACTAGATTTTTTTTAGAAATCCCAAAACCTATTTATTTATTTTTATGGCCCAAAAGGCCAGCCCTATCTTAGCCCAACTAGATTTTTTGTTAGAAAGCCCAAATTTATTTATTTATTTATTTTGTGGCCCAAAGTTTCAGCCCACTTAAATGGCCTGATATATAATTATTAAGGCTAAAGTTAAAAAAAAAAAAGAAAAAAAGAAAGAAGAACGGGAGAAGAAAAACAAAAGAGGGGAAAGAAGAGAGTGAAGAGGAGAAACCCTTGTTGATCAAATTCTCCCTTACAACCCTCCTCCTAGGTGGTTTTTAAGTTGTTTTGAGGTAAGTGATGTGTGAATTAAGCTTCCTTCTTCCATGATTTTATAATTTTGTGGGGTTTTTCTTTTTGGTATGTGGGTAATTCGCAGACTGTTCGAACTGATTTTGACATAGCTATTGCCCTCAAAAGTTTGCAACTTAATTTTTGTACGTAGCTGAACTCGTTAGCTTTCCGCAGCCACTTGAAACGCCTCAATCCGATTATTCTATAATTAGTTATGATTTTTCTCGTAAACTACCGCTAGCTGGAAAATTTCAGAATTTTTATGTTGAATTCAAATTTATTTTCTATCGTTTCATTTAGTTAATGTATTGAAACGGGTTATGTGGGATGGGAACTGATGTTAAGGAGTTACATGCCATTTTTATTTAATATCGACTCGTTCGAACTCGATTAGGATTTATTTTTAGCAATGAAAGGTGATGTTACCACTAATAGTTAGTTATATTTGAATTGTCTTTAATTGCTCATCTCCTTTCTAGGTAAAGAACCATCGACGAAGGGCAAGGGACCGACTTCAGATTCCAGAGAGAGTTAATCACTTCCTTGTGAGTTGATAATTCGGGAACGCCTTCTCTTGTGGGAAGTGTGGACCCTCGATAAATGTGCATTTATTTTAGTTTTAGTTAATTGATAAGAAAATTATTTGGTATTGTGTTATGTGTTAAAGAGCCTGATTGGCTCGATTGCTCTGGTTAGAGTCCTGTTAGCCATTTTATGAGTATTATTGATTTTAACTTATGTTGAAGAGCCTTGCTGGCTCGACATCTGATAGCATTTATTGTGAATTATTTGAGAATTAATTTCTGGTTATTCTTGTGTGCCAATTAAGACTCTAACTTGAGTCGTTATTCATCTTATGATGCATATGGATATGTATGCCTGGTACCAAGGTTAAGTAGCCCGAACTGGCCACGGATCGGGTGAGTTGGAGCGACATTGATTAAGTAGCCCGAATTATCGCGGTTCAGGTGAGTTAGAGTGACAACCAAGTTGTCCGTTGCTTGGCAAACCCAGGTGAGTTAGATCTGACGGGGCACATGTCCATTTACCAAATACTGATACTCTGGAAGGTGATCGTTAGATGGATCAGTCTATTATAGGCTCAGTCAACGTCACCGATGTGGGACATGCATGTCATATATGTTTATATGTTTGATCATTTCAAGTATTCACGTTGATATTGAATTGTGAACTTTAGCACTTGGCGTGTTGAGAAAGAATATTAATGTGCATTTTATCTAGAGTAACGGTGACGGGCTTGGACTGTCTCTCGACGGAGAGCTTAGTTCGAGGAGGATATTGACTACCCACACGTCTTTTATGTGATAACGTGTTGTTTGAACTAATTGTGTTATTCGTAAATGTGCACTAAGGTTTTTATTTTCATTAATATGTATACTGAGTGAGAAATAGTTATTGTGGGACAAAATGTTGGATTTTATGCTATGAACCACGAGTGAGAATACATGCTTCGTATAAGGGTCGGGGTGACCGGCTTATCACCTCACTGAGCTAGTGGTTTTGCTCACCCCCATCATTCTTTCCTTTTTAGGCTGTTGATATCGTTTTGGTTGGAGGTTTGCCTATCGTTTGCTCGTCATCCAATCAGTGTTTTGGGTACTTTATTTTTTATTTAAATTGACGGATTCATTGGCGAGATTGTATAGTTTATATTTGGTGACCCCCTTGATATTTTTTTTGTACCCTCGCGATGTTATATCGTTCATGTATATTTTCTTTAAACTAAGTTACATCGTTGTATTTTGTACCTTTGTAAATTCTTGTTGATACTTTATGAGATGATGTCCTCAGGTTGTACCTGTTGTTATCAGTTGTTCAGTTCTACAGGTACTTGATAGCAAGCCTTACATTTTCTATAAACTTTGTGGAGTGGAGTGCACCCATTCCCCGAAATTTATGGTTAACGTGGTGGTTGTCGCGTTCTGTCTGGGGTCGGGGCGTGACATGGGATATCCTAGAAAAATGAAGGGTGGTTTATTAAATAGTCCAAAAGATTGAAGGGTGATTGTTAACACACACACTAGATTTTTAGAAAGGACTATGTAAAAAATTAAAAATCCATGTATAAGTTGTTTTAAAGGTGTGAGAAGAAAAACACAAATTTTAGTACCAAGAATACAAAAGGATTTACCACAAGAAAACTGCATCGCCTGTCACATCTGATACACAATTGCATGTAGTATCTTACCATAGTGGGAGGGTTGTTATACAACCAAAAAGATCTATATTTTGGGTGAGTAGTGAGACTTGGTCTCTAGTAAACATGAAATCGGACCATGAACACGACAAAGCACTACAAGATCGAAATGCAGAATCTTAGTAAGTTGCAATAATTTTTAAAATAGAATTTATGAATTCAAAATCAACTCTGGGAGCTTGTAGAACCATCAAATGGTGTAAAAGCCATTGAATGTAAATGGGTCTACAATGAAGCAACTAAAGTGATTCCTTGCATAGAACTAAGAGCATTTCAAGTGTAAGCTTAAAAGTTGTTCTTAGTCGCATTTCTAGTAAAATATTTTTTGAGTAAGAGACTCTATCGTTGTTGTACACATGTGACCAAGCAACAAAATTTATAAGTATGTCGTCCCAAGGGAAAGTAAACTCATGATTATATCCAGATTTTCCATTTATTTATGCTTTATAAGGATGATAGATTGAAGGTTTGGTATTTAGACTACTATTTATTATTCTACTCAATTAACTAAGAATTTGAACTAACAAAGTAATAGATCAAACAACGAACAAATGATGAATGGAATGGAGATAGAATTCAATTAAGAAGAGAGCAATGTTAATCATAATCATGGTTAAGGCTCTAGTTAGATATGCATAACTTTTGATAGTAAACTTAATTAATTTGTGGATTAAAAGCAATCACGTTTTTACCCCTAATTCATATGGCCAAGGCAATTAGGTTCTCGACTCTTTTACAAGTCTAAATCTCTTAGGATTGCTCTTAATCTCAATTCCCTTAAGGTACTATGATCATAAGTTGGTTCTTTTCACTCAGTTTCTTAAGTGTTCCTCTATGAATGTTCTAACCATAAGAAGGGTATGGTTTACCTCCCCTCACACTAACATGCATGCTCATTTTAATATATGATTCAATTTAACGTCCACTCATAACATTGGAATGGTCATTCTAACACTATGAATTGAGAATTTAATCACACAAGTATTGAAATGAAACATGATTCATATATCATAAAAGGAAATCCACAATTTAATTCAATTCACTTCTCAAGTCCTACACATCTAGATTCATCTCAACCATTCATATGATTAGCCCTACTATAGGACTAGCCACTATACATTGTGTTTAAATCAATACAAACAAAGACTTGCTCCATTTGAGCCAAAGTGAGAAGAAAATCAACAAATGAAAAGTAGATTGCCTTTCCTTTCATGGAGAAACCTTCTTTCTCTTCAAAATGCTAAATTCTTCAATCTTTGATGCTTTCCTCTTCTCAAATGGTGGATGGATGGATTGAATGATGGATTGATGGATGGATTAATGGAAATCAAGTGGAATTTGATGGATCTAATGGACAGATGAATCAAATGGATTTAGTGTGTAAAAATATGGTATGGAGTGTGTGTAACTACTCTAATTATGATCTTCTCCTTCAAATTTCGCACAAGTCACTCTTTTATATCACTAATGGACCTTCTAGAAGCTTCCGGAACATTCTGAAAACTGCTCTGGCTTTTGCACCTACATGGGCCATGTAGCAGCGCACAGCTCGTGTAGTGCACACCTACTATAGCATGTTATGCGTGCTTTCGGACATGACTCAAGCTGCGCTACATGGCCTCAGTCATGGGCGTGTAGCATTTTCTGATGACAATACACAGCCTCTTCTTACAGGCCCATGTTCTGCACACGGGACGTGCACTGCTGCACGGCTTGTGCGCCAGAACACATCCTTCCTCCTGGGCAAGCTCATTATTTTGATACCAGTACACGGCCACCTCGGATAGGCCCGTGTTCCGCATACGGCCCGTGTTAAAGCGTGTCCTGTACTTCCATCTCCGTTTTGCTCCCGACTCTGTTTTTCTCCATTTCTTGACCTGTTTTACACATATTTAAGCTTATTTTCATAATTATATCACTCCATACCACATTTCTCATAATTGCAATAACTCCACCAAAAGTCACACAAATACGGATAAAAACATCCAAAAATCTACAAACAAAGACACTAAAATCTAGGTGAAAATGACAACTATCAAAAGTGTCCATCGCTGGACTAAAGCAAGATTCAAGATCATGAAACATTCATTTTGATTAGGAAATCCAGTTTAATGGATTTAATCAATGCTCGGATGGATCTTGTGTATTGAAATAAGTGGCAGAAACGTGGTAGTATTTCTTGTATGTATGTAGATAGTATCTTGCTCATTGGAGACAATGAAAGAGTATTGTCGAGCGTATGGATATGGTTTAATAAAGCAGTATGTAATGAAGGGCTTAAGAGAAGCAAAATATATACTTGCGATCATGGTGTAACAACAAAATTTGTATTTATAATAAAATAAACAAAAGAGAAATTACAATGAAAATCCAAGATGGATTGAACTTGAGAATTTAAGTAAACAGTTTCTAGCTATCCTCTGATTCCTCTCTTGAGTTGACTTCTTTGACTTTATCAACTTTCTGAGCCGAATTTTCGGATGAAGCTTGTCCGTGCTCGGGGTTGACTTGATGCTTTAAAATATTTATCCGGAGGCGTCGAGCCTTTGTTCGGATCAAACGTTGACTTGAAGATTTATCGTGAAGAACGCCGTTCAATTTGGTAGAACGTTGACTTCACGGAGACTGTTGGATGAATTTGATATGAAGAACGCCGGATCGGAGGGGCTTAGCACCTTGATCTCTGATCGGAGGCGGATGGCTGAAAGAATGCCGGATCGGGGGATTGAGAACCTTGATCTCTGATTGGAGGCGGTTGGCTGGAAGAACGCCGGATCTGAGGGGCTTGACACCTTGATCTCTGATCGCAGACCGTTCTTGACTTGAAGACACTTGAAGATCTTAAGTCTTGACTTGAAGATGCTTGAAGATCTTAAAGGAGCACTGCTCGTATTCTTGATCTCTTCAGAAGCGCGTCTTCAGATGTTTTGGTGTGTCTGGAATGAGGACTGAAGACCCTTATTTATATGTAGAGAAAATAACCACTTGAGAGATATTTTCTCCTTTAAAAGATATGTTGGGCTTTTTTCCTTTAATTAAGCCTGCTGGACTGGATAAGGCTTAATTATCAATTATTTACTCATTTATTTTAGGAATTAATTTATTTAAATTCCTTAATAAATAAATAATTAATTGATAATTATTGCATTAATTTGCCACATATTTTATTTAATAGGCAATAAAATTCAGGTGCCTACAAATGCCCCCTCGCACTTTGTTCACGGACGCCTTGTGTTGAAGTGAACAAATTGTGACACTCCATTATTGATCAACATGACTGAATTTTATTACTTGTCTCAGCAACTTGATACGAATAGCATGAATTATGACTGAACTTAGTGAAGTGCTAAGCGGCTACGTACCTCTTCACAGAGAATCAAGTCATAACGTAGTTCAAAAGGACATGATTTGGTTTGAATAGGGGGTACCGTACACAGTTTATACTCGTGCGGGCCAGGAGTAACATGCAGTTTATGTTCGTGCGTTAAAGAGCTTTGAACTTGAATTTGCTGACAATTTATACTCGTGTCAATGAGTCTTCAATTTGATTTGTAGACAGTTTATACTCTTCTCAAGGAGTCTTGAACTTGATTGTAGACAGTTTATACTCTTCTCAAGGAGTCTTAAACAATAGAGAGTTTCGTCTCTTCTCAAGGAGATTTGATTTGAGTTAAACAGTTTAAGCTCGTATCAAGGAGCATAACATATAGAGAGTTTCGTCTCTTCTCAAGGAGATTTGATTTGAGTTAGATAGTTTAAGCTCGTATCAAGGAGCATAACATATGGAGAGTTTTGTCTCTTCTCAAGGAGATTTGATTTGAGTTAGATAGTTTAGGCTCGTATCAAAGGAGCATGATTTTGAGACTTTTAGATAGTTTAAACTCGTATCAAGGAGTATTGTGTGGATATTTTTAGCTCGTGTCGAGGAGCGTAATATGTAGATAGTTTTAGCTCATATCAAGGAGCATGATGTAGACAGTTTTCGCTCGTGTCAGGGAGCTTTGACTTGGGAGATTTTAGATAGTTTAAGCTCGTATCAAGGAGCGTAATGCAGACAGTTTTCGCTCATGTCAAGGAGATTTGACTTGAAAGATTTTAGATAGTTTAAGCTCGTATCAAGGAGCGTAATGCAGACAGTTTTAGCTCATGTCAAGGAGCCTTGAATTTGATTTGTGTTAGATAGTTTAGGCTCGTATCAAGGAGCATTGTGTGTGGGAGATTTTAGATAGTTTTAGCTCATATCAAGGAGCGTAATGCAGACAGTTTTAGCTCGTGTCAAGGAGCGTGATGTAGACAGTTTTTTGCTCGTGTCAGGGAGCGTGATGTAGACAGTTTTCGCTCGTGTCAGGGAGCATTGCTTGAGAAATTTTAGATAGTTTTAACTCGTATCAAGGAGTATAACATGTGGACAGTTTATGCTCGTGTCGAGGAGCATTGCTTGAGAAATTTTAGATAGTTTTATTGCCCCCAATCATCGGGTGCATTACTTTCTCTTACTTAAATTTCATTTCTTTGAATCTTTATTGACACCGGCTTCTTTGAATGTGATTCCTCCTCGAGAGGTTCATCAAGTAAAATGTCTTCAAATTCATAAGAGTTGTTGATTGGCAATTCGAAATGACTTGATGCCATACTTAACTCCATATCATGAGCTCTTGTAGCTAGTTCTTCAAAAGTCTTTGGTTGAATCCCTTGAAGGATGTATCGCAGACTCCATTGCATCCCTTGAATGCAAATATTGATGGCAGAGACTTCAGACAATTGATCTTTGCAATTCAAGCTTAGATTTCTCCATCGATTAATATAATCGAGTGATGGCTCTTCTTTCCACTGGCAAGTGTTAGTCAATTCGATCATACTAACAGTCCTTCGAGTGCTGTAGAAGCGATTGAGAAACTCGTTTTCCATTTGCCCCCAGTTGTCGATGGAGTTAGCTTCCAAGTCGATATACCAATCAAAAGCATTTCCTTTCAGCGAGCGGACAAATTGTTTGAGCATGTGATCATCAAAGGTTCCAGCATCATTGCATGTCTCGACAAAGTGCGCTATGTGTTGTCTTGGGTTGCCTTTACCATCGAATTGTTGAAATTTAGGAGGCTGGTAGTTAACTGGCATCTTCAAGTTGTCAATTCTCTTCGTATATGGCTTATTGTAAGCAACAGAAGATTTGGAGCTCCCTTTAAACTTGTCTTTTATCGTCTCTAGTACGATATTCTTCAGTTGATTCATAGAGAGTATTCCGTCAGCTGAAATTTGTATCACTTCCTCAACTGGATTTATTTCATATGGATGGTGATTCGCGGAGTCCTCCTCCTCGTCTTCATCTTCAACTCGTTTCTCATTTACATGACTTGTCTGTGCTATCTCCATCTTTTTCATCAGTTTGGATATCAACAGACCTTGTTCTTGGCTCTGTTTGGTGAGTGCAGCAACAGATTGAGTCAAGCTTGCCAGTTGTTCTTCGACAGACGAAGCATTTGTTGCCATGGCGCAGGCTATGAATGAGTCAAACTCCAAACTTTCTATGGATCGAGGAGTTGGGCAGATAGAGTCCTCTTCACCATCTTTGACGTCGTGCATTGGCTTATCAAGAACAGTCCCCACTACGTGGTTTGTCTCTAAGGAGACTTCAGACATACTCCTTATAACTACTTCAACATCTTTAGTTTGCAACTCTGAACGTTTTGAGGCAGTAGACCTTCGTATCGCAATCCTGAGTGGAGTTGTTCTTTGAATTTTTTCAATCTGCAGCTCTGAAGGCTTCAAGGTAGAAGATCTTCTTATGGCAATCCTGAGAGGAGCCATACTTTGTACTTTCAAATTTTCGAAGAGAGGAGATGAGAGGTAGAAACTGTCCCACCGGGCGTGCCAAAATTTGTAACAACAAAATTTGTATTTATAATAAAATAAACACAAGAGAAATTACAATGAAAATCCAAGATGGATTGAACTTGAGAATTTAAGTAAACAGTTTCTAGCTATCCTCTGATTCCTCTCTTGAGTTGACTTCTTTGACTTTATCAACTTTCTGAGCCGAATTTTCGGATGAAGCTTGTCCGTGCTCGGGATTGACTTGATGCTTTAAAATATTTATCCGGAGGCGTCGAGTCTTTGTTCGGATCAAACGTTGACTTGAAGATTTATCGTGAAGAACGCCGTTCAATTTGGTAGAACGTTGACTTCACGGAGACTGTTGGATGAATTTGATATGAAGAACACCGGATCGGAGGGGCTTAGCACCTTGATCTCTGATCGGAGGCGGATGGCTGAAAGAACGCCGGATCGGGGGGATTGAGAACCTTGATCTCTGATTGGAGGCGGTTGGCTGGAAGAACGCCGGATCTGAGGGGCTTGACACCTTGATCTCTGATCGCAGACCGTTCTTGACTTGAAGACACTTGAAGATCTTAAGTCTTGACTTGAAGATGCTTGAAGATCTTAAAGGAGCACTGCTCGTATTCTTGATCTCTTCAGAAGCGCGTCTTCATATGTTTTGGTGTGTCTGGAATGAGAACTGAAGGCCCTTATTTATATGTAGAGAAAATAACCACTTGAGAGATATTTTCTCCTTTAAAAGATATGTTGGGCTTTTTTCCTTTAATTAAGCTTGCTGGACTGGATAAGGCTTAATTATCAATTATTTACTGATTTATTTTAGGAATTAATTTATTTAAATTCCTTAATAAATAAATAATTAATTGATAATTATTGCATTAATTTGCCACATATTTTATTTAATAGGCAATAAAATTCAGGTGCCTACAAATGCCCCCTCGCACTTTGTTCACGGACGCCTTGTGTTGAAGTGAACAAATTGTGACACTCCATTATTGATCAACATGACTGAATTTTATTACTTGTCTCAGCAACTTGATACGAATAGCATGAATTATGACTGAACTTAGTGAAGTGCTAAGCGGCTACGTACCTCTTCACAGAGAATCAAGTCATAACGTAGTTCAAAAGGACATGATTTGGTTTGAATAGGGGGTACCGTACACAGTTTATACTCGTGCGGGCCAGGAGTAACATGCAGTTTATGTTCGTGCGTTAAAGAGCTTTGAACTTGAATTTGCTGACAATTTATACTCGTGTCAATGAGTCTTCAATTTGATTTGTAGACAGTTTATACTCTTCTCAAGGAGTCTTGAACTTGATTGTAGACAGTTTATACTCTTCTCAAGGAGTCTTAAACAATAGAGAGTTTCGTCTCTTCTCAAGGAGATTTGATTTGAGTTAAACAGTTTAAGCTCGTATCAAGGAGCATAATATATAGAGAGTTTCGTCTCTTCTCAAGGAGATTTGATTTGAGTTAGATAGTTTAAGCTCGTATCAAGGAGCATAACATATGGAGAGTTTTGTCTCTTCTCAAGGAGATTTGATTTGAGTTAGATAGTTTAGGCTCGTATCAAAGGAGCATGATTTTGAGACTTTTAGATAGTTTAAACTCGTATCAAGGAGTATTGTGTGGATATTTTTAGCTCGTGTCGAGGAGCGTAATATGTAGATAGTTTTAGCTCATATCAAGGAGCATGATGTAGACAGTTTTCGCTCGTGTCAGGGAGCTTTGACTTGGGAGATTTTAGATAGTTTAAGCTCGTATCAAGGAGCGTAATGCAGACAGTTTTCGCTCATGTCAAGGAGATTTGACTTGAAAGATTTTAGATAGTTTAAGCTCGTATCAAGGAGCGTAATGCAGACAGTTTTAGCTCATGTCAAGGAGCCTTGAATTTGATTTGTGTTAGATAGTTTAGGCTCGTATCAAGGAGCATTGTGTGTGGGAGATTTTAGATAGTTTTAGCTCATATCAAGGAGCGTAATGCAGACAGTTTTAGCTCGTGTCAAGGAGCGTGATGTAGACAGTTTTTTGCTCGTGTCAGGGAGCGTGATGTAGACAGTTTTCGCTCGTGTCAGGGAGCATTGCTTGAGAAATTTTAGATAGTTTTAACTCGTATCAAGGAGTATAACATGTGGACAGTTTATGCTCGTGTCGAGGAGCATTGCTTGAGAAATTTTAGATAGTTTTATTGCCCCCAATCATCGGGTGCATTACTTTCTCTTACTTAAATTTCATTTCTTTGAATCTTTATTGACACCGGCTTCTTTGAATGTGATTCCTCCTCGAGAGGTTCATCAAGTAAAATGTCTTCAAATTCATAAGAGTTGTTGATTGGCAATTCGAAATGACTTGATGCCATACTTAACTCCATATCATGAGCTCTTGTAGCTAGTTCTTCAAAAGTCTTTGGTTGAATCCCTTGAAGGATGTATCGCAGACTCCATTGCATCCCTTGAATGCAAATATTGATGGCAGAGACTTCAGACAATTGATCTTTGCAATTCAAGCTTAGATTTCTCCATCGATTAATATAATCGAGTGATGGCTCTTCTTTCCACTGGCAAGTGTTAGTCAATTCGATCATACTAACAGTCCTTCGAGTGCTGTAGAAGCGATTGAGAAACTCGTTTTCCATTTGCCCCCAGTTGTCGATGGAGTTAGCTTCCAAGTCGATATACCAATCAAAAGCATTTCCTTTCAGCGAGCGGACAAATTGTTTGAGCATGTGATCATCAAAGGTTCCAGCATCATTGCATGTCTCGACAAAGTGCGCTATGTGTTGTCTTGGGTTGCCTTTACCATCGAATTGTTGAAATTTAGGAGGCTGGTAGTTAACTGGCATCTTCAAGTTGTCAATTCTCTTCGTATATGGCTTATTGTAAGCAACAGAAGATTTGGAGCTCCCTTTAAACTTGTCTTTTATCGTCTCTAGTACGATATTCTTCAGTTGATTCATAGAGAGTATTCCGTCAGCTGAAATTTGTATCACTTCCTCAACTGGATTTATTTCATATGGATGGTGATTCGCGGAGTCCTCCTCCTCGTCTTCATCTTCAACTCGTTTCTCATTTACATGACTTGTCTGTGCTATCTCCATCTTTTTCATCAGTTTGGATATCAACAGACCTTGTTCTTGGCTCTGTTTGGTGAGTGCAGCAACAGATTGAGTCAAGCTTGCCAGTTGTTCTTCGACAGACGAAGCATTTGTTGCCATGGCGCAGGCTATGAATGAGTCAAACTCCAAACTTTCTATGGATCGAGGAGTTGGGCAGATAGAGTCCTCTTCACCATCTTTGACGTCGTGCATTGGCTTATCAAGAACAGTCCCCACTACGTGGTTTGTCTCTAAGGAGACTTCAGACATACTCCTTATAACTACTTCAACATCTTTAGTTTGCAACTCTGAACGTTTTGAGGCAGTAGACCTTCGTATCGCAATCCTGAGTGGAGTTGTTCTTTGAATTTTTTCAATCTGCAGCTCTGAAGGCTTCAAGGTAGAAGATCTTCTTATGGCAATCCTGAGAGGAGCCATACTTTGTACTTTCAAATTTTCGAAGAGAGGAGATGAGAGGTAGAAACTGTCCCACCGGGCGTGCCAAAATTTGTAACAACAAAATTTGTATTTATAATAAAATAAACACAAGAGAAATTACAATGAAAATCCAAGATGGATTGAACTTGAGAATTTAAGTAAACAGTTTCTAGCTATCCTCTGATTCCTCTCTTGAGTTGACTTCTTTGACTTTATCAACTTTCTGAGCCGAATTTTCGGATGAAGCTTGTCCGTGCTCGGGATTGACTTGATGCTTTAAAATATTTATCCGGAGGCGTCGAGTCTTTGTTCGGATCAAACGTTGACTTGAAGATTTATCGTGAAGAACGCCGTTCAATTTGGTAGAACGTTGACTTCACGGAGACTGTTGGATGAATTTGATATGAAGAACACCGGATCGGAGGGGCTTAGCACCTTGATCTCTGATCGGAGGCGGATGGCTGAAAGAACGCCGGATCGGGGGGATTGAGAACCTTGATCTCTGATTGGAGGCGGTTGGCTGGAAGAACGCCGGATCTGAGGGGCTTGACACCTTGATCTCTGATCGCAGACCGTTCTTGACTTGAAGACACTTGAAGATCTTAAGTCTTGACTTGAAGATGCTTGAAGATCTTAAAGGAGCACTGCTCGTATTCTTGATCTCTTCAGAAGCGCGTCTTCATATGTTTTGGTGTGTCTGGAATGAGAACTGAAGGCCCTTATTTATATGTAGAGAAAATAACCACTTGAGAGATATTTTCTCCTTTAAAAGATATGTTGGGCTTTTTTCCTTTAATTAAGCTTGCTGGACTGGATAAGGCTTAATTATCAATTATTTACTCATTTATTTTAGGAATTAATTTATTTAAATTCCTTAATAAATAAATAATTAATTGATAATTATTGCATTAATTTGCCACATATTTTATTTAATAGGCAATAAAATTCAGGTGCCTACACATGGTAATAAAGATCACAAGATAGGATGTTATACTTGTCTCAAGCTTCATAAATTAATACAATCCTCACTCATTTTAGCATGTGACTTTATCTAAGGATTTATGTCTTAAGACACAATAGAATATAAAATAGATAAGGACGGTTCCCTATGCTTCGGCAATAAGGAAGCTCAATCTATGGAATGCTATGTACGATATTGAATATCTGTATTGCCAATGGTATAGTCAGTGGGTATCAAGGTAACCCGGAACAAGAATATTAAATTATGGTAAGGCATATTTGAAGTGCCTGAAGAGGACTAAAAATTATATGTAAGCTTTAATTCATTACTTCTTGGCGGTTACTTAGATTTGAGTTTTTCAAATCATAGGGATGGTAATAAATCTACCTCAAGGTTATGTGTTTAATGGAAGTAGATCCGTAGTATAGAAGAGTGTCATATAGAAATATATTTCAGACTCCACCATGGAAATAGGATAATATTGAAGCCTTGTGGCAGCCAAAGTATCTGTATAGATCTAGAAACTTCGTAATGGACTTAGATGTAATTTTGATTTTGTCCAAGGTTGTCACAATTTATTGTGATAATAATGGTACAGTTACAAACTTGAAGGAATCGCGAGTCCATAAGAAAATTAAACACATTGATAGCTAGTACTGCCTAATACGATAAATCGTATGATGAGGTGAAGGTTGTTGTCGCCTAGATTGCATCGGATGATAGCCTAGTAATCCTTTTACAAGGACCTTAAGGCTAAAGTTTTTCAATGGTTAAGTAGTGGGAGTGGTAATTAGATGTATGGCAAAAGATATGGCAGCATAGTCTTTTAGTATAAGTGGGAGATTGTTGGTTTGTATACTAAAAGTCTAACTTTTTGTATGAAGAATGCTTTGACAATATTTGAAATGAGAATCATGTGATCAAACGTTTTCAATTAAGATATTGCAAAAGTCCATTTATTTTATACTGTAGATAATGTGGTGTACAGCATCACATGGAAGATTATATTTTTGGCCCCTTATAAAGTATAAACAGATGTTCACAATCGAGATAGATGGGGACTATCTATCGGTATGGTTGTAGTGTGATTTGGCATTAATCTGTCTTGACTATAAAATTACACTAGTGTACTTTGATTGTATTGAGCAGGACCGTTGTTGAGATCGTTCGGTTTATACTGACTATATAATAGAACTTTATCTCTATTATTATGGAAGTTCGTACTCTTAATCCCTATACAATAACCTCGATACATAAGCCAGTACTTATTTTTTTGATTCATCAATGGGTGAGATTTAAAGGATAAATCAATATGCCCTGTGAGTTGGGAAATGATGTTGTCTCTATGGTGTGTTGTTGATTATAGAAGGGATTCGTGTCCTAACGAAATTGGTTGATGATGTCCCCTTGAGGAGCTCATAATGATTATCATGTAAACCCTGCAGGTGGATTTATTCCGACATGATAATAAGGTTGAGTGGTACTACTTTCGGTAAATATATTAATTAATGGAGTTGTCAGTAACTTAATTAATTAATGGGCATTAAATCTTAAATACGAGGAGACTAACAGGCTCATAATAAGAAGGAGCCCATAAACGTAATTTGGGATTAGGGTGTCAGTGTAATAATATTTCTTTAGTGGAATGATTTATTATTATTGGACTTAAGTATAATTTTTGGGCTAAACTTTGATGCTTAAGCCCAATGGGAGGCCCAAACCCTAATTTCACATCTTGATCCCTATTGTAGCCTATATAATAGCCAATCTCATCAATCTGGAATCTGAATCACACGCATAACACACGTGAAAGGCAGATTAGAGTTTTAGACTGAGATCGTCTTATAGATCGTTGCCCACACCAACGTCAAGACGTGGCTTAGGAATACAATAGAAGACCGGAAGGTCGTTTGTTGTTTCTATCTGTCAACTTCATCGATTTTTCTAAAATTTTGTGTAAGTCCAAACTGGATGTGTGATATACTAGCGGAAAGCCACGGAAGAGAGGATCGTTTTGGTGCATAGATCACTCCAATCGGAGATCAGACGAGGGAATTATGGCCAAAATAGTGAGACTGTGCAGGCTGCCGGCGAGAATCAACCTCTACATCAACCCTCGGTGAAAGGTAATCAATCAATTCTATATTTATGCTTCCATTGCGATAGAATTGCATAAAACCCTAACGGTTCATGTTAACTAAAAGATCCAAATACCAACAATATATATATATATATATATATATATATATATATATATATATATATATATATATATATATATATATATATATATATATATATATCAATTCTTATTTAAAGCTCATTAAAACTCTCTGTTAATTCATATAAATATTAAATTTTAAATTTTCTTTTAGATTTTATTTTTTTTATATATCTTTTCTAAATTCAAATTCAAGCCCAAATATATTTTCATGCTAAAGATTAGTGTAAAGCCCAAACTATTCATTATATAAAAACAAAAGTACTAGTCTTTTAATTCATTCTTTTTCCAGTACCGTAGAAATTAGGGTTTATAAAATAAAGAAAATAAAAAGTGAGAATCATATTTCTTCATAGTTTCTCCTTTGAAAATTCATAGAAAGCTAAAAAATCTTATTCAAAGATTATTCTTACTCCATCAACAAGTGTCAGCCTTACTTACAAAATTAAGGTAACCTATTTCTAGAATTTTAAATACATATATTTAATTCCAATGGCCATAAAATTTTAATATGTCGTTTATTGTTTGGTTAAACTTATATTTAAAATTTCATGATTTTTGAAGTTGTAATTTATTTTATACAAATTTTATACTTCTGTTTGCAGAATCTGAATTTGTATGCATACATAATTAGAAAATTCAAATTATAAAGTTATAGTTTTCCAAACCCAATGAATTGTGGATATTTTATAATTATTATATTTTAGAATTTTTAGTAAAAATTTCAGATTTAAAATAAGGTTATATTAATTTATATTAATTTATACTACTTCAAAATCATTTTCAAGATAATCTTAATGTATCTTCTAAAAATATGAAAATCTTATCTAATGAACTTTAAAAATTATAATTTTTGGATATGTTATATATTGATATATTTATTATAATATATATTAATTTTAAATAATTTTGACCTATATATTTTAAGATACTTGAGTTTTATCACAGCGTGACAGAAATTCTAGCTTTTATAGTTTTAGTTTTAAAAATATGAAGCATATACTTATACATCTTAAAACTTAATATTTCATATTAGATGATGAATATTACAAGGGTTCAAGTATAATCAATTACATCTATATGTATCTACGACATTCATTCCAAGTGGAAAAATTCTTACTTGTCTTTATTAACTGCTGCTTGTGATATCTTTGAATTCATGCATGTACAGATAGGTCTCCTGACCTTTATAAATGAGACATATGTCTCCCGACCTTTATAAATGAGACATACAGATAGGTCTCTTTACCTTTATAAACGAGACTTTTACTACTTGAATAAATGATAAATCAGTTATTCAGTAAATTTATATTTAGATGATTTATGTTACTTAATTTGTATTTTCATGTGGTGTTTAATTCTGGCAAGTATAATATCCCCACTGAGCTTGTGGTTTTGCTCATCCCATCAATTCATAACATTTCAGGTTTAAGAGATGGAATGTGGAAAGAGAGGCGATGGGTGGTGATTATTTATCGGTATAGAAATAGAGAAATTAATATAATTGCATTTTAGAAAGTTAAATCTCTTATTTTATAAATTCTATTGATTGGATAAAGGTTGACTTTTTAATTTAAATAATATGATTATTGTTCAAAGAGAATTTCATAAGGTTTATTTTTACTTTTAAATCATATGTGTTAGACTTAGTTAAAGTATCATATATATATATATATATATATATATATATATATATGCAAAGACTTGTGTGAGATCGTCTCACGTAAGCCCTTACGTGAGATGGTCAGAAAGTGATAACTTTTGTGAAGGAAAGTGATAATAACTTAATGAAAAGTGATAATGTTTCTTTCATGAACAATTTATAGTATAAATAAAAAGTGATAATATTTTATAGCGAAAGTGATAATGATTTATATCGAAAGATATAACTATTTTAAAAAGTAAAAAATGATCTCACGTAAGACGGTCTCACGCAAGACCTACCCATATATATATATATATATATATATATGTATGTATCTTCAGTTTAAAGCTTCCGCTAGTTTAAAGAAATAATGTTTTGAATAAAATTAATATTTAGTCATGTCCTAAATAGTTTTAATTTTATACTTATATATATGAAATTTTGGGATGTGACATGCACTTATTAACATCAGCCGATGTATGATGCAAAGTCTGAGTTATGGAGGAGATGGTTCCCATTTTCTACAATGGGTAGCGAACTTGCAAGAAGTAGCTCAAGGCAGACTCCAACAGAGGCAGCGTTCTTCGCGATGGGATTGCGGATGGCGGCGCCTTCTCTGCTAAGGGATTTATGGCTAAAAAACTCCGGTGGTGATGGCGATAAACCGAGCAGCAGCCGGGAGCTCAATTGAGTGACGAATAATAGAAAATCAGTAATGGGCTTCGGAGGGGGGCTGAAGGCGGCGGCAATACTCTGAAGATTTTGGCAGCGCCTGGTTTATTATCCATTTTGTAGTTGTGATGACTAATTCAACAATTCATCAAACCACGGGGAGGTAGGTACTATTGCTTAAGTGATCCAACGTTTCTTGTAATTTTATAGAGACGAATCATCAACGGAATGGTTACTTAACAAGTAAAGAAAAATGATCAAAATAAACAAGTAAATAATGATCAATCAAACAAAGATAGAATGAAGGTGATTGGTTTTTCAAGTTAAACAAAAGTGAGATTAACAACAATTAAGAAGTGGTACTTCTAGGAACTATGCATCAAATTCATATGTATCATGGATATAGGAATAAGGGCCAACACTAAATCCTTCTAAACTTCCTCTCGAAATGAATAGAATGTGAATCCAATTAAGAATCCAAAAATACCTCAATAGATTGGATTTTACTCAAACAATTCTAACTAGGTACTAAGCTTGAAATGAGAGCCCCTTCACACAATTAATCGACCTCTCGATCTAACCAATCGGATGTTCTATCAAAAAGATCTAAATCCTAAAGGACATATCTATCTCTTTAAGACTTATAAAGCATATGAAGTGTTTGATGAATTGATTCAATGAACTATCCTAAACATATAATTGATTTATCAATCTAATTACATGCCCATCACAATTAACTACATAAATCAACAATACAAATCAAGCAATTAACAATCAATGATAGAAAATTATAAATCTAATCAACACATGAATTAAAATACATGAATCCCCAAAATTAACCAACTCTCATGTTGTTAATCTCACAAGGGAGATTAGCCCACCATAATCATAAGATAATTAACATAGACATTAAAAATCTTACAAGTCACGACAAACAAATAGGTTTACTACAAAAATTAGATGAAAACTTCCTTGGATTGGCTCCAATGGTTATCTCATTCCTTTCCTTGTATTTCCCCTCTCTTCCTTGCTTCTTTTCTTCACTTGGATGAAGGATTTATGGTGAGATAAAGATGGATTAAATAGATGGATGAAAGTGATAAAGGATACGGTGTAGAATGAAGGAATTGGTGTATGAGGTATGTGGGCAGCTGAATTTTGGATCCAAGATCATCAAAATGTTGAATGAATTGGTATTTATACCCCTTGGAGACCTTCTAGAAGATTTATGGAAATTTTCTGATTCTGCACCTGCACGACTCGTGTGTTGCAACATGGCTCGAGTCGTGTCAGGGTTCTCGGTCAACACTTACTTAAGACAGCACATGAATCGTGTGCTGAAACATGGCTAAAGGGTGGCCGTGTTGGATATTCAGATGCTGGTGCACGGATGCCTATTATAGACCCATGTTTAGTACACGGGTCGTGTGTTGCAATATGGCTCATGCACCCTACACGGCCGATCGTGTTTGTGCTGCCCTATTTCTTCTTTCTTATTTCATCTCCCGTCTCTGTTTTTGCTCTGTTTTCACATGTTTTACATATGATTAAGTTCATTCTCATACATTTCCATGAAAACACATCACACCACCAAATAACACATAGAAAATGGATAAAAAGTTACGAAAATGAATATAAAAAGACAATAAAAACTAGGTGAAAATATCACTAATTACACCCCCAAACTAAACGTGTTGCTCGTCCCCGAGCAACGAAAATGATAAATCAATGGGGAGATTTTCACCTAGGAAATGACCTAATGAATGTAAGTAATAGCACATCAATCACAATAATAATTATAAATTATGCTAAGTTATCCTACATCATTAGACTTATGACATGAGAAATTAACAAGTTCAATCAAAAGAGAATAAAGTGCAATATAGTCCCTTTTATTTTATTCCAAACCTCACATAAGTTTATCAATTTCACTCAACACTTTTATAAGTATGGTAAATCAATACTCATCAATTAATTGGCTCGATTCACCATAGACTTGCTCATGGACTATATTCACAAACCACCATAATATCAATCAATAATCAAAAAGGTCTTTGATTAAGGATGTAATGATAGGCTCTTTGGTAGGATAGGGTAGGAAAAATTTAGATAAAAGTGACTAAACAAGTGTAAGTAATCGAAGAGGTAGCTACTTTTTTCTATTCCTCCACTTCTCTTCCCTTCTTATTCTTTGCAACATTCAAGCACTAATCATCACTTCTTTTGATTTTCAACTATTTTTGATTGTATGCTCCCTTCTTTTGATATTTAGTTTCTTGAGCGTCTTTGTTTCTTCACTCCTTTTCTTATTTTTAAGGTTGCATATGTACTCTTGTTTATGCTCTTTTCATCCTTTTTCTTGCTTCTTTACAATTCTCTTTTCTTCTTTTGTTATCTCATCATACCTTTCTAGCTACCATCTCCTCGATCACTCACAAAATGTATATATACATATATATATATATATATATATATATATATATATATATATATATATATATATATATATATATATAAGGCTTATGTGGGTAATCAAGGCTTGTAATGTGCTAAATTCACAAGAAATAGGTTATAGGCTCAAAATGATTAACTAGGGATGATGTTCAAGGTATGAAAATATTTGGCAATGACTACTCTTGACAAGGATGGCCTTAAATCATCTCATCAATCTCTATTAATCAGGTTCATTCCTATAGTCTTTGAGCAAGTATTTAGCTTATCAAAACACAATCAATCCACTCATGAAAAGATATATTATGTATGCACGGTCGAGGCTCAAACACTCACGAGTTTATGCTCGGACCTAAAGGAACTTATTACACCTTATTCATCTCGAAATTGAATTTAAGCAACGCATGTCATAATTTGAAAATGTAGAGATTCTTAATCACAACTTGTTATCACTTATCACCATAACATATCATCACTCACATTCAAAACAACTCACGACATCCTAAACAAACCACCAAATCAACCCTATACAAGAATATAAAATCACACTATACATAAAAATAAATGAAACCAAACAAAAACACCTAACATGCAATAACAAAAATCACCACATAGAGAAATGAAACACAAAATCCACCCATCCATGATCAATATAAGTCACATCTCATCTCATCCTTAATTGAAAAGAAATCCTAAATTATGAAATTGAAACATCCCAAAACAAAATAAATGAAGTATAAAATCCATCACAGTCCAAATTAACTAGAAATGATCTAAAGAAGTGTTGAGCACTAAAAGTACTCCCTTTAATTCTCCGGAGGAGGAGGTGGCGGCTGATATGATCCCCAAGGGTTGTAGGCACGGGGAGATGCGGGAAATTGAAAGTTGAACATCATAGTGAGCATCACTTCCATGTTGTTTGAGTGTATGCGTGCTAGCTCATCGTAGTAATATCCCCGACGTTGTTCTTCACGAATCTCCATCATAAGCACTCCTTGCCTTTGTTTCTCTTCACGAAAATCTCTTATTTGTTCTCCATGCAAGTGTTGCGTATGCCTTATCCCTCACACTTCTTCTTCTAGAGAGTTCAACCTTGCATTCCCCACTCCAGGTCCCATAAACTGTTGCTGTTGCTGAAACTCATCCTCTTGAAATTCATCTTCTTCTTGCTCAAATACTGGAGGCTCTGGTGCTTGCTCCTCAAACTCTACATGATGAGGTTGCTCTTCTTCATCCCCTACCTCCATATCCACTGGCTCAGCTCTTAGATCTCTTAACTTCAGATTTTCTTCTACTTTCATCTGTTGGAGCACTGCCTCCACTCATTCTCTATTTTGTCTATAAAAAGCTCTCACAACTGCAGAGTGGTTGGGGCTCGACATTGTCAAGTTTTGCAGCTTTCGTTGCCCGAACACTGTGGTGAGCTCAGGAGCAGGTAAATGGAATGGAGCTCCCTTATCTTACCTTAAACAATACATGTTCCCTATGAACGATAGGAACTTCATCCGTATAAGCTGTGTGTAGGTGAGTCCTTCACTAACCATCATGTGTGGCATACCTCTGAGGTCGATGCCTAACTCTTGAGCAATCATGGTCACCATTCCCCCAATCATTATTCCTCGAGTATTTTGCCTTTTCGCCACTCTCTCAACATGCTGCGCAAAGTGAGCTGCAATGTTCACCTTAAACTCCCGATATAAACTGAACATGATGTACAACTGTTCTCACCAACGGATCCACTCTCAAACCCCCCCATAATGGTGTTTGATACAATCTTTTTAAGGTACCTCATTACCGGGTTTCTAATTGTTGTTCCCTTGGAAGAGCTTGGTATGTACTCATACTGTTCAGTTCCATCATTTACTAATTTTCTCCACCAGGTTTGTTGGTTGAAACCCCCTCCTGGCAAAAAGCTCTGATTACCTCTCATAATCGGGCACCCAAAAAATCTGTTTATCTCATTCAGAGGTACCTTCTCCCTTATTTTATTGTTCTGCTGAAATGTGATCGAGATAGGAAACTTGTTCCTATCCTTCTAAACCTCCAATGTGCTCATAAATTCGGCTGTGAGATGGAGGTAGATGGGAGGCCTCTTGTCAAAGAATGCTTCCATTTCCACACGCTGGAATAAAGTCCTCAGGTCATTCTCAATTCCAAGACCAACCATGGTGGCTTGATCTTAGAATCGAGTTGGCTTGATATTGGGTACTACGGATTCCCATCTTAGTGCATATTTCTCCCATTCCGTGAATTCAACTCCAAAATTCATGGGATGTATTTCATTCATTATCAAATGTGCATCGAGGTTCGATAATTCCATATTTGACTCAACAATAATGAAGTCCTTATTGCGTTTCCTCACTCTTCTTTCAGCCATCTAAAATATTCAACAAGTTTCAAGTTATATTCGGCTTCATCTCAAGGCAAAATATCTCATATCGCAATAGAATCATCACTTGTTATTCAACTAAGTGTTAACTCTAGCATACATTCAAGAATAACAACAATATTCCCAAGGATTTTCACATTTTAATCCAAGCAACTTTTCAATAATTTATTCAAGTTTTTGCTATTAATTCAATCAAGTTCAACATCTCAATCCTTCCATTCTTTCATGAATTCATCACATTTTCTTTTCCATGTGCACAACTAATATCAACAATGCTTCATTATTTATGTAAAAGCTTTCAATTTGATTCAAAACTTCACTTAGGAATTTCATCAAACACATGGCATTCATATATTTCACAATCATTTCAACAAGAGTTTTTCAATTCCCTCATGCTCAAATCTTCAATGCTTAAGCTAATTTGCAACCATACAATCATCATAAGGGCATTATCAATCAATATCCAACAACACATGCACCTAATTCAATTCCTTCAAAAATCCCCAAATTCAAATGCTCATGAATCCTAATTCATGCGCAATTTCAATCAATCCATCAATTAGACTTGCAAATTCATGTTTCAAAATCCTATGCATGCTTCAAACATGTTATCACCCAAAGCTCATACAAGAATTTTGACATTTATACCTTTAATTGAAAACTAGAGTTCGAAGTGTCATATTTTGATTTTTTTTGGAATCAAATGGAAAAATTGATGTTAAGACCTTGAGAATCACACTCTAATCACTCAATCTTACCAATCTTTGATGTTTGTTGACAAATTGTGGAGTTTGGAAATTTAACCGCACAATGGGAGGTGTTTGGACATGAAAGAAATGAGCAACTTGTGTTCTATCAGCCAGCTTTTAAATCTGATTGGAGACGCGACATGGCTCGTGTCGGAGACACCACTCTTGTCTCAGCACTCAACATGAGTCATTTTCGTAACACGATCAGGTCATGTCCGTGTTGAGCTTTCTAATGCCGACGCACGACCATCCCTTACAGGGCTGTGTCAGAGACACGACTCGTGCGTCTGAGCAAGATACGATTCATGTTCTGAATATGAGCAGTTATCGGTCGTGTTCATGCTTCAGGTGCCAGTACACGGCCACCTGCTATAGGGCCATGTACTGAACACAGCTTGTGTAGCATCAGACCTGTTTTCTCCAATTTTCAACTTCAAATCTTGTCTTTCCCTGTTTTTTATGCTTCCAATACTCCTTATTCATGCTCACAACTTATAAAACATCATTAGCTCAACATTAGTTATCAAAATACGGATTATCATCTACTTCCACACAACTAATCGGACTAAAATCACACCAAAAACTCATGAAAAATTTTTCAAATTTGCCTAAAAAATACGAGAAAGATATGCTTACAAGCAAAACATATAAAGTTACACCACACAACATCCCCCAAACTTAAATCGAGGCAAGAATCGAGAATTAAGTTTATAAAAAAATGGTGAGATATACCTACACACTTCAAATTAAGCACTTCTCGTATCTTCAATACGCATTTTCCTCACAAGTACAATCTACCTACAAAACCCAAACAAGAAACTATTTACAAACCTACACTACCAAAAGGATACGAGTGTTTAAGAAGTGAAGGTGTCAACCTACACCAACTCCCTTCGAGAGGGAGAATAGTAATGTTTCACCCGTTGACCATTGACAACAAAAGCATTCCCATCCGATCCTTCAAGCTTCAAAGATCCATCATCTCTAACCTCAATCACCAAGTATGGACCAGTCCATTTTGAATGAAGTTTTTCGGGGAATAGTTTGAGTCTTGAGTTGAAAAATAATAGAATATTATCCCCCGGAATAAATTCCTTCATTTTAATCCTCTCATCATGCCACCTCTTAAGCTTTTCCTTCAAAATCCTTGAGCTTGAGTAAGCTTCCTCTCTAAACTCCTCTAGCTCAACTAATTGGAGACACCTTTTCTTTTCGGATTCTTTCTCATCAAAGTTCAACTTCCTATGGGCCCATAATGCCTTATGCTCTAACTCCACGGGCAAGTGACAAGCCTTTCCATACACAAGCTTATATGATAAAAAATACATGAGCAGTCTTATAAGCCGTTCGATAAGCCCATAGAGCATCGTCTACCTTAGAAGACCAATCCTTACGATTTTCATTGACTGTATTTTTAAGAACAAGCTTCACTTGCCTATTTGACACCTCTGCCAAGCCGTTTGTTTGAGGATGGTAAGGTGTAGAAACCTTATGCTTTACTCAATAGCCATTCAAGAGCTTCTCAATAAGCTTGTTGATGAAGTGAGATCCCCCATCACTAATCATGGCCCTTGGCACTCCAAACCTAGAAAAGATGTTCTTCTTTAAGAAAGCTTTGACCACTAGAGCATCATTTGTCCTTGTCGGGATTGCTTCCACCCATTTAGAAACGTAATCCACTACAAGCAATATGTAGAGGTAACCATTGGAAGGTGAACGATGAAGAAGTGGTGTTTTCATTAAGAAGTGCTATGAGGCATCCGGATGAAAAATAAGAATGTTGAAGGATTGAATTGATTGATGAGATTGTCCATAAAAACTTGACATTTCTCTTATCCAAGGATTCTCTTGAGACAAGCATAAGTCATTCTCTTACTTTATCTTTAAACTCTACTTCTTTATATTATTTAGAAAATGATGATATAAATGATTGCTTACATGATTTGAATGCTTGTAGGGAAATGCAAGAAGATGAAGCTAAATTGATGTACTATGAAAAGAGAGAATATCTTCCATTGGAGATGGAGAGTGAAGAGTCCAAGGTTTAAAAGGGGAAAGAAGAATTGAAACCATTACCCGATCACCTTATGTATGCGTACTTGGTGGACAACAAGACATTTTCAGTAATTGTATCATCTTCTCTTTCATCTTTAGAACTCGAAAAATTGTTGAGGGTTCTTCGAAATTATAAGAGTGCTATAGGATGGAGTTTGGATGATTTAAAATGAATTAATCTCACAATATGCATGCATCATATAAGGTTGATAGATGAAGATAAGTCATGCATATAACCCCAAATGCGTTTGAACCCAATTATGCAAGAAGTGGTAAGGAAAGAAATTTTGAAATGGTTAGATGCTAGTATTGTTTATGCCATAAGTGATAGTCCTCATGCGAGTCATTTGCATATTGTGGCTAATAAAGGGGGATTAGCCATTGTTAAAACAGAATTTGATAAAGAACTTGCTACAAGGATAAAAATGGGTTGGAGAGTGTGTTGTGATTATAGGAAGCTTAATGAAAATACCCATAAAGATCATTTCCCTTTATCTTTTATTGATCAAATGCTTGATAGGTTAGCAGCAGTTTCAATTTCGCTTCTCCTCCTTTCTCTTCAACCGATGTTGTTGTGTATAATCCCATCGCCCTATCTACTACTACTCGATCACCATCTCAATTTTCCAATCGTATCTTTTCTATTCACGCTCCCGCGCTCTGGATATACCGATCCCCTCTTACCGTTCCTTAATAGCTAGTGTTTTTTTTTCTAATATTCTTTGGTGTCTAATTTGCCTTTATATCACGCGGTTTAATGTGCCCTTTTGTGCAAGATTTCCTAAAGTTACAATCTGGGAAGCAGTTCCTTTGCGTAATGCTATTATAGTTGTTTTTGTGGTATTAAATTACAGATATCCAGTCCTTTAATTGCTAGTTTTTGTTTTTTAATCTTGTTTTGGGTTGGGGTTTGGCATCGGCATAATTGAGGAAATAAAGATGAGCTCTCCCGCTAGTGAACGCCGTAAGTGCGGCAATAGGGGGGCGAAAGCTAGCATTTCGGGTTGGAGAGCTTTTGACCTTAAGCAAAAAAGGAAGACGCAGGATATTGAATCAGACAGTAATCCTGAAGATTATCCATCCTTATTTGTTCCGAAGACCCCTTACAAAGATAGGGCGCCCTTAGAGAAGCCTTTTTCATCTGTAGTAGCAGCTTCAATGAATTTTCCTTCCTTAATGGATGTTGCAATTACAAATAACAACTTGCAAACGCAAGTGCCAGCAAGCACTTCTTTTTTGGGTACAGCTCACTATGCTGCTGAGGCCTCTGACAGCATTGAAGCTGGTCGGAAACTTAAAAATCTTCACCCATGGGCAGAGAAATGCTTGATTCAGGATGTCTTAGCTGGTGTAAACAACAATCTTAATGTGGCTTCATCTTTACTGGAAGCAATGCATATCTGTGAAAATGAAGATGGCAAAAAGGACATTGACTCAAATGGGAATAGTGGCAAGAACAAAGAAATTGAATCAAATGGGAATGATCTCCTATCCACTTACATTCATGGTAATCTAGTGGTTGAAAAGGATTGTAATAGCTTTGCACGTGATCCTTTGGATGATAGTTATAAACAATCCCAGCGCAATGTCAAGTCTCTACCCATTATATCCGAGCCTGAGTGGGAAGAGGATGATGTTTATCTAGTCCACCGTAAAGATGCAATGAGGAAGATAAGGTAATGTGCACGCTGAAATTCCTTGATCCCTTTTTTTTATGCTGTAAAGTGATCTCTATTTAGAACTGTTGATTGTGCACAATTTTTGGATGGAGTTTGCATTTTTTACCTAGTATTATTTCAATCGAACCACTTTTCCAAACTACTGGATGGTAAGGAAGGATGCCATGCTAATTTAAATTTACAAGTATATAGTCTTTATTATCATGGTTCGTATGCTATCAGAATGAACCCTCGGAAATTTCGAGAGTGTTCTAAGGTTGCTCTTGGATTGAAGGATATGAATTGTGGAGAGGATTTGGAGGAAGGATCTTATAAAGACTCAATTGATGAATTTCAAATCTGCCAATGTCACTCTGAAATTAATTCAAAATAATAGTTTGTATCTTAAATACACTGTAAAAGAATTCATCTGAATAGTTTCATTTGATTTGTCATGGATTTCAAATCTTGTCCTCTTAAATTTTCAGTCGAAATGCAACCTAATTGATTTCTTCCTTAGGCTTTTGATACATTTACCAGTTCATCTCCAACTTATTGAAGTGATTGGAATTTTTTTTTTTTTTTTGGAATGGCTGCCATGTAATTTTTAACCAAAAGTCATTTTTCGTAGACTAGGTTCCATTGTTGCTTTGTTTCTTATTGTCTTAATTCTTTTCATCTTATTTGATCAGATCAGCATCTCATTATTCTAAGGCGTCAAATGATGCGTACATAAGAGGCGACCATACTGCTGCTTGCCATTTCTCACTTATAGCTCAACGGGATTGGAATGCTTCCGAGAAGCTTAATGCCAAGGCAGCCAAAGAAATTTTGAATGTCAGGAACTGTGAGAAAGATCTTTGGACATTGGATTTGCATGGTCTTCATGCAGCAGAAGCAGTCGAAGCATTGCATGATCGTTTATGGACTGTTGAATTCTTAGTGTCACCGGAGCTGGGTGGAGTTCAAAAGGAATCTGGGATGTTGCTTGCTCCGCATGTGCAGTCTAAGAGTCCATTTGAATTGCAAAAGGATGGGAGACAGCCCCATCCCTTTACGCAGAGTTCAACATTACTACAAGTCATAACAGGTATGGCATTACTAAATGAAAAATAGTTTTGTTGATACTATTGCGTTATCACATGTGCGTAATGTTGAAGACAATATCAGAACCCTCGTTGCAAATAGAGTTGTTGATTACTGTCAGCTCTTCTTTATATAGAAGATTATTAACAGCTTAGACTAGGGAATATGAATTTTATACACTCCCGTGCACCCACATTCAGAATTCATACACTAATGAATAAGAATTTATATACTTTATTAGCTAAGTTTCTGTTAGTTTTTTAAAGAAAAACTGAGTATAAATAAATTATAAATTTATCGAGAAACATAGTATACACCCGGGGGCGTGCAGGATACTAGGATATCAACTCAAATTTTGATATTTGCTTTTCCCTCAGGAAAGGGTAATCATAGTAGGGGAACAGCTGCACTCCCATCAGCTATCAGAAACTTTCTCAATGAGAATGGATAAAGCTTCTTAGCTGTTCCTTTTAAAATGCTGTTTACCGAAGAAGATTTTCAATGAGTATGTAACTATGATGCATGTAGGTATCGCTTTGACGAGACTAGGCCTGGTGTCATCATGATACGACCCAAATTTCGGCTACCATGACCTTTTCCAGTTGCGGGAATTTAATTGTGACATCACTGTTGGCACAACTTGCTGATATCGGGTTTGATCTATTTTAATTCTTAGGTGCAGAATTGTCACTCTTAAATTAGCTAGCATTTTTACACATCTGCAGCACAGACTGAATGAGAGGTTATTATTATTTTTATGATTGTTACAAACTTTAATTGCACCAAAATTTCATTACATGTCTTTAACTAATTCTTTATCAGGCCTTTATGGTCTCCAATACTTTTTTTTTTTAGGAATATGGGACCCACATAAAATAATTAATATATCATTCAACACTGATACACATACTCACTTCACATTAAATATTATATTTTTCCACCCATTATCTATTAAAATATACTCCCTCCGTCCCAGTGCATTGCGAACACTACCTTATTATAAACTATAGGTAACTGTCTCCATTTCACTGGGACGGAGGGAGTAATACTTTTTGTTATGGGTATTATATCCCCCATGCTTGTTAGGCCCAAGAGGCCCAATAAGATCCATTATACTTGAAGAGGAAGGCCCAATCCCTCGGCGGCCCAACTCGGGAGCAGAAATGAGAAAGGGATTAAGGCGGCCCAAAAGAGATCACAGCAGCCCGCCAGCCCCAACCCAGGAAAGAATGAAGACGAGCCCATCAAACAGGGACGAAGCCAGGAAAAGCCTTCGGAAGGAAACCACCTCGGCGTCCACCCTCCCCCTAGTCGAGACCTCGGATGAGCCCCCAGCACAGAAAGCCAACCTATCCGAAGACAAAGGGAGGCAGCGAAAGCAAAACAGTAAAGAACAGACACCATAATGAAAGAGAACAAATACTGCAGGCTAGAAGACAACACCAACGTGAAGAAGAGATATTTTGGGCAGCAATCCTAACTAGAAGACAACGATTAACTGGCACGCTCTGCTCCACCAACCAATGGATGCCAGCAAAGGACGGAGACACCCTGCAAAACCCCTGCAGTGCAACATACGGCGCCCAGGCTCCTCCTGCAGCTGGTCAGTGTACCAAACGGTTCAATTAAAGACGGCTTGTTTCGTCCAGGTGGCGCAAGGCGATTGACTAGATTTTAGGGTTTTAGGACCAGATAAATAGCCTCTCTCATAGGAGAGAGGCAGGACATTAACACTCACTTTAGACATTACACTTGTAAAAATTTGGAGAGGATAAGTGTTGTTCTAAGGGAGAGTAATAAAATCGGTTGAGTTCTTTGGTGGAAATCGAATCTTTTACAGGCTTTAATCTCTGTATTTGTTTTGATTTTATGGTTTATTGTGTTTGATGATATTCGTTCTTGATTTCGTTATTAAAAATTAACGAGCCAAGAACAGCCGTCAACACTTTTTAATCAACGTGCAAAAAGCAAACGTAAACATTGAAACGGAACGGAAAGAGTATATAGTAATGAATGAATGTATTAATGTTGTACTAATGACTCATACATGAATCTTAATTAGTATTTTGTTTGAGTTTCAATTATTATAAAGTAAATACTCTTCGTCACTGTTTTGTTTGAGTCTCAGTTACTATAAAGGAAAATACTATTCGTCACTGTTTTGTTTGAATCTCAATTACTATAAAGGAAAATACTCTTCGTCATGTGTTAAGATTTATATTTGTTTTTTTTCATGTATATTTGTTTCTTTTTCACGTAGGTCGAAAGATATACTTCCTCTCCTACATTTATTTTTTGCATGTTGATTAAAAAATATAATATTTTAACGAATAGTAAATTGAGACAATGTTTAATGTAAAATGAGTAGATAAATTAATATTTGATGTGGGTCCCACAATATATTGATTGTTTTATTTGGATTTTACTTTACAAAAATAAAAATATATACACTGAAAAGTGGGAGTATATACTTTGTGATCTACGAGTAACAAATCAAAATAGTTAAACATACTTTTCAGTGTGATGAAAGAAATAAATACTTATCTCAACTTCAATTTCTGTTTTTAATAAAAAATAATAATAATAACACTTAGCGAATTGAGGGAGTACAATTTATTTATTACTCAAAAATATAAAATTACTCTTTATAATAAAAAAATAAACTTTCCGAAAATATATGAACCCAAGTTTGTAAGAAGACAGAATTGAAGATGCAAAACATATACCCATAAGATACGGAGATGAAAACGGTAAACTTAAAATAAATTGAATAGACAGTATCACCCCACGCAAACTCACTTCGCTTGTAATATAAGAAAGTAGTTGAAATGAAACGAAATGGAAGAAAACATTGTGGAAAAGCAACTGAATATTGAAACACATTAACACACGAGACGAGAATTACAGAGGATAAATGAGTTGAGTCCCTGCATATCATATCAATGTCAAAGTTCAGAAAGGATGGCGGGGATGTAATGGGACAATTCTGCAGTTAGCGACTGAAAGCCGTTGACTAGCTGCGTGTGAAATTCCTGATCTTCCTCCCCAATTAGTCGAAAGTGCACGCGTATAGCACGCTTGCAAACAGCCATAAATTCAAGCAGCGCAGCAATCAGTTGCTGTAGCTCCTGTGACCGCAGCCTTGTTGCAGGTTCGCCCGAAAGGAATGCAGTACAAACACTGAGAACTCCACTGTTCACCTGTAGTAGAGTCATATTAACACGTCAAGAAGTACAAGCAACAAAAACAATCAGTCAACAGAAGGTGTTGTTACTCACTTGAACTGCAACTGACCCTTGAAGTATCCTTTGCAGACTCTGGAGCCGTGGCAGTTGATCACCTTCTGAACTTCGTGGTTCTTCAAGTTCATTTCTCAGAGCAGCTGTTCTAGTTTCAATCATCCCAATTGCATTCTCCACTGGCGAGAACTCCAGTGATTCTGATTTGATTACCTGGAGCCGATTTACTAGAGCAGGGAAAGAACCCTCTGTCTGTAGTACTGTACGTCGTTTCCATTGGTCTTCCAACCCACCTTGAGTCTTGCCATTTTTTGTGAAGGGAGTATCAAACAAAAATCTGTCAAAAACTCGTGCTCGAACACTCCCTGTGGAGAGAGAGAATATTCTCTCTCTTCTGCTTCCTAAGTCCTCGTCTTCCATTACGGGATCCACAGCAGTTATCTGCAGATAGCAAACTTCTGGCTGCAGTTCATCAGCTTTGACCTGTCTTGAGTCTGGGATTATATGCAATGTCGTACCATCCATTCTTGACTCATATATATGGCTAAGTTTCTCCATTATGTCACCCAACCTTACATCCCGAGGTTCCCTGTATACGTACTCCTTCCTATCTAGCTTCCCAAATTTTTCACCATAAAACCCTACTCTATAATATGTAGCATCTGCAAAAGGTATGGGGCTGGATTCCTGCTCAAGGATCGACTCATATATATTAGTTAGCATTGTGTGGCACTTGGCCAGCAGCCCATATGCCCTTCTACTCTTATACACCGGAATCACAAGTTCCAGGATGCTGGCACAGAAATGGTGAAGCTCAGCTTGAGAGAAAAGCTTATTTGCAAGTTGCAGGTACTTGACAGCTGAGTCAACAGTGAGTTTCGAGGCACCATATCCTTCTACTTCTGCTGCTGAAGCCTCAGAAGTTATCTCACCACTAACCATGGGGCATATTTTACGCAATGCACATACATGATCAGAGCTCCACACTCCATCATTCCTAGTTACAAGGGCCTAAGAAAATGGTCCGTGTCAGCATAAAAAAATGCATGCTATACATCCATACATCTTAAATCCATATCAAAACCATGATAATGGAAAATGGTTTTAAAAATCACTATCATATAATATATACTCCACACACAGATATGATTTGTATATGCCTAGAGGTCGTTTGCTTGTGGGCATGGGATATAAAGGTATTGCGTATAATGGGATTTGTTTGACGTGATTAATTATATTGTTGTTTGGTATGATGGAAAAATGAGATTGGTGATAACTAGGTATTAGTTATTTTATGTTTGTTATTGAGTATTAACAAATGAGACAATAAGTAAAATGACATATCAGCATAAAAAAATGCATGCTATACATCCATATATCTTAAATCCATATCAAAACCATGATAATGGAAAATGGTTTTAAAAATCACTATCATATAATATTATATACTCCACACATAGATATGATTTGTATATGCCTAGAGGTCTTTTGCTTGTGGGTATGGGATATAAAGGTATTGTGTATAATGGGATTTGTTTGACTTGTGATTAATTATATTGTTGTTTAGTATGATGGAAAAATGAGATTGTTGATAACTAGGTATTAGTTATTTTATGTTTGTTATTGAGTATTAACAAATGAGACAATAAGTAAAATGACATATTTACCCTTATTATTATTATTATTATTATTATTATTATTATTATTAAGTATTATTTTTATTATTAATTATTAATTTTAATTATCAATATATATTATTAATTATTATTATTAATATTATTTATTATAATTATTAATTATTATTATTATTTATAATTATTATTACTACTATTATTATTATATATTATTAATAATAATATTATTAATTATTATTTTTAATATTATTATTTATTAATATTTATTATTATTGTTAATTATTATTATTAATACTTTTAATTATTAATTATTATTATTATATTAATATTATTTATTATCAATTATTATTAATTAATTATTATATTAATTATTATTATCAATATATATTACTAATTATTATTATTAATATTACTTATTATAATTATTAATTATTATTATTATTTATAATTATTATTATTATTATTACTATTACTATTATGTATTATTAATAATAATATTATTAATTATTATTTTTAATAATATTATTATTTATTATTAATAATTATTATTATTATTAATTCTTATTAATACTTTTAATTATTAATTATTATTATTAATTAATTATTATTATTATTGGATAAGGGTATAATGGTAAAATTACATTTAATACCTAGGTATTAAATGGTGGTATTGTGCATCCCACTTATTGAGGTGGGATACACAATACCAAAGGAATGGTATTATTAATATATGGGGATTTTAATACCTTTGACCAAGTATTATTAATACATCGAGACAAACGTCGTGGTATTACGAGGTATATTGCATCAATCCCACCTTAATCATGGCAAGCAAACGACCCCCTAGTATATCTGTAATAAAATTAAATAACAGAAATTGAAGGATAGTTGAGCTTATCAAAGTTCAAGTTTGAGAGCTTGTTTGTACCACCACGCCTCTTTTTATCCCTAAAACTCTATATGTTAGCAGTCAAAATTCTGCGTGAATCCTTGGTAAATCCACATCATCATAAAAGAGTGGAGCTCAACTCAATAACAAGATATACTGGGATTTAAAAACCTTAACACCTTACGCTACAGACTTTGGGTATGTCAACTTTTACTATATACCTCATCTGATGTTTAATTGAGTAATAAAATCATAAGAGAAGGATTACAAGCAGACAGATTATATTATTAGGCTCTTCAGTATGGTAAATACTTTTTATTGTTAGCGAACTGCATTGATCAACCTGAATTGTAGACAAATTTATGAAAACAAGGTCTATTCAAGGACGACACTAAAAGAAAGGATTGCTGAACACAGTATCCAAGGGAAAGGATTTAATCTAACCTGCATCACAACACCAGCTACAGCTACAGCACATTGTGCGGCTTCAGCCCAAGACTGCATCTCCTGATGTGCATCACACAGATGCAATAGCCACATTATGTGAAGATCTGGAACTGGAGCAAATGCCATAGCTAGTTTGTAAAAACTCTCTGCAGCAGCATATCTGTCTAGAGTCATCACAGATGCCTAAACAAAAAGTCAGACCATGACATGATTCAGTAGAAGTCCGATTTTTGTGAGTCAATTAGTCAAGAGCCAATAGTTGTCAGGATATGTTTACCAATAATGCATGTTCCAGGCTGGCATCAAGAGCCAAAAGAAGACTGTCAGAGAGGACTTTAACTTCTGACCAGGAACAGTTCTGCGGTAATTCGTTACTGGCAAGAAGAGTGTTTTCTGGAAGACCACACTCTTTGAGTACAGAAGGGCTCTTTGTTTCATCAGCCATTTCCTCCAACGATTTTCGAAGACGGCATGCTTCACCACTTTCTTCTAAAGTTCCATCAGATTTCATGTGTGTAACTTGGACTTCAGACATCAACTCTGACAATGTAATAGTCAGCACAACTCGCAATCTTGCTGTCTGCTTAAAATATGTGAAAGAGCTCTGCAACATATAACCCGTTAATTTTGGTCAATGAAACAAGATCATGTAAACTAGCAAGGTACACCAGTTAGGCTGCCTACCCGAACAAGTATCTGAAGCCCAATAACAGCCCTTTTCCTGATATTCTCATTTCGGAAAACTGCATGCCGAAGAAGATGGAAAGCAATTTGCTTTAGAAAACGATCATTTTCCCTCGACATTAGTGTTGCTCCATGAAGCTTAAAAACACTATTGAACACTGGAAAGAGAGCTTTCCAGAAAGCCAGAGGTTGGTTGTGTGAGAAGATTATCATAAATATTGATGTAATACAGTCAAGTTTGCCATAATCAGTAGCAATGGTATGGGATGCTACAGCCCCAGAAAATTTGTTAATTATTTCGAGAACTTGAAGACTCACAGCCGCACTAAGATTCTCTTCCCAAAGTTCCTGAATATAAAAACATCAGAAATCAATGACAACAAAAAATGATGTATCGTATCATTACATTAGCAATTAAAAATAATATCAGTTTCAGTACTGTGTAATTAATTGCAATGAACCCCATACCAATTTTTGCCTTAATAACGGGTGCAAAGATTCTCTTAATGCTTGGGTTGAAGCTCCAATTCTAGAAGATTGGGCCTGAGCAAGAGCTTCCCTCAAGGAATATGGCTGACTAGGAGAGCTTAGCTGGGAATTGACTCTTTGCCACAAATACCCATTCTCAGGTGTCCCCTGAGGCTGCATGAGTTAGACTCTTTAGTAATTAGCACTTCAACTGTGAATTGTTATGCATTTCAAATAGCAAGAGCAACTCAGAAAGTATGACATACTCCAACTTCTTGCCGTGCAGCCTCCAAAAGATAGTGATTAATTGCAGGAGAAAGCCTGTCAGAGTACTTTGATGAGAAGGGCTTATCTCCCAAAGGACTGCGAGAACTACTGCCCATTATCATTGAATCATCGGGTTTCTTGTGCTGGCAATATTGAAATAGACAACATAATAGAATTAGATTATGTGACTTAGGACATCAAGCATGAGAATTTAAACAAGTAAACACTACACCGGAAATATATTACACAAGAATCTGGGGATAAAACAAAATGGCATTATTTAGTAGGCTGAAGTGAACTTTACCAAACAACAGCTTAAATGAAATCCTAAACATAGATAACTAAATGGTAGTGGTACACAAAATGTACATAACAACATTGCTTTAGCAATTTAAATGTTAAATGATCACCTCATCTAAAAGCTTTAACTTGTAGAGAGGAGTATCGTTTAATGCTTAATCAACATTTATTCTAACACACCCCCTCACGTGCATGCGGGTCAATTTGCCTCATGCCTTGCACGTGGAATTTTAAATAGGTGGCAGTGAGGTAACTCTGGACCTTCATTTGGCCATGGCTCTGATGCCATGTTAAATGACCGCCTCATCTAAAAGCTTAAGCTTGTAGAGAGGAGTATCATTTAATAATTAATCAACATTTATTCTAACATTAAATATCAGTATTCTCTAACATCATTGATCTATCAGAAATATATATATATATATATATATATATATATATATATATATATATATATATATATATATATATATATATATATATATATATATATATATTTCTGATAGATCAATGATGTTAGAGAATACTGATATTTAATGTTAGAATAAATGTTGTATATATATATATATATATATATATATATATATATATATATTTATATATGTATATATGTATATGTATATATATGTATACTATCCCCTGCTGCATTCAAGCATGCAATTCTACGTGTCTTGTCTATATAAGCCACACGAATACCCTCACAGGGGGTTCTCTTATCCATTCAAACACAGATAAAATGATATAACCATAAATTGTTCAAGTATTTTTCTGCTTTGGATTTTGGAAGAGATTGGAGTACAGGCTGTAGAGCTATGTAATCTAGGATCTAAATGTGACTTTGGGACTGCTCGTCTCCTTCTGGATTTTCTCATAAATATTTGTAAACATACTTTGTTTATTCAGAAAGACAATAAACAAATGGAGTCGTATGTATCATACGAAACATTTGACAAATAGCTCTCACTTTGATATTGATTGAAGCAGGAAGATTAGTTGTGGAATAATGTCCCATCAGAAATTTGACTTGGATCAAGTTCACCTGATACATTCCTAAAACTAGATCATGCCTTAATGTTTTCAAATGCATGAACAAATAAACAAGCATGAAAATTTTGCAGCAAGACACACTTCCAGGCATTTCAAATTTTACGTTAATATCTGTATGGTGAATGCTTAATTAATTCAAATTCCAGAGAGAAGTTATTATTATCATTCTCCAGAAGGTATACAAATAACAATTGAAAGAACAAAGAATGTATAGGGAAAAAAAGAAGTCACGGCAGAAAGTTGTTGCCTTTTCTTATGCCACGGCTTCAATAGGTGTACCAAATATGCTGATTATATTAAATTTCATGTCATACCAATATATTTTTAATGCTACTCAAGATTGGAAGTTATCAAGACAAAAAGGAATGCAAATTATCATTACCTCAAAGTGAATTAAACACTCCTCCAGAAGTTTAAAAAATAATCTAGTACGAGCAATGCTTTGCTGCCACGCTTTGATAAGAGAAGGATCATCCAAATTGCGTATGATTTGCAATATGGTGATCACGACCTCACGCTTTTCACTTGAACTCAAATTGTAAAAGACAGGCATTTCATCAAGTATCTGCAAGTGTTAAAACAACTAAGCAACAGATATAATGAACAGAAAGCCAATAAAGCAAAAGCATATAAAGATATTACCACACACAGATGATCGGGCTGAAACATGTTGCATATTTAAACTAGGGAAACAGAGATAAAGACTGTCTAGGAAATATACATTACCAAGATGGCCTGCTTACATGATTAATTCAAATTCTTGAAGATATTAACTAAATACTAAAATGAAACTCATGTCTTTATGCTTAAGCTTTTAGATAGGATAGTCATATGACATGGTATCAAAGCAGCCCATGCTCAGCTTTTAGAGGGCTGTTTATATGTGGACAAGGGGGACTAACTCAGCTAAAAATGATTAACAAGGAATCGCATTTGAGAATCAGACATGAGTTATCAAAATAATGGAGTTGAATAGCTTATAAATTAGTGACTACTACACCTATAACCAATTCAATTTAGGATTGGAGCTCACTTAGACTGGTAGTATTCTCCCTTTCATGTTGGTGTGCTATTGTGGATTGTATCATGGTGGTACAAAAAATTCCATGTGCATGGTGGTACAAAATAACCTAACTCACACCAGAGTGGATCCAGGATTAAAATTTGTGGATACCATACGTAACTATTAAAATATTATATAATACAGAGATTAAGAAAACTCACTTTTAACTTACTTTATTGACTTTTTCTGTTGAATGGGTTTTAGGAAAACTATGTTAACATATAAGGCGGACAATATAAGGCTGACCATGTTAACATTTTAGGATGGCAGCTCACTTTTAACTTACTTTATTGACTTTATAGATAGACGGACAGTATAAAGCGACCATGTTAACGTGGTGTAGAACCAAGGCCAAATGAAAAAGATGGGATTGTATCTGTCCATCTCCCATATATGAAAAAATTCCAGGCACAAGGCTTTGGTGCTAATTGACCGAGGGTGCACCGTGCGTGTGAGAGTAATTCATTAAATATTAAATGAACACATCTCTACAAGTTTAAGCTTTTAGATGGGGCAGTCATTAAACACCAACACAGGTATAAAAAATTTTATAATTGAAATTATAAAATAATTAAAAATATATATTTTGGGGTACAGCTGTACTCCATTGTACTCCACTCCCTCTGCCACTGCCTCACACAAGTGGCCACTTTAAGATATTAACTCATACATGATACTAGTGTGTATAAGTTTAAGCTTTTTGATAAGATAATCACATAGCAGACATCATTTATGTGTTTCAAATAAACTTGATTGATTTACCTTTATAATTCCCTAGTGAGAACAAAATTCACTTGGTATAAGCACATGGAGGAATAACAAGATGAGCTCAATATTAAGTTTGTGTTTTTAGGGAATATGACAATGTAGAAGCCCTTTACCATGTAAGAACTTCACATTTCTAAAGGCAAAGAAAGGTTGAAGAATCTAAGATGACATTTATAATGACAAGACAATTTCAATTGCATAACAGAATTATCAAAAAGGTCATAACTAGTCAACTATAACGCGATAAATTTATAAACTTAAAACTAATGTCAAAATCTGAGAATTAGGTTCAATTGATAATTGTCCATCATGATAATTCAACTAATGCATATAAAGAAATGTTCACAAAGGATTACGGCATGCTCCAAGTACAAGTTATTTATTTTAAGAGCAGGACCATAATATACCAAAAATGTTCAGAAAAGGGCTGCAAATGTTGCATACTTGCATTTAACTTCTCTTCTACAGTCCAATATTACACGTGGAGAAAGAAATTATCGCCTATGAATGGTTGTTAAAGGCGCGCCTGTGGTTTTTTGGGGTTTCGGTTGATGTTCAAAAGACCCTCGCCTTTGTGTGCCTTTTTTTATGAAAAAGGCGTGTCTCGGGTACATTTCCAATTTTTGAATTTTTTTTCTATATTTTTCATTAAGAATTTAATGAATACAATGATCAATTTGATGGTGAAAAAGAGAATGAAGATTATAAGGACTATAGACCATGATAATTATGATTTTTATCTTATTGGTAATCATTTGAGTCTCTGACATTGGATATTTTCTTAAACTTGAAGGATTTTGTTTATTCGTTTTTTGTGATTGTCTATTTGTGTTGAGTACTTAAATTGTGAAGTTCATTATGACATTGTGCACGGGTTTTTAATTTGTGATTATGTTATTTATGAGTTATTATGGGTTATTATTTGATATTTTTTCATTTTTACCTTTATTTAGTAGGAAAATTATGTGTTGAGTTGGATATATTAATGTATATATGTTCAAAAGTATCTTGTACCTCAGGCGCGCCTTGCGCCTCAGGCTCCAACAAGGCCTTTGCACCTCTTGCCTTTAACAACTATGCGCCTACCAGACAATATAAGGCTCCAAGCTCTCAACAGAAAAATTCTTATGACAGGCAATTGTTTCAAAAAACATAATAGAACAAGTCCTGCTCAAAGTCTCACGTCGTGCAGAGATGAACGCCAAAACCATTTACAGTGAACCAACGCAAAAGTCTACTTTTAGAGGTAAAGTTCAAAGACAAAATATCAACAAGTAAACTCATTCATTGAAGAGTTAAAATTGAAGATGAGAAAATATAAATGTGTCACATACCTGGCCTACAAGGGGGAAGTATAACTGAGCTATGTATAGTTTATCTTCTAGCTTTTGATAGCGCACATCAAACTCATGCTTGCACAATAGAACCACCAAAATTCTAGCAGCCTACAAGTGATTGAATGAAGATGTTACAGGAATTTGGGTAACTATACAGAGTATTGGAGGGAGCAAAGATAGATAAATGTGTTTATGGAAGAAAATACATATTAGAGCCGTAATCTTTGAGGCTTAGTTATTTTGCAGAATTCACCTTTGCCCGCATAGATAAATCTTCATGGTCCCATGTTAGAAAAATCTCTTGTATTAGAATAGATGAAAGGTAATTCCTAAGATAAAGAATCACCATGTCAGATATCTGAGCATCAGTCATTGGGAGAAGGAAGTCATAATTGACTCAAGGACGAATATAATGACAAATACTAAAAACAATCATTAAAAATATTTCACGTCAAATCATTTAAGGAAAGCAGAAAGAACAGTGCTTAAAATATATAAGATCTAATAAGGAAAACAATTTGAGTTTTAATTATAATACCTAAGACAATGCTCCCATGGCTAATATATTCCACTCACCGGGCAGGCAGGCACACAACAAAGTGGACATCCCAACAAGTCAATGTGAAATGTCCAGATCAAAATACTGATTTTAGACTTAAGATAGATCACGCATAGCTGTTTAATTGTTCAGCCTCATAGTTCACCACCAAGACGTGAAGACCTATTGCCCACTGCTCAATCTAATGATTCAGATATAGGCTTACAGCACCTAACTCTCACACATACCTCGTAGAAGTCTCGTCCCAAATTGGCCTTGAAAGATACAGATTAAAAATTTACACAAAATAACCTTCACGTCTTACATCATTGTATGAAATTAGTACTATCCTGTTACCGTGATTACAGATGCGCATTAAAAACTGTGATGCCAATGATTTAATGGAAACACTCTAGAAATAACTTCACATCCAGATGTAAGAGTCAATGAGATTGTTTACTTTGTTATACAACATCTTAACAACCAACTTCATATATACTAAAACTCAGGTTCCTCAACCTTTAGGCTTTAAGGAAATTCAATGAGAGGTCTTTAGGTGTTTCCACAGATAACATGGTTGAGACAACCATCTATTTGGGTAGGCCTTCTCAAAGCCAAGCAGACCCATGGAATGGGGGACCAGCAGTGAGATGATGACACGAAGGCTTTCGATATCAACTACTTCTCAAACATTGTTAACACAAGTGGCAAAAAGAGTCAGTTGGACCCACTTAAATTCTGTAAAAACTTCTTTCTCGCAACAGAAGTGGGGCATTAGACCCCTCATTGGATGCGCGAAATCCTTAGAGTCGTTGCGCTATACATTCCTTTCCAGGAAAGCTTTTACTACACATCCAGTTGGCTCACACATGTTGATAGTACTCCTGGGGTTCGTCTCCAATACAATTTCTAATGCCCTAGGACCACAAGGAGGGGGACAAGAAACAAGACGACACCAGAAAAAGCTCTGCTAGCAACTACTTCATATACACTAGCTGTGGTTAACCGAAGTTGCAAGAAGGGTCAATCGCACTACCTATATTATACTGAAACTAGTCTTTCCCATCTGATAAGGGACAAATTTATAATTCCAGTTTTTACCTATCAGAAGGGTCTCTCCCAGGCATTTCCACAAAAAGATCATGATCACATAAAATCTGCAAAAATGTAAGCTTGCAATCATGCAGCGCTGATTGACATACCCCAGAGAACTTATCGAGGTACAAAGACACCTACAATACATAAAAAAATCACGTCAAGTCAGAGATTGAGGTGGTCCAAAGTACATGACATGCAGAAAGACCAGTCTAGCAAGTAATACATCTGTGGAAAACAAATTAATACTACAAGACAGTACAATGAAGTACTAAACACACCAGTTCAAAAACTTGGCGAGGCTCTATTGTAGACAAAAGATCATAGCAAAAGAAAGCCAAGCTACTGTTCAAATATTTTGCCAAACCCAGACCCTTTTTGCAGCGCTCATGAACTTCTGTTAACAGGCAATCATACAATTGCATGATACATCGAAACACGCCTTCTTTCAACTGCATTGGAGGAACATCTTCTCCTGCACCAAAAAAATATGTATAGTTTTAACAAGTAGTGCAGATACCAAAGGTATCGAACTCGCTTAAACAAATATGTGTAATGTCATAGTTTTTTGGGATGCCCAATCGGCCAATGATGATGAATAAAAACCCATTGTTTTTTCAAATCACAGTATCAGCACTACTGAATTGCCTGTTAAAGAGTTGCAGCTAAATCCAATATTCCAATCAAGCAACAGATTCCACCATTGACAACTTTTAAGATATTTGGGCATATATTCTCTTACTGGTGTAAGCATTCTATAAGTAAAGAGTAACATAGACTAAGTTACAGAATGCGACATACAAATGATGCTACAAAATTATTAGGGCTTGTAAAACAAAAAATTTAGTAGTTATCATTTCAACATCAGTTAAAACTGAATGCCAAATCAAATGGTCAGTAATAAAGCACATACAAGATAGTAACCTGATTTTAACAACAGAATCTGCATTTAAACATAGTCAGTCAGGCACAAGTTAAAATGGAATTTCACATAAAAATTGTGCATCATTTGACTAAACACAAGCAGCTACCTCAAAGAAAAAATTAATGCTGTAGCGTAATAAACATATACACAACATAATGTAAAATGTTTGACACATTTCCATCACCATAAGGATTGAGAAAGGAGACAAATTCATCAAAAGGTCAATCAATTAGGACATTTGAAGGAACTTTAAGAATTATATCCGTCAAAACCTTCTCCATCATGTATAACATCAATAATTTTATGCAGATATCCCGGTTATAATCTGGAAATGCATTTTTTTCTGAATAGAATTCAATCATTAAGAAAGGTCGATGAATTAGCACATTTGAGGAAACTTTTAGGATTATATCAGCATGAATCCCTTAATAGATCCATGAAATGGCTTTCACATCTTTACTTCTCCATCATGCGTTAAAATTATTGTGAATGCATAACATCGTTGAGAGATGAAAGTATTGAAGTATTAATCACAAAGAGGTCACCCATACATACAATCTTCTACTAGACTAAATAAGGTAAGAATAAACCCTTATGAACTTTACCATAATTACACAGAAAATTGTTAACATTCTGGTAGTCCATTATCTTTAGAGAATTAAACCATCATGAAGGGTTGATAACACTTTTTTTAACATTCGAAAGGAAAATTTCATAGATATTATTTTGAACAAATCAATAGAAGAAAAGGCTTTTAATATGAAATTACCTGAAGGAACGTTGTGATAGAACAACCGAGTCTGCTCTAAGGCCATGGATTTGACAATGAGTTCAAGAAAAAACCAAGCCATAGCAAGTACGTCATCATAAACTGGGCCAACACGGTAACCCTTGGCCTAAGTTTCAAAGTCATTAAGTACAAGAAAACACAAGTAATGAGCATCAGTTTCATATCAAAAGATAAACAATTAGACCAAGTATCATTTTTAATGCCAACTAAATAAAAAAGCTTAAAGGAGAGCACCAAATTATCGTTTATGATTTGCATCTATGAAAATGGAAACTATATAAGATTAATTTAAAGTCCCGTCTCCCACACTGAACAAAAAGTCACATAGCTAAGAACGTGTGCATTTTCTTGACCAAGTTTACAAGATTAATTTGTACCCACTGTTATATAGAGATATGAGTTTACTTACGACTCACACTACCATACCACAAAAGTAATAGAATGTGAAAAGTTACAGCAGCAAATGAGAACAGTCAGAACTCTTATAAATCTGCTGGAAACTCCACCTCACAGGGCTAAAATTTAGATAGCAACAAAAACTTGTTGAATGTTTTATTACTATAGCAAAAAATAAAGTAAGATCTTATATCTTGTTGAATGTTTTATTACTATAGCAAAAAATAAAGTAAGATCTTATATCGTACATAGAAATTTCAAATGAACTTTATACTCTAGAACCTGAAAAAAAAAATCCTCATTGTTGCGCCAATTTGCTTGGTGGACCTGAATGAAATGCTTATACTAGCAGCTCATTAGCCCATGCCATATAAATAGAATTCTGGGTGTCATTGTCTCTACTTAGTGAAAAATGAAAAGACTTTAAACAATTTTATGCTTCATCCTTTTATATGACCTAGTTTATCATGTATTTTTTAAAGCAAATATCTCAGCCACAATACCTTACTACGGGCCAGACTTCCCCAAACTGTAGATAGACCAGGGTAAACTGGTGGTTGACGACCCCCAAAATCATCAAAAGCAAAGTCAACATAGTTCACCAAAAAAGAAATGCTTATACTAGCAGCTCATTAGCCCATGCCATATAAATAGAATTCTGGGTGTCATTGTCTCTACTTAGTGAAAAATGAAAAGACTTTAAACAATTTTATGCTTCATCCTTTTATATGACCTAGTTTATCATGTATTTTTTAAAGCAAATATCTCAGCCACAATACCTTACTACGGGCCAGACTTCCCCAAACTGTAGATAGACCAGGGTAAACTGGTGGTTGACGACCCCCAAAATCATCAAAAGCAAAGTCAACATAGTTCACCAAAAAAATATTTCTTTCACCATCATCTACTGACTCTTGCTGCACCCTATTGAAAGCAACACCGTATTAACAAAAATGTTGCTGCTGGACGACATTACTACACATTTAACAGGGTGATGTAATTGTTGACGTACAAACTTTATGTTGCCAGGTGATAACTACACTGAAACTTCAATATTATGAAGAAAGTATTTGAAAAAAATGAACAGAGTGGTACCGTGTTAAAATATTGACCATAGCTCTGAAGGCAGCAACCTGAATGAGGGAAAAAAGCAAATAATTATTATGCTCACTAACTTCCTTCATGGGTCCAAAACGCATCAAGAAAACAATAACTGCAATACTCCCCAGATAGAAAGAAATCGCAGGTTAGAAAATTAAAAAAGGTTCTCTATTTATTCACCTGCAAAGTCTCTCCGCCATTGCCAATGAGATGGAGAAGCATGTTTAAGATTGGCTGAAGAAACTGTAGTAAAGCTGTTGAATCAACATTCTTCAGACTATTAATTGCCTGCAGAAAAGGCAGAGAAACTCAAGTCTTACCAGTAGCACAAAGCCAATTCATCACCAAAATATCTAAGTAAAATATTCCACATGGCAATTAAAAAAGATATGAACACGCATGTGTAGAAAAGTTCTTTTTTCATCACTTGGGGGATTCAATATATGGTTGCAATTGGAATAAAAGATTGTTCATCGACTATTACATCCAATGCCGAATCGGCAAACCATGCTTTAAATATCCATTCTTCAGCCTTTCTAACAGGAAGCAGATTGGCATCAACTCAAGGCAACTACTAGAGATGCAAAGACACTTCAATTATTTTGAATAAAATAAGCTTGCCAGTCTATCAGTCAATCAGCATTTGGCATGCAGTATAATAAGCAAAGTAGAAAAATGTTCACCAAGTATTAGAGAGTTAAGATAAGATGTATTTTCAACTCAATTGCTTTGAAACTTGAAAGATGGCTAGATGCATGAAAATATATTAACCTCAAGAAGTTCAGATCCCCAAGGTGGACTTGTTCGAAGTATGTGCCTATCATACTCAAGAAAGAAGTCTCTGATACGTTCACTTATAGGGTGGACTGATGAACATAACCGTAGGCGGAGTCTAAAGACATTCTTCCCATCCTCCAAATAATCCACCCTCTCCTACATAGAATAAGAGTACTGAAAAATCAAGATACAATTTATAATTATAAAATGAAAAAATAACTACAATCCTGTAGTATATTCCATATAAAGAAATTAAGTTGACAAGACAATGCCCCAATCAGTAAAACATCCAGAGGGTCAAGCCTCATTAATTATTATATCTATTACAAACAAGACACTATTGACTATTCGATATATATATTTTTTATACAACCATTACAGTAACAGCAATAACAAGCTTGCGCTTCAGATGTCATAAACCTAACTCAGATGGATTGATGCTAAACCCAACTACTAACAATAGAAAATCAAACAGAAAGAAACCTAATTGGCTAAACTGTCTGTGTCCCCCAATCTTCAACTAGCTTGTACAGCTAAGACTACCCTCACCATCCATGTCTACAACTACCATCTACATTCTCCAATTTAACTAGATATTTCAAGTTCTTGTCTTCCAATATAGTAGGGTTATTGGAGATGATGTTACCAAATGAATCCTAAGAAAGAGATCATCTTCCAGGATGATAAAACATTAGATAAGCATGAGAACTTACAGAAGATGAGCAAATCATCGATTTATGAGATATCTTTGATGTCGTCAATAGTTATATAATAAGTTATTAACAGATTATATCTTTATATTTGATTTTTTGGATAGCTTTAGAAAATAGGGTTTTAGGGTTTAGGCTTAAGGCTTTAGTATTTAAAGACCTTCAGATGGCTGACGGCATTATTTGAAATTTTCAGGAAGGCATCAGGGTTAAATATCAATATGGAAGAGTTTGCTTGAAAGTATCGATATGAGAAGTGGCGAAGTCTCTTACTTAGCTTCTCTGGTTGGGTAAAATAGAATCATAACTTCCATAATTTCAACTTATTATATAATAGTTAATCGACAGATAACAACAACCAAATAAAGTCCGGACTCCGGAATAATGTGAGCCGCAAATCAAAAAGTCAGAGACCATTATCCTTGCTAGAACAATAAATATCAGTAGTCACTACAAAGAATAAATGGTCTCAGTCACTAATGAAAAATGTCTCAAGGAGTGGCATTGCTTATGGAAAGTGAAGAAAATACACCAGCATTCAAGTTTGATGTCTGCATACCTTGCTGCTCTCTTGTAGATAGTGTTGAGTCAACTCTCTCATAAGGGGTAAGGAAATCTCTGATTTCGACCTGCAGTGAACATTCAGCATTTGATGCCATCTAATGTGTGCATAATCTCATTTATTATTTGTTGAATACAATCTACAAAAAATAATAATAAATAATAATAATGAGCATCCCATCTTTGCATAACTTAGACCACGTACTCTATTAAATTCCACTGGAAAAAGGATAAGATGAAATCTTTTAAGTCAAATGACTAAAGAAAAGGAAATGTGCTTAACTAAATACCATACTAGAATTACATTATGTAGCACAAAGTATGAAGTACAACAATACAACATGATACAAGGCAGTAAGACAAATTACAAAATCAAATGCTAAACATTCAACATAGTTACTAACTATTGCTCTTTAGTTTCAAGTTACAACTGTGTATTATCATGATTATAGGCAGTCCTTTTCAGAATGTAGATACCACTGTAAACATCACACCCACAATACTTAAATTATCCAAACCGAGCATATCAAACAAAATGTTACACAAATTAGATTACGTTCCATGTACAATATTTATATTCACTGTTGTGTTCCAAATCAAGTTCTTCAATTAGCTATTACAATCACACATATAATAAGATATTAATATTTAATATAAAGTAGACCATCAGAATTGTAAGCACCTAGAAGAACTCAAGCTAATCATATTAAAATGAGAGCAACAAGAAACAGGGAACATACTGAGCATAAGAGGATAAAGGAAGTGCAGCATATCCTACAACCACCTGCAAATGCAAAATGTAGCTTCATATGAGATGACATTATAATACAAGTATTTAAACACAAGAAAAATAAATAAACAAAAGAGAGTAAATTTAGTTTGATAATGCCACTCAATAATAAATATAAATAGGTATGCTCTCATAGCACTAACAGGTTTGGGAGCTTCAATTTTCGTTTGAAGGTCAACATGAAAGAAAGTGAACAAAAGGTGGTGCATTGGAGCCCAAATGGCAGGCAGTGATGCCTTGATTTCATCATGATAGCAGGCAACCCGAGCTCCTACAGCAACTTGAGTATCAACTGATTTCTGAAGAGCAGAACCTGGTTCTCTTGGATGCATTGCCTGGTGATTAACATTCATATACTAAATATCTGGTCTACAAATAAAACTGTTTGAGCAACATGTAATATAAGTCTCACCTCTAATGAGGGTCTGTGTATATCCCCATCATCTTTTCTAAGTTCAACACGTATAAACAAATTTCTTTTCCTACTCATGCTGACACTCAAAGGATACACATAAAGACAATGGAAAAGCTGCAAGAAAGGCTCACTCCTCGATGTTATCCGAAAGTCGAAAGCCTGGAACTGTAAAAAAAGAATAAATATATATATATATATATATATATATATATATATATATATATATATATATATATATATATATATATATATATATATATATATATATATATATATATATATATATATATATATATAACTTCAATGAAAGTGCAGACAAGAATTGCTTTGGTATAAAATAGATACACTAAATTCATTAAGCAGCTGTGATGTTTATAATAAAGAAAAAACAAGAAGCAATTCAATAAATGTGATATGATTATATTCACAGCTGCTCTCACCAATAACATAGACATAGACTACATAGTTAATTTCAGAAAATACTGTACTATACTTACATCATTAGTAGCATTATCTGAAAAATTATGAGATGCAGATCCATTTCGATCCAACTCTATCTTGTCTGAGGAATGTGAATCCAGAACAGGCACATTCAGATGACCCACCAAATCACCATTCGTACTTCTGTTTTCAGAAGATTTTTCAGAATCGAATAGACCAGATTGGAGTTTTTCAATCTCCAATCTTAAAACACCCTTCACTGGTTTATGAATCTTTCGCTTAGGATCCTAACAATAAGAGGAAAAGTCAGCACATGAGAAACAAAGATTACAACAGTAAATAGTTCGAGTGTAAATTAAGAGACTATAAACCAAGAAGGAACACACAAACTGTTGAGCGTTGAGTGTTGACGCCCCTCCAAGAGAGGATTAAACTCAGTTCAAAAATATTGAGCAAGAGGAGTGAAGGAGGATCATGGAGGGGGAGGCTTGGAAACTTACTTTACATAGGATATATACTCTATTTCATAGTTGTTAAAGGCGCGCCTAAGGCGCTCAGGCTCAGGGGTCTGCGCTAGATTGTTGATTTTTTGCTATTCCAGGCTCATGTATCAAAGGCACGCGCCTAGATGCGCCTTGGTGCGCCTTTTAATTGCGCCTAGATGCGCCTAGGCGCGCCTCTTCAACATCTTTTTTTTTCTTTTTTTTTTAAGTTTTTTGAAATTGCTACTCAATTATTAAAGGGTTTACACATTTTTAAGATAAAAATGGACAGCCCACTTATAAAATGATATAAATAGAGAATTAGGGTTAGGCTTTTAGTACTTGAACTTTCAAAACAAAGACAAAAAGGTGGGCTGCCTTCACCTCCACCGCCTACCTCCACCATCTGCCGCCTACTTGAACTTTATTTGTGTGTATGTTTTATGTGTTATAATGCTATTATGAGTTATTATGTATCATTATGTGATGTTATGTGATTTTTATCTTAGTTTAGATAGGTAATATGATTGTAAGTAGGATATATTTGTGTATATACATTGTAAATTCAGTTTTGGGCAAAATGTAGCTCAGGCGCGCGCCTCAGGCGCTCCTTGCGCCTTAGGCGCGCCTAGGGGTCCGTGCGCCTAGGTGCGCCTCTCGCTTTTAACAACTATGCTCTATTTTATTCAAGTTATTTATATGACCCAATAAGAAGAAAATTCAAATTAGCATGAAACAAGAAAAAGGACATTTTCCTTTTCTTTTCTTTTTTTTTTTTTTGTAAACTATTAGAATAATTTTGATTACGTATAAATTAAACTAGGTAAAAATTATGGAGCAACAGCTTATCATTACGCAAAATTACAGGAAAAAGGAAACAATATTTGGATGCCAACATCTAAAGCTCTCAGATTAGTGGTGTCACTTTCTTTCTCCCAGCATCTAATGGTCTGATGACATCATTATAAGGAGAATCAAACATAAATAAACTTTTAAAATTTTATAAGATAGCATTGAGAAGTAATACATAATGGATGACAAAGAAAACTGAGAATTCTTGATTCCATTCTTCTTTTTCACTCTTTGGGCATCATTCTTTTGAGTTTTGAGTATTTAACCCAACTTTGAATTGGAGAAAGGGCAGGTCTCTCGTGAGATTATCTCACACAATTCAATCTGCGATGGAGCAAGAGAAAAGCTCCAAAAAGCAGCATAAAATAATTATTTTTAAGAAAAAAAATTAAGAATTCCTTTTCAAGTAAAAAAAACATATTTATGTTTTTTATTTTTCAAGTTTAATGGTCTCACACAAACTTTTGTCCTGGAGAAAAACAACGGCATCAGATTGAAATTTTTTTTTTTTAAGTTCGAGGTTATCATTTTTGGCGACCTAGAGAATAACTTTTTCAGTTTTCAGTACATGAGTTTAAGGAATATATGAATAGGACTTTACCAGGAGTGACTCTTCAGTGTAGCCTTCTTTAACTTTGCTCAGATTTGACACTTCAACTATAATAGAGTTTCCACTAGAATAGCTGAGTTTTCCATCTAATGTGATCTTCGCAACTGGTTCAGCAGCACCCTCTTGAAAACTTGAACCTGAAATACTAGTAATAAGTGGACTACTGGGGGATGAAGATCCCCCAGAAGCAGACGCAACACCACTATCAAAAAGTGGGATGATAACCCAAGCAAAGGACTCCCTATGAGGCATGATCCGGGACCAGACTTGCAGTTTTTGTTTCTCCCTCTCAGTAAGATGAACCTTTTATTCAAGGAGGGAACAAAAAATCCATAGTTCAGAACTGAATAAGTAACATTGCATGGGGATGAATTTTTTTTTTTAAGCATGTATTGAAGGTACTCAAAAAAGCCCTGGACTACTCATTCCTTTCAACAAAGCAAACAAGTGAAGCTCGAATAAGAAATTGTGTAAAAAGATATATATCTCTTCATCTTTACTCTTCCATGTAAATCAAGTATATATAAAATGAATACTTTATAGCTTACAGATGCCATAAACACTCACAGGTTCTTTACGTGAATAAACCGATGAAGTCACTCCACCTTCTTCGGTAGCAGGCTTTTCTAACTGGACTAGTAAGCAAACTGATGCTGATGGTACATCCACACGAAAAATTCCACGAAACTCCGAAGAATTGCTTGTCTGAATAAGTTGCAGATGAAAATTAGAAATGTTATATTTCTGTGAAAATTAAATTTTACTCAGGCACAACAGAATGAACGACGAGTAACTTGATAAAAAACGAACGAGAGAATTAAAGTACAACTGAAGTTCTTGAATCTTCTATTAACAGAAAAATGAAGAAACTGAACAGCTTACATTTTGCATTTCAGCCGGTAACACATGGAAAAAGAAATCCTCTGAAAGTTTTTCCCTTCTCTCCCTATTATATAAACAAATAGTGCCATAAAATGGCTCTACAAGAGAACTTCTATGTTTCAGCTTTAGAATCAGGTTTAATGCTCAAAGAACTCAAATAAAATAATATGCAAAGAACTGCAATACTACTCTACAAGAATACAACTCACCTGAAAAACCAGCTTGAAATGACAAGGACAAGACTTTCACTGCAATCCTTAGACCACTACATGAAAAAAGAAAAATGAGGGAACATCAAATTGATAGAGAACACATACATATAAATTCAAACAGAATGCAAATTCACAACACGAGCAAGAAAGAGACCTAGAATACTGAAATATGTTAGTGGAGGGGATCCTTTGACCAAATATTGTGGATCTCTCATTATCCCAGTCAAAAACAGGTTCATATGCTGGCAGAGGCGAATCCCCAAAATGCTGCAAGCCATTCATGATAGTTTGAGAAGGGAGAAAAAGCAGTACTATGCAGAGTTATTTGTGAAAAATGTCATACATCAAGCTTTGGAATCTCTGCATTTGACATATCGGGTAAGTTTGACCCTGAAAAATGACTTCCAGATGTGCTCGCCAATTCTTCTTCGGATGAAACTTGCATCCTGGTCCTTCTGGCACTAGCCAACTCCATTTCTACAATGCAACCAGAAATGCATTCTTAGCAATGACTGTCAAATAATATTGTATGAAAAAACTAAAATAAAAGGGCATATAATTCCAATGATAGTTGTTTTTAGAAGAGTAAAATCAGTAACAGAAAAATTTTGTGATTTCATTAACTCATAGACAGGATGGATTTTGAAACATGACAATCTTGGGATCAAATCCTCAAATAACCCTCTAATACTCAAATAGCTAAAAGATGGTGAATGAAATTCCAATATCTATCTGGTGCAATACATTAAATAAAAGAGTATGAGACCAAGTATTTTTGCATTTCGCTTAAAGGGTCTCTACCAAAAAAGGAACAGAATAATTATCATTCTTCTTCACATACCTGTTTCAAAATCAGTGTCTGGCCCCTCGAATATTTGATTTTGAAATGTAATGGGCCCCATGCTTTCATAGTGCCCATACTTGTGTTCATCTTTCACCCAGTCAGCCCCATAGCTCTGGACAAGTTCGTTTAGATGTGGCCATTGCTCCAAGTTTTCATCAAGCTGGAACAAAAAATAAAAAGAAATCAAATTGAAGCTAGTTAAGCAGTTAAAAACTCTGGTAAGCTGCCTTCACAAATAATTTAAAAGCAAGTTCTTTCAGCATCATAAACCCATGCTACTGAAGCTTTAAAGTTTAGTCGTAATACATGCAAGTAACGAAAAGTTTTTATAACTGGGGTATCATTCTGAACCAGCAATGCAGAAAAATGCTTTTTCTTCTCAGCGCACATTCAAATATACATGAATAGAATGCAGATAAATGAAGGAAGTCATAAACCAAAACTCACCAATGGGTCCATCTGAAAGCAATTAGAAAACGACTGGCGCGGGATCCTTCGGAAACGTAGCCCGCTACTAAACCCAGTCTCCATAAGAGAAGCGAATGCTGAAACCCTAACACCACGTGAAAAGGCGGAATGGATTGAAAAAATGGGAAAATGTAAAGACGTAAAAATGAAGGAAGCTGCTGAAGTTGCATTACCGGTCCCTCCTAAAACAATAAATTTAAAAAGTATAAAATCATACCTAGCGATAAAATGCAGATCTGTGTTAACTTCTTTCCCTCAACCTTATTCCTCTGTTAAATCCTCAAATGGCAATAGCAAATGTGTTAGAAATGACAGATAAGGGGCCCCTGAAGGATCGACAATGGTGAGGGTCACAGTCCCCCACCCCCCAACCCCTGCCAAGGCGTAGTAGCAGGCAGAAACGACGGTGCTGGTCGCAAGAAGATGGCCCGGTCGGAGGATAAACTACGGCCGGTTCGATTGTGGGTCAGGGGGCGATGAATGAAGTGAGATCATTCCAAACTTTGTGGTCTGTTCCGCAATTGATTTAAGACATGTCCTTGTTTATTTCAAACCCTCGCAGCACATTAAACTTATCCCCTCATGTTACTGGGCATTTTAGTGCGCTATAATTGCACTAGATTCTCTTCAATTGTGCTCTTTTTTAGAAATAAAAATGCAATTCAAATTTTGATGTAAAAAATAAAAAATAAAATAAAAACTAAACATGAAATAAAGTTACTCTCTAAAGTATAAAGTATAATAGATCAGATTTGCCCCACAGGGAATAGTTCAAGTGAGGGTGGAAAGACCTTCCAACTGAGCTTGGTTGCTGTAAGGTGGGAGTTCGAATCCTGCATTTGACATGGATTTGGCCCCTTGCAAGCACAAGTTTAACAGTGAGCCCTCCCTATAAGCCACTTGAGGCACATCCAAATTTTGAGTCAAATCGGTATACCTGGTGCACCATTACATCTGAACGTATTAAACTAATTTTTAATTTAATTTTCACTATTAAATAAAATAATTTAATTAATTTTCTTTTTTTAAAACTACCCACTTTTAATCTATAAAAAAAGGAGGTGTATCAGGTACACCCAAAATCACCCATAGATTTTAATTTGTCAAAAAATTTCATATTTTGAATATTAATTAGCATTCTAACACTAATTAGAAAAATTAGTTATTCTGCGATGCACCGGGTTTATAGCTATTTTTTTATATAATTAATTTATTTTAAATTTTTAATTATTTTATTTTGATCCAAAGGTGGTTATGAATTAGATTTTTAATCTACTGGTTCATATTAATCATTTTCATTCTTGAAATTTAAAAAATCAAAATCACTCTTTATACTTAACTATTACTTTATTAAAATTTACTAGCGTTTAATCCGTGCAACGCACGGGAAGACGTTATAACATTTTTTTTATTATTTTTTGAAAATTTAAAGAATTTAAAAGAAACCATTATTCTTTTTTTCAAGTTCGGAAGTGACAGTTGTTATCAGAGAAGAGAGTGAAAAATTGGAGGATTCCAAAAATTGCAAAAGGTAAAGGGATTCTAATGATAAAAATTGATGAGTTATGTATTATGACTGTGAAGTCCCTTTGGAATTTCAACTTGAAGAACTAATCAAGAGAGTTTTTGTGCTAGACGTCGTCCCATGCGGATAATAATAATAAAAAAAACACACACACATATAAATATACAATGAAAAATATTTAATCCTAAATATTAATTTATGCATTTCAAATAGAATATCTGAAAACATACTTCTTGTAAATAATTGCATTTATTTATTTAATCAAAAAAAAAAAGAAAATAATTTATACAGCCAATTAAAGAGAAAAAAATGTAATAAATTAATGTTAAGAAAATAAATTATAAAAAATGAATTGGAGTAAAAACAAATGACTCTTTAAAATTAAAAATAATCTTTATTTTATAAATATGCTCTTCAAATTTTGAAGAGTCTCCGGTAGATGCTTTAAGTTTAGAGAATGATTTTTCTTCTTTAAATTTGGTAGTTTATTGCATTAAATATTATTTTTACTTAAAAAAGAGTATAATATAGTAAAACATTAAAAGATAAAATATACTCCATCATAAATGAACATTAAGAATAAAAATATGAAGGGAATGTTGGAGCATAATAAAATATGATTCTCTAAAATTAAAAGACTCTCTATCCTAATCCTAATCCTAATATATTATATTATATTATATTATTTATTATATTAAAAATACCTAGCATATGTAAAACATTTTTTTCCAAGATTATCCTTACTTCATTTCATTAAAAGACTCTCTATCCTAATCCTAATCCTAATATATTATATTATATTATATTATTTATTATATTAAAAATACCTAGCATATTTAAAACATTTTTTTCCAAGATTATCCTTACTTCATTTCATTATTTACCTTTTAGCCTTATTTTATTAATTACTTTATTAAATTATTGTGCATTTATTAATTTAGTTTTTATTAAGTTTTATCATCCGTCATTTATTTGTGAACTATTCAACTTGTTGAAATTCTTGAACAATTCTCATTAGTTATGGCATAGGGAGAGTCACAGGTTAAGTGCTAATTAAGTGTTAATTATTAATTTGTGTTGTGATTGACTTAATCCTGCATGAGAATAGTTTACTTTAGATAGAAGGTTTATTTACTGTCAATTCTATATGAATATCTTTGTGGTCTCTCTATCTGATTTCTCTTAATATTACATTTCCTCTCTAATTTCAACGTAACAGGCATTTCTCTCATTTGGTAAAGCTTTTATGTGAACATGCACTCTAAAATTTTTAAATATTTGGTTTGTTTTAATTATAGGATGCAGCCATGTGCAAAGATTTTGTGTGTAGTTTTCACAAAAAGAAGAAGAATAAGAAGGAGGCTTTGCAGAAATAAGAGGAAGCAAATCACCTCTAACACATTGATCTGCAAAAAAAAGATACATATTTAACTTATAAATAATGTTGAAAGTGTTCTTCACAGTTGACTACATTTGCCTTTGTGCTGGCAAACAAACATGTCCTATTTCTAAGGATTTTTTTTTGTCCAAACGTATTTTCTTTTCTTCTCCACAAATTCTGCATCTACCACAGCAGTCCTCAGGTCATGATGTTGGTTCCTTTATTACTTATTATCTCATTTCAGTTATTCTTAAGTAGCATAGGCTCTTTGAGACCATATATGATTTAAACGGTTACTTTGTTTATCTGGTGATCATCAAGCATTGTGGAGCTGCAGTATCTGACTCTGATGAGCTTGCATAATCTGTTGATGATTTGGCTGATCAGGGATAAAATTCTCGATTATTTTGGGATATTTAGTGGTTGTAATATTTTTTTGCCTTTCCTTTTGTGCTTCTCTGATTCATCTATTCAAATTATTGTTCCTAAATTCCACGAAAAGTAACAAAAATTTGATGATATATCGGGTAGTACTCCTGAAGTTGTTGAGTATCGAGCTATGACTGTGGTTTGGGCTTCAGGAGTAGAAGACAATGAAGATGGAGATGTTGATGACGGCAACACATTAGCTTATATATAAGTGACGACGACACTTAGAGTTGAGCCTATGTTACTTATGGTTAGGATATAGATGCATCTGGAGTTTTGGTTTTTCTTATTAAACAATACTCTAATTATTGATTAATCATGGTTTTTTTTGTATTTCCAAACCTTACGTCAAAGAATTGGAGAAATAAATAATAAAAAAATCCCTCGACCAACAATTCGATAGTTGAGATACGGAGAGATAGTTAAAGGAGAAACAGATGAAGCGATAAGAATAGAGGCATTGGGTTCGAAGGAGGCAAATTTCATGAAGGTGAGGAACTCGACAACACTTGCTACTGGAACAATGTATGATTTTTACTGATGTTAGTTTATTTGATTCTAGATGATTATTGGTTGCAAAAGATTTTTATTGTTTAAAATGTTCATGGAAATTTCTTATACTCTTATTATTGAACTACTATACTATTGAAGTGAGTGAACTCCTTAATGTGTTGTGGAATGAATTTTGTGAAATGTGAAGAACAACTTGACAGTCATATGGTAAGCTTCCTCTCTTGGTCATCATTTATTCCCTTTTTATAAACTTTGTTTATTTGATTTTACATTAAAATCTATTGATCCACTAGATTGTCATGTATGCATGTGTGTATTAATGTAGCCGAGTTAGACTAATTTTTGTTAGCTATTGGAAGGTATAGAGAATATTCTTTGTTGTTATAATATTTCTGTATTTACAACTTTTAGCACGGAACAAATTTGGCATGTCTTGAAAATTAATTATTATGTTTGCCTCCTCATACTTATGAGCCATTTTTAAAGAAATATTTGTAGCATTTGAATTCGGTTTGTTGTGAACTGATCCCTTTTTTGTAGTTAAATATGTAAAATTAGATTTTATTTTTCTTTCCATTATAAATTGGATCAGCTTGATGAGGTTCGAGCAAATAGTGTGTTTTATTTTTATAAAAATTGTCTAGAATACTTTTTAATCTTTCGTATACAAAGAATTTCATTTGAACATGAGTTGATTTTATGAAAAAGATAATGTATTAAAGTTATATTCTCTATGGTAATGAAACTTCTATATTTATACTTTTTAGTTGGCATTTGCCTATCTTATTTTTATTTTTATGGCATTTACAATGTCTGTTTGAAACTGCATACCACATGTTTGGAAGGTGCAATTGTAATTTGGTATATATTAAAAAAGAAACATTTATTAAAACTTTAAATTCATTTGTAACATATTGATGAAAAAAATAAAATTTATGGGCAATATCTTTGCTATTTAGTTAAGTTATGTCTTGCTCGAAAGACACTCTACCATGATGCGGACCTGTTTTATTTTATGTATGATGTGTAGGGGTGAGCATAAATTTCATCGAAAAATCACCCAAACCGCACCGTGATCATCCCTATTAATGTGATGATGAGGGATGTTATATGGTGGGCTATTTCTCCTCAGTAACTTTATATCTCTAAGGGGGCATTTGGTTTATAATAAGGAATTTGAATGGTAATGATAATGATAGTAGTGAGAAATGGTTAAATATATGATCTTTATAGTTGTATTGTTTGGTTGATAATAGAAATTACTATTATTATTATTGATTTTGTTTGGTTTATTCACGATTTCTTTGGAAATGGAATTGAAATTATTTTTTATTTTTAATCATTTTATTTTAGAAGAACAAGAATGTTACAATGAATTTTTTTTATTTTTTTGTTATTAAAAAAATATTCTAAAAAGAGAAAAATATAAAAAAAATTGAATACTTATTCATACAGAAAATGATAGTGATAGTAGCCAAAATGTGTAGGAATGGTCATTCCTTATTTTTAGCATATAAAATCACTGTTCATGGAAATGAAAGTATATATTCAACCAATCTATCATTCTTTATTCCATTCGCATACCACTTCTTCGAAGTATTCGAACAAACACCCCCTAAGAGTTGATCCATAAATTTTGATTATTATGTTAAAGTCCATTTAGTTGTATATACTCTCTCCATCCAACTAAAAGAGTTACACTTTCTTTATAAATGAGACAGAGGGAGTATTTATTTGTGTACTCGCTATATATTATAAATAATGTCTCCCTCATTTGTTGTAACCTAACTCTTTCATACCTCTATGTATATTCGAGGAGTACTTAAAAGAGTTTTTTTAGATAGTTTTATTAACATTTTATAAAAAAAAGATGAAAAAATACCAGCTTATAATAATGCATTTGATATAATGCATGAAAAGTAAAAGTTAAAAGGATTTCTCTGTTGTCGTTAGATCGTTTGGTTAACGTGAACCGTTAGGGTTCCATACGTTTCTAATTCAGCGGAAGCAAGAAAACAAAAAATGTATTACCTTTCACTAGGGTATGTTGAAGAAGATGGATTTTGTCGGCAGCTAGCGTAGCCTCACTGTTTTGGACATAACTCTCTCATCCGATATCGGATTTGAGTGATCTATGCGCAAAACTATCCGCTCTTTCGTGGCTTTCTATCAGTATATCACACGATGAATTATGAGATCTGTACAATTTTATAAAAATTATGCAAGTTGGCAGACAACAGCAGCAAATGACGTTTGATCTTCTGTTGTGTTCCCAAGTCCAATCTCGACGTCGTGTGGGCGACGATCCTTGAGATCTTCTCAACCTGCTATTCTGTCTACCCTATTCACGTGTTAGGTGTGTCTCTCTTAGGGTTAGAACAGTTGAGATGACTTATATATGGGCTACAGCAGGGACCAGGAGGAGAAATTAGAATTGGGCCTCCATTGGGCTTAAGTATCCAAGCTTAGCCTAAAGCTTATACTTAAATCTAATAATAATAATATATTCCACTAAAATATTATTACTGCACTACTGTTCTAATCCCATAATTACATTATGGGCTCCTTCATATTATGAGCCCGTTAGTCTCCCTATGTTTATGATATACAACGCCTATTAATTAATTAAGTTACTGACAACTCCATTAATTAATATCTCATCCAAGAGTAGTACCACTCAACCTCATTATCATGCCGGAAGGGTTTCCATGATAATCCTTATGAGCTCCTCAAGGGGACATCATCAACCTATGTCGGACACGGATTCCTTCTACAATCAACAGCACACCATAGAGACAGCACTACTTCCCAACTCACCGAGTTTGTTGATTTAATTACATGTAAATCTCACCCATTGATGAATCAAAGAAATACATACTGCCTTACTGATTAGCCATAATATAGTGGGCATGACCAATTAAAGAAATTATCGAACCACAGGGAGGAAGGTACTAGAGTTTAAGCGATCTCAAGTTTATCGTGATTTTATAAGGACGACGGAAGAGAGGATATGAGCAAATGAATGCAGTTATGCTAAAGCAAGAAATAAGGATAAAATGAATGCAAAGATAAAAGGGTTCCAAATGATGCAAGGATGAGATTAACAACAATCATGGCATAGATAATTAAGTAATCATGCAATTAATTCTAATCTCTCATGGACAAGGTATAGAAGCGATCACTAATTCCACCTAAACTCTCTCTCGAGATGGATAGGATGTAGGCCCTCAACAAGGCTCCCAAACGCACATAGGATCGAGACAATAGCAAACACCTCCCACTAGGTACTAATTACTCTATGAGTTCCCTAATTAGGTACTAAATCATAAGCAATATTCCCTTTTAAGGTACTATGAATTCACTAATTGTTTGGGTCTCCTCATTTAATCAACCAACCTCTCGATTAAGCTAATCAAATGTTCTATCAAAGGGTTCTAAATCTAGAAGGATATCTCTATCTCATTCTAAATTAATGCACATGAAGTGTATGATGAAATGATTCAATGAACTATCCTAAACACATAATTGATTTCTCAATCTAATCACATGCCCATGACAATTAATCACACAAATCATCATATACATCAAGCAATCAACAATCAATGATAGAAATAACACAAAGCCCATTCAAGATTAAAATCAATTTGCATAAAAAAAACTAAATTATCCAACACCAATCATGGAGCTAATCTCACAAAGGAGATTAGCCTCTCATATCCATAAGAAAATTAACATAGACATTAAGATCCTTACAAAACATGATCAATCTATAAAGAAATGCACAAAAATTAGAATTAGATTACCCATTTGAAGTGCTTCAATGGAGATCTCCTTCTTCTTCTTATGATCTCACTCTCCCTTGCTTCCTTGATCACTTGGATGGTGAATTTGATGGAGGGGATCAAGTGTAGATGGGTGGATGAAGAATGGATGAAGATGATGGTGGAAAATGGAAGAAATGGTGTGTGAGGTGTGTGTGGAAGGGGTGGAAATCGGATTCTTTTTATAAAATCTGAATGGAGGGGTATTTATACTCCTTGACAAGCTTCTAGAAGGATTCTGAATTTTTCTGATCCCTGACACGACACGAGTCGTGTGGCGCAACACGGCCATAAGGTGCCCGTGTTGCGTGAACTGATGCTCCCGCACGGCCATCGCTTACAGGCCCGTGTTGGCTACACGGGTCGTGTGCTGCAACACGAGTCGAGCTCCGCAACACGGCCAAGTGGTGGTCGTGTTGGATGAATAGATGTTGCCGCACGACCATTCTGGACAGGCCCGTGTTAGCTACACGAGTCGTGCACTGCGACACGGCTCGTGCCACCAACACGGCCAGTCGTGTTGCTGCTGCCCTGATTCCTTCACTGTTTTGGCTCGTTCTCCCTCGTTTCAACTCCAAATTGAGATCCGTTTTTTCCTACATCTTCCTTATCATATTTAGCATCAAATAAAAAGTGAAAATAGTAGGTTTAAGCTCATTCACACACATTTCCATGAAAACACAAAACACAACCAAATAACACATAAAATACGGATAAAAATATACGAAAACACATATAAAAAGACACTAAAATCTAGGTGAAAATATCACTCATCACACCCCCAAACTTAAAGTGTTGTGCGTCCTCGCACAACGAAAATGATAAACCATGAAGAGTGATTTTCACCTAGGAAAAGACTAAACGAACATAAGTAATAACACATCAATAATAATAAGAATCACAATTTATGCTAAGTCATCCTACAACATTAGATTCATGACATGAAGAATTAACAAGTTCAATCTAAAGAGAATGATAGTGTAATACAGTCCCTTTTTAGTCCAAGCCTCACATAGATATCAATTTCACTCAACACTCTTTAAAGTAGGTAAATCAACACTCATCAATCGATTGGCTCGACTCGCTATAAGCTTGCTCGTGGACTATATTCACAAACCGCCAAGGTTTCCATTAATGATCAAAAAGGTCTTACATTAAGGATGTAATGATAGGCTCTTTGGTAGGGTATGGAAGATATGGATAATAGTGACTAAGCAAGTGTAAGTAATCGAAGAGATGACCAATTTCTCCAACTTCTCCACTTTTCTTTCTTCCTTTCTTGTCTTTGGCACTCACAAGCTCTACTCATCAACTTTCCTTGGATTTCTTGAGCTTCTTATGATTCATGCTTCCTTCTTTGGATTTTTAAGTACTTGAGCATATTATTGTTGCTTTGCTCATATTTATTGTTTTGAGGTTGCATGTGCATTCTTCATTTTGCTCTTTTCATCCTTTTTCTTACTTGTTACCATTTCCTTTCCTTTCTTTTTTTGTTATCTCATCAAACCTTACTAGCTACCATCTCCTCAATCACCCACACAAATGGTATATATGTAAGGCTTAAGTGGGTAATCATGGCTTGTAATGTGCTTATATCACAATAAATAGCTTTAAGGCTCAAAGTGGTTGACTAGGGATGATGTTCATGGTAGGAAAATATAAGGTAATGACTATAATAACAAGGATGGCCTTAGATCATGTCACTAATCTCCACAAATTGGGCTCGTTCCTATAGTCCTTGAGCAAATTCTAGCTTATCAAACACAACCAATCCACTCATGAAGAAAAATACCATGTATGCACGGTTGAGGCTCAAACGCTCACAAGCTTGTGCTCGGACCTTAAGAAACTTATTACACCACATCCATCTCAAAATTGAACAAGTTAAGTAAAACATGTCACAATTCGAAAGTGTAGAGATTCTTAATCATAACTTGTCATCACTTATTACCACAACATATCACCACTCATGTTCAAAAATGACTCACAACATCCCAAAAATAATCCACCAAACACTCCCTAAACAAGAATAAAAATGCACACGAAACATAAAATAAAGACTCAACAAACAATAAACAACCAAAAACACATAACATGCAAGAATAAAAATCACCATCATAAAACAATGAAGCACACATTCAAATCATCCATAACAATGTAAGCTCACAATCATCCCAACCTTGATTTAAAAGAAAATCCTAATTTACGAAAAGTAAACATCCCAAAACATAACAAATTAAGTAGCATGCTAATCACCTCAATACAAATCAAATCAAATTATGCTAAGCACGTAAAAGTGGTAGGGTGTAGAATGAACTCCCTCAATAAGCATTTGATAGTGGAAGTTGTTAACTCCGAGCTCAATTCGTGCTTCCAATACCCTTCATACATGCTCAACAAAACCATTAGCTCAACAATTTCATTAAAAATATGGACTATCATGCACTTCAACACGACCAATCATACCAAAATCAAACCAATGCTCATGAGAAAAATTTTAAAATTAGCTCAAAAATACGAAAAGTATATGCTTTCAAGACAAAGTATGTCACACCACGCCATATCCCCCCAAACTTAAATTGAAACAAGAGTTTCGAGGTAAGTTTGCAAAAAGTGGTGTGACTTACTTTCACACTTCAAATCAAGCACTTATCGTTTGTCCAATACACATTCTCCTCATGAACACAATCAATCTACATGCCAAAAATGCAAACAAACAAATCCACAATCCTTATTGAAAGCATTAAATAAAGCAATAAAGATAATGATGGGTTGCCTCCCATCTAGCGCTAAGTTTAACGTCTTCAAGCCGGACGATAGTCTTTAGCTCATGGTGGTCTTGAATAGTCCTTAGGCACTATCATAGGTTTCTTCTTGAAGTAGTGTCGTGTGCTCTCCCGTTCAACCACTAGAACGGTTCCCTTCTTGTTAAATAACTCAAGTAATTGGTCTCCGAAGGCGTTCTTCACAAGGAATGGCCCTTTCCACTTGTTCCACTTTTTCCATGGGGCTTTATATGCATTTTGAACTTCAACCACATCCCCCGGTAAGAATTCGGGCATTGACAAGTGTTGTTGTCCTCTTGCAACCTTTTTCCTACAATCACCAAACAAATTTTTATCAATAAAATCATGAAAGTTCTTAAGAGAATTTGAAATTTCAATAGAATGAGAAGGTTTAGGCTTGTGGGGAGTGAAATCCATGATCTTAGTTTCCGGAGACTTCTTTTCTTCCATAAGGGCATGAATCTCTTCTTGATTTTGATGTTTTACTTTCTCAACCATCTCTTCAAGAGACTCGACAAATTTATCGAATTCCTCCGTCAACTCTTCTTTCAACTTTGTAGCTTTCACCTACTTAGGCACCCTTTCTCTCTTTTCCTTCATAACCTTATCAACCCCCAAACTATCCTCTTTTCGATCTTTAATAGAGGAAGAAGGCTTGTTGTTCTCAACGGTGGATACAACTTGACTAACTTGGTGCTCAATGGAATCCAATCTAGCACCGAATGCTACTATTGCACTTGTCACCATGTCACACCAATTTCCGATTCGATCCATCCACATTTCATTAAACTTACTCTCCTTCTCTATGCGATCCATAACCATTTCAAACATCTTTTCTCCAAACATTGCTATGTGGTCACTTTGGGTGGAATAAGAGGTGTTGGAGTCTTGAAAATTTCCCCATAGATGTGGTTGATTTCCTTCTTGATGACTAGAAAAATTTCCTTGAAAAACATCTTCCACACCTTGAGGGTATACTTGATGACTCATTTGATGAGGAACTCCAAAATCTCCATAACCTTGTTGTAGGAATTGCATATCTTGTACTCCATAATCCGGTTGCAAATTAGGTTCACCATTTGGCATTTGAAATCTTTGAAAATTTCCTTGTGTGTTCATAACGGAATGAACACTTCTATTCACCATATCTCGAAGAGTATCCATGTAGCTCATATTTTTGGGGTTGCTCTCCTTCTTCTTCCTTCTCAAGGTATGCACCTATAAAATAAAGAAAAATTAGAACAAAATTTTCCAAAGCAAATATAAGATGCAAAAATAAAAAAAAATATCCTTATTAAGACCACTCTAAACAATCCTTCGTCAAACTACTAGCGACCGTTACCTCCCCGGCAACGGCGCCATTTGATTAGCCATAATATAGTGGGCATGACCAATTAAAGAAATTATCGAACCACAGGGAGGAAGGTACTAGAGTTTAAGCGATCTCAAGTTTATCGTGATTTTATAAGGACGACGGAAGAGAGGATATGAGCAAATGAATGCAGTTATGCTAAAGCAAGAAATAAGGATAAAATGAATGCAAAGATAAAAGGGTTCCAAATGATGCAAGGATGAGATTAACAACAATCATGGCATAGATAATTAAGTAATCATGCAATTAATTCTAATCTCTCATGGACAAGGTATAGAAGCGATCACTAATTCCACCTAAACTCTCTCTCGAGATGGATAGGATGTAGGCCCTCAACAAGGCTCCCAAACGCACATAGGATCGAGACAATAGCAAACACCTCCCACTAGGTACTAATTACTCTATGAGTTCCCTAATTAGGTACTAAATCATAAGCAATATTCCCTTTTAAGGTACTATGAATTCACTAATTGTTTGAGTCTCCTCATTTAATCAACCAACCTCTCGATTAAGCTAATCAAATGTTCTATCAAAGGGTTCTAAATCTAGAAGGATATCTCTATCTCATTCTAAATTAATGCACATGAAGTGTATGATGAAATGATTCAATGAACTATCATAAACACATAATTGATTTCTCAATCTAATCACATGCCCATGACAATTAATCACACAAATCATCATATACATCAAGCAATCAACAATCAATGATAGAAATAACACAAAGCCCATTCAAGATTAAAATCAATTTGCATAAAAAAACTAAATTATCCAACACCAATCATGGAGCTAATCTCACAAAGGAGATTAGCCTCTCATATCCATAAGAAAACTTATCAAAGGATAACTTTGACTTATACTGACTATATAGGATAACTTGATCTCTGTTATTATGAATGTTTGTGATCTTAATCCCTATACAATAATCTCAACACGTAAGTGATGAGTGATATTTTTACCTAGATTTTAGTGTCTTTTTATATGTGTTTTCGTATTATTTTATCCGTATTTTATGTGTTATTTGGTTGTGTTTTGTGTTTTCATGGAAATGTGTGTGAATGAGCTTAAACCTACTATTTTCACTTTTTATTTGATGCTAAATATGATAAGGAAGATGTAGGAAAAAGCGGATCTCAATTTGGAGTTGAAACGAGGGAGAACGAGCCAAAACAGTGAAGGAATCAGGGCAGCAGCAACACGACTGGCCGTGTTGGTGGCACGAGCCGTGTCGCAGTGCACGACTCGTGTAGCTAACACGGGCCTGTCCAGAATGGTCGTGCGGCAACATCTATTCATCCAACACGACCACCACTTGGCCGTGTTGCGGAGCTCGACTCGTGTTGCAGCACACGACCCGTGTAGCCAACACGGGCCTGTAAGCGATGGCCGTGCGGGAGCATCAGTTCACGCAACACGGGCACTTTATGGCCGTGTTGCGCCACACGACTCGTGTCGTGTCAGGGATCAGAAAAATTCAGAATCCTTCTAGAAGCTTGTCAAGGAGTATAAATACCCCTCCATTCAGATTTTATGAAAAAAAATCCGATTTCCACCCCTTCCACACACACCTCACACACCATTTCTTCCATTTTCCACCATCATCTTCATCCATTCTTCATCCACCCATCTACACTTGATCCCCTCCATCAAATTCACCATCCAAGTGATCAAGGAAGCAAGGGAGAGTGAGATCACAAGAAGAAGAAGGAGATCTCCATTGAAGCACTTCAAAGGGGGAATCTAATTCTAATTTTTGTGCATTTCTTTATAGATTGATCATGTTTTGTAAGGATCTTAATGTCTATGTTAATTTTCTTATGGATATGAGAGGCTAATCTCCTTTGTGAGATTAGCTCCATGATTGGTGTTGGATAATTTAGTTTTTATCCAAATTGATTTTAATCTTGAATGGGCTTTGTGTTATTTCTATCATTGATTGTTGATTGCTTGATGTATATGATGATTTGTGTGATTAATTGTCATGGGCATGTGATTAGATTGAGAAATCAATTATGTGTTTAGGATAGTTCATTGAATCATTTCATCATACACTTCATGTGCATTAATTTAGAATGAGATAGAGATATCCTTCTAAATTTAGAACCCTTTGATAGAACATTTGATTAGCTTAATCGAGAGGTTGGTTGATTAAATTAGGAGACCCAAACAATTAGTGAATTCATAGTACCTTAAAAGGGAATATTGCTTATGATTTAGTACCTAATTAGGGAACTCATAGAGTAATTAGTACCTAGTGGGAGGTGTTTACTATTGTCTCGATCCTATGTGCGTTTGGGAGCCTTGTTGAGGGCCTACATCCTATCCATCTCGAGAGAGAGTTTAGGTGGAATTAGTGATCGCTTCTATACCTTGTCCATAAGAGATTAGAATTAATTGCATGATTACTTAATTATCTAAACCATGATTGTTGTTAATCTCATCCTTGCATCATTTGGAACCCCTTTTATCTTTGCATTCACTTTATCTTTATTTCTTGCTTTAGCATAATTGCATTCATTTGCTCCTATCCTCTCTTCCGTCGTCCTTATAAAATCACGATAAACTTGAGATCGCTTAAACTCTAGTACCTTCCTCCCTGTGGTTCGATAATTTCTTTAATTGGTCATGCCCACTATATTGTTCTTGTATTCGTTTAGTCTTTTTACTAGGTGAAAACTTCTCCCTCAGTCTATCATTTTCATTGTTCGGGGACGAACAATACTTCAAGTTTGGGGGTGTGATTGTCGTTATTTTCACCTAGATTTTAGTGCCTTTTTGAGTGTATTTTGCGTATTGTTTTATCCGTATTTTTGTGTATTTTGGTGGTGTTATGTATTTTCATAGGAATGTGTGAGAATGATCTTAAACATACATATAACAGGTGAAAATGGAGTAAAAATGAAGAAGGAAGATCAAACAAAGAAGAAGAAACAAAGGTGCAAGAACACGGCCGGCCGTGCTGGCAACACGGCTCGTGTTGCAGCAAAACGGCCCGTGTGCCAGACACGGGCCTGTCCAGAATGGTCGTGCGGCGGCATCTATTTATCCAACACGACCACCACTTGGTCGTGTTGTGGAGCACGACCCGTGTTCAGAGCACGACCCGTGTACAAGACACGGGCCTGTAAGCGGAGGCCGTGCGGCGACGTCTAGGCATTCAACACGGCCACCATTTGGCCGTGTGACGCAGAACGACTCGTGTGCCGCATGCCCTGACACGACACGACCCGTGCTACGTGACACGACTCGTGTCGGCACCAGAACAGGATATTTTTTTACAATTCTTCTAGAAGGTCTCCATGGGGTATAAATACCAATCCATTCAACATTTTAAGTGAGATCCGAAATTCTACTGTTCCCACACACCTCACACACTATTCCTTTGATTTCACACCATATTCTCCATCCCATTCATTCATTTGGAGATCTACATCATCTCTCCATAATTTCCTCCATCCAAATCAAGTGAAGAAGCAAGGAAGCTTGGGTGATCACCAAAGGAAGAAGGAAGATTCAATTGGATCCATTTCCAAGGGAGTTTTCATTCCAATTTTGTGTTAATCCTTTAGTTTATCATGATTTGTAAGAATTGTAATGTCTATGTTATGGATCTTATGAAGATTGTAGGCTAATCTCCCTTGTGAGATTAGCAACATGAAGGTTGTTGGTTAATTTGTGGATCTATGTAATTAAATTCATATGTTGATGGGGATATTTGATTTTCTATCATTGGTGCTTATATATCTTGAGATCTATGATGTTTTGTGTGTTTGATTGTTCTAATTATATGATTAGATTGAGAAATCAATTATGTGCTTAGGATAGTCAAGTGAATCATTTCATCAAACACCTCATATGCATTATAAATGGTAAAGTGATTGAGAAGTCCTTTATTATTTAGAACCCTTTGATGAAACATGTGATTAGTTAGATTGAGAAGTCAATTGATTATATGAAGGGATTCTATAATTGAACTTAGTACCTAGTTGGAATAGTTTAATTTAGAACCAACCTTTGAGCTATTTTGAGATTGTGCAAATGATCTACATCCTATTCATTTCGAGAGGAAGTTTAGGTGGTATAAGTGTTGGCCCTTAGTCTTAACCCTTGATACATATGAGTTTAATGCATGAATCCATAAGTTACCACTTCAATAGTGTTGTTAATCTCACTTCTACTTAATTTGGAAAACCACTCATTCATCATTTTTATCTTGTCATTGGATTATTGTTTGTCTACTTTCATTTAATTACTTGTTACCCAAACCATCCATCTATGATTCGTCTCTATAAAATTGTGATAAACGTGATATCGCTTAAGTGCTAGTATCGACCTCCCTGTGGTTCGATAAATTCTTGAATTGGTCAACCCGACTACAAGTTATGGCTAATCAATCTTTCGCGTGCTGTCGCAAAATATATTATCTACAGTATAAAGTAAGTGGATTATTGCATTGTGCATATATATAAATTATAAGACACAATCATTTGATCATATGATTCTCATTTTAAATAAATTGTTATAACATTGTTTTTACTAAAGCTAGACTTTTAGTGTATAATCCAACAATCTCCCACTTATACTAAAAGACTATGCTGCTATGTCTTCTGCCATACATCTGATTCTCACTCCCACTACACGAACATTAAAAGCTCTCGCCTTAAGGTCCTTGTAAATGGATTTACTAGGTTATCATCTGATGCAATCTAGGTGACAACAACCTTCCCCTCATCATATGATTTCTCGTAACAGGTGGAACTCGCGCTCCATGTGTTTAATTACCTTATGGACTCTGATTCCTTCAAGTTTGCAACTGCACCATTATCATCAAAATAAATTGTGATAACCTTGGGCAAACTTAGAAACACTTCAAAGTCCATCACGAAGTTTTTAGAGTCATACAGATACTTTGGCTGTCTCAAAGGCTCCAATTTATCATCTTTCCATGATGGAGTCCGGAGTCTGAAATATATTTCTATATAACACTCCTACACATTATGAATCTACTTGCTAAAATTAAACACATAACCTTATTGATCCTTACATATATAATATCGCCTAAATTAATATTTTTTTAGTTAATTTACTGTACAATTGGTGTAACATAAAAACAGGATCCTTATTTAAAAATAGATAAATATATAATCCTAAAATCTTCAAATGGGTCATTTATTACTTACGTTTACAATCATGAATCACGGCCTCCTCTCTCTCTCTCTCTCTCTTCTCTCCCATTCTGGCCGCTCTTCTCTCCTGGGTGGATCTGCTTCCTCTCTCAATCTGGCCGCGGAGTCGCTGTCTTCCTCTACGCCGCCTCCACCTCTTCCCTCTCTTTTCCCAATCTGACCGCTCTTCTTTCTAAATCTATCAGGTCGATTTACCTCCTCTCTCTCTCTCTCTCTCTTCTCTCTCAATCTAGCCGTGTCGTCGCCTCTCTCTGTCAGATCTCACAGGTTTCTCATCTTTCTCAAGCCATTATCTTCCCTCACCGCTGCCAGATTTCAGCCTTACTCTGTCTGCCATGTCTTTTCTCTTCCTAGTGGATGCTGCTAGATTTCAGCTTTGCTCCGTTCTTCCCTTTCTAGTGGAAGACGCTAGATTTCAACCTTGCTCCATCCGCCATGTGTTCTCTTTCTAGTGGAAGAGTCTGCCATTGTAACTGTTGTAACTGCTATTTGGTATTGTTTGTAGATGAATTGATTGTTGTTTGGGTGAAATTCTGGTCAATGATTTTAAACGTGGATTGGATATGAAATAAAATAATGTATGTTGTATGAGCTTTAATTAAGTAATGTATATATTTAATTTCATAAGTGTATTTTTTATATTAAATTAAAAAATGAGAAAATTTTTCATATTTGTATTAGTTTAATTACTATAATTATTTATTTACATAAATGTACTTTTATACTAAATGCAAAATTAAAAAATTAACGTATATATTAATAAAAAAGTGCCTTTATTATGATATACGTTAATGAGTTACAACATATGCGTTAGTATATGTTATAAATTATACACTTTCATATTAAAATATGTACACTTAAATATTAAATTATATACTGATTAGAGCTATTTTCACCTAGATTTTAGTGTCTTTTTATATGTATTTTCATCTTTTTATATGTATTTTCGTATTATTTTATCCGTATTTTATATGTTATTTGGTTGTGTTTTGTATTTTTATTAAAATGTGTGTGAATGAGCTTAAACATGATAAGGAAGATGTAGGAAAAAGCGGATCTCAATTCGGAGTTGAAACGAGGGAGAACGAGCCAAAACAGTGAAGAAATGCAGGAGCCAGCACACGACCCGTGTAGCCAACACGGCTCTGTAAGAGTTGGCCGTGTGGCGACATCTAGTCACTCAACACGGGCAACTTCAGGTCGTGTCCAGTTGCACGAGTCGAGTCGGGAGCACGAGCCGTGTCGCCAACACGGCCCTGTAAGAAGGTGGCCGTGTGGCGACATCAGAAGAGCCAACACGACCACACATGTGCCCGTGTTACAACACACGACTCGTGTTGCAGCACACGAGCCGTGTTGCGTAACACGGCCCTGTAAGGCGAGGCCGTGCGGCAGCATCAGAAGACACAACACGGCCACCCCGTGGCCGTGTTGCATAACACGACTCGTGTTGTGTATTTTCCTGCAGAAATTTCCAGATCCTTCTAGAAGCCTCAAAAGGGGTATAAATACCCCTTTATTCAACAATTGGCAGGGAATCCAAAATCCTATCATCTACACACACCTCACACACCATTTATTCCATTTCCCACCATCATCTTCATCCACCTTCATCCATTTTGATCCATCTTCATCATCTCCATTAATTCTCCATCAAAACTTCATCCCTTCCATTGGGTGTGAGAGATCTCAAGGAATCAAGAGCTAGAGGTGGAGATCAAGAAGAATAGAAGATTCTCTTCAAGAAATTGATAGGGAAGAATCCATTCATTTTGTATTTCTTTAGATCTTAGACTATGGGTAATTGTAATGAATTATTTAATTGTTTTGTTACTTTTACTATGATAGGCTAATCCCTCTAGTGGGATTAGGAACATGAAGAGCATATTAGATTTATATTATCATGTGGATTAAATTGGTTTTTGATTTAATTGATGTTGATTTCTATTCATGGAGTTTAATTGTCTTGATGTTGTGATGGCATGGTTTGTTATTCATGAATGTTTATTGGTTTAATGGATTGTTGATCAATGGATTATTTGTGGTAATTAAATGCTATCATGATCTTCATGTATGTATTGCTTGGAGTGAGACGGAAACGACCCTCTATAGTATTAGGAAGGCATGAATAGACATTGAGTTTGGGTTTGACCGAAAGGATATTTGAATTCAATGAGGGGAACCAATCCATTCGTTGGCCTTAGTACACAAAAAGGGAGAGTTTAGTCTAACTAGTACCTAGATGGAAGGGGTTAATGTTGGGCTTTGATCTTAAGTGCTTTTGGGAGTCTTAAATGGAACAAAAACCTTTGTAACCCGAAAGGGAGCTTAGGATACAATCGTGATCACCCTTAGTCTACATCAATTGAGTTGAATTCCGTTTGCATGATAATATGAATTAAGTGTGCTTGGATGTTTCTAATCCCATGTTTTTCATACTTGAACTTAAGCACCCATTTTCTTTAATTGTCATTTCTCTTATTTGATATTGTTATTTACTTGTTACTTGTTTTAGTTGTTAATCAATCTCAAAACCCCCGATCATCTTTACAAAAACAACATGAGCATGAGCTCACGTATTTTGCTAGTCCGAACATAACTCCTTATTGGATTGATAATTTTTCTTGGGATATACTACTACAACGATCGAGTATTCTTGCTCGTGAGTGCTATAAAAATAGGCAAACATATACATATGAATGTATTACATCGTATACTAAAATGTATAATATCTTATATTAACATGTATATAAAAAAAATTGATTAAAATATTGATAAAAATAATATGAATATTGATTTTTTTAAATAATACATTTTTTGAGAAAAACATATACACTATTAAATTACAACTATGAAAATACATTTAAAAAATCAGGTTATTCTGTGGTGCACCTGGTACACCGGTGCATCTAAGATTTTATAGGGTAAATGTAGTGATGTAGTGGGTAGTTAGTATTTTTATTTTTGATTTTTTATCTTATCTAGTGGTTATGATTAAATATAAACATGATCTAATGGTTTAGGTTATTCAGATACACTGGTGCATCCGGTGCACTGCAATTCGACTATTAAAATCAATAAGGTTTGATAAAGTTTTTATATATATAATTAAGTATACATCTAAGAATAAAAAGTAATACATTTATCAATAATTAACTTATACATTGAATAACAAAAAAGTAATACACTAAGTAACAACGATAACAGATCTGATCCAAAAAATACATATATCGGTCCTATGACACATCGATCATATGAACAGATTTGATCTAAAAATTACATACATCCAATACAACTGTCAATTAACAACTCTTTACACAATACTAAAATTAAAATTTAAGAACAAACTCTAAAAATTTGACATTTGACAAGAGGAATAAAGGTTTGGGATACAATCTGAAATCATCCCGAAATACTAAAATCAAAATTTAAGAATAATCTCTGAAAATTTGACATTTGATAAGAGGAATAAAGGTTTGGGATATAATCTGAAATCATCCCGAAATACTAAAATCAAAATTTAAGAACAATCTCTGAAAATTTGACATTTGACAAGAGGAATAAAGGTTTGGGATACAATCTGAAATCATCCAGAAACTCGAAAAGAAGAATTGGGCAAGATTACAAATCAAATTAAAGAATTCAAACTGACTCTATAATTAGACTCTAAAATCTCTAAAACTGGACTCTAAAATATCTAGAACCATCCTTAAGGAGAGGTATCCTAACGACGGCACCGTCATTATAGTTCCTAGATCGCCGGAGAAAATAATAAATTATGAGAAATACGAAGACAGATGCATCGCCGTCGAGAAATACGGAAGAGAGAGGCATCGCCACATCTCTGTTGCCGCCTTGGGAAAGTAAACTCATGGTTATATCCAAATTTATCATTAATTTATGCTTTGTAAGAGTGACAAGATTGAAGATTTGATATTTAGACTACTTGTTATTCTAATCAATTAATTAAGAAATCAATTAACAACTAAATTTGTCTAAGATTAAATGAGTAACAAGATGAATGGAATGTGGATAGAATGCACTTAAGAAGAGAGCAAGGCTAATCATACTCGTAGTTAATAATCTAGCTAGATATGCATAACTCTTGATGGTAAACTTCATTAATTATGTACTAAAAGCAATCACATTTTTACCCCTAATCCCTTTGGCCAAGGCAATTAGGTTCTCGACTCTTTTACAAGTCTAAATCTCATAGGATTGTTCTTACTGTCAATTCCCATAAGGTACTATAATCATAAGTTTGGTTCTTTTCACTCAATTTCTTAAGTGTCCCTCTATGAATGTTCTAAGCATAAAAAGGGTATGGCTTACCTCCCTTCACACTAACATGCATGCTCATCTTAAACATCTAATTATAATATTTGAATGGTCATCCTAACACTAAGAATAGAGAATTTAATCACACAAATATTGAAATGAAACATGATTCATTAATCATAAAAAGAAATCCAAAATTAACTCAATTCAGCATCTCAAATCCTACATATCTAGCATTTTTCTCAACCAATCATATGGTTAGCCTTAATATAGAACTAGCCACTACACATTGTGTTTAGATCAATACATTCAAAGGTTTGCTCCATTTGAGCCAAAATAAGAAGAAAATCAACAATTGAAAAGTAGATTGGCTTCCCTTTTGTGGAGATAACCCTCCTTCTCTTCAAAATGCTAACTTCTTTAATCATTGATGCTTTCCTCTTCTTAAAATGGGGGAAGGATGGATTGATGGATGGATTGTTGAAGATCAAGTGAAATGGATGGATCAAATGTATGGAGATGTATCAAATGGATTTAGTGTGTGAAAATATGGTGTGGAGTGTGTGTAACTGCTCTAATTCTGATCTCCTCTTCCAATTTCGCACAAGTCAGCCTTTTATATCACTTAGGGACCTTCTAGAAGCTTCTGGAATATTCTGAAATTTACACTATCTTTTGCACCTACACGGGTCGTGTAGCAGCGCACGGCTCGTGTAGTGCACAACTAGTTCGGCGTGTTCCCAGACACAGCTCGTGCAGCAGCGCACGGCCTCTTCCATGGACGTGTAGCGATTTCTGACGATTAAACACGGCTTTCTTAAACAGGCCCGTGTTCCGCACACGGGGCATGCGCTGGCGCAAGGCTCGTGCACCAGAACACGACCTTCTCCTAGGCGAGTCCTGCGTTCTGATGCTCGAACACGGCCACCTCGGATAGGCCCGTGTTTTACACACGGGGCGTGTCCGAGCGTGCCTTATTCTTCCTTCTCCGTTTTGCTCCCGACTCCCTTTTTCTTCATTTCTTAACTTGTTTTGCACATATTTAAGCTCAATTACACATTTCTATCAATCAATACCACATTTGTCATAATAAATAAACTCCACCAAAAGTCACACAAATACGGATAATAACATCCGAAAATCCACAAACAAAGACACTAAATCTAGGTGAAAATAATAACGATCAATCTCCCAAATTTAAAGTGTTGTTCGTCCTCGAATAATGAAAAATGATAAACAAGAGGAGTAATTTTCACCTAGAAAAACACCTAACGAACATAAATCACAAAACATCACAAGTAATAAGGATTACAAAATCACATTAAGTATTCCTACATCATCAAACTTATAACATGAAAGATTAATACGTTCAATCTTAAGATGACAAAAGAATAATCAAATCCCTTTTAATCCAAGCCTCTCATAGGATATCAAATTTATTCAAAACTCTATGGAGTAGGGTTTTGAACAACACTTATCAACTGGTTAGAATCGACTCACCATAGGCTTGCTCATGGATTATGTTCACAAGCCACCCTAGTTTCAATAAGTGATCAAATAGTTCTTTATCTTAGGATGTAATGTTTAGGCTCTTTGGTAGGGTAGGAAACTTTGGGTGGTAGTGAATATTCAAGTATAGATAATCAAAGAGATGATTATTTTCTCCAACTTCTTCACTTTCAAACTTCCTCCCTTTGTCAATTGTTCAAAAGCACTAAATTCCATCATACCAAGGATTCATTGAGCTTCTTTTGAATGGCATACTTCTTTTCTTTGACTTTTGTATTCCTTGAGCATATTTTATGTTTTGTTCATTTTTCACTTTTTGTTGAAGTTGCACATACTTTAAACTTGAGCTCTTTCATCATTTTTCTTGATTCAACCTTTCTTCCATTTACTTGCACATTTTTCCACATCTTCCTTTGGCGTTCAATCGTTTGGTTGGCGTGAATCGTTAGGGTTCCATGTAAACTAGATCAGCGGAAACAATAAATCAAAATCTACATTACCTTTCACCAGGGTATGTTGTTGAAGAACTGCAGAGAATAACCTCTTGATCTTCTGCTCTATTCTCCAAGTTCAATCTTGATGTTGTGTGGGCAACAATCTTCAGGATCTTCTCAATCTGCTTTCTTTCCTCTCTATCACGTTGAAACGGTGCAGAGTATGAGGGTTCCAGAAAGCTGAGATAACTTATATATGTGGGCTACAACAGGGACTAGGAGGAGAAATTGGAGTTGGGCCTCCATTGGGCTTAAGTATCCAAGCTTAGCCCAAAGCTTATACTTAAGTCCAATAATAATAATATGGTCCACTAAAATATTATTACTGCACTGCCGCTCCAATCCCATAATTACGTTATGGGCTCCTTCTTATTATGAGCCCAGCAGTCTCCCCATATTTAAGATAGAGTAAGTCTCTTGTGAGACGGGTTATTGGTGAGACAGATGTGAGACGGGTCAACCCGTCACTAAAGTATGCTTATTTGTGGTTAAAGTGTGCTTATTTGTGGTTAAAGTATGTCGATAATAAATCAAATTATAACACACTAACATCATACCTTAATACATAATCCAACATACTTTAAAAAACATACATTAATAACCATTTAACATACTTTATTTAAATAATCGACATACTTTAACACGTCTCACAAACCGTCTCATGAAGGTAGCGTCTCACAAGAGACTTTGTCTTTAAGATATACAATGCTCATTAATTAATTAAGTTACTGACAACTCAAATTAATTAATATCTCATTCGAGAGTAGTACCACTCAACCTTATTATCATGCCAGAATTAATCCACTTTCAAGATTTACATGATAAACCTTATGAGCTCCTCAAGGGGACATCATCAACCTATGTCGGACATGGATTCCTTCTACAATCAACAGCATACCATAGAGACAATACTATTTCCCAACTCATCGAGTTTGTTAATTTAATACATGTAAATCTCACCCATTGATGAATTAAAGAAATACATACTATTTTACGTGTCGAGATTATTGTATAGGGATTAAGAGTACGAACATCCATAATAACTGAGATCAAGTTCTCCTATATAGACAATACAAGATGAACGATATCAAGCGGTCCTGCTCAATACACACTAGGTGCACTAATGTGATTCTATAGTAAAGACAAACTAATACCAAACCACACTACAACCATATTGATAGAGAGTCCTCGTCTACCTCGGTTGTGATCATTTGTTTATACTTTATAAGGAAACTGATAATATGATCTTCCGCGTGTTGTCGTATAATATATTATCTACAGTATAAAGTAAATGAACTTTTGCACAAATATATAAATAAACAATTTATAACATGCAAAACGTTTGATCATATGATTCTCATTTCAAATAAATTGTTAAACATTGTTTCATACAAAAGCTAGACTTTTAGTATACAGTCTAACAATCTCCCACTTATACTAAAAGACTGCGCTGCCATATCTGCTGACACGCATCTAATTTCCATTCCTTCTGCATGCCCATCGAACGCTTTTGCTGGAAGCTCTTAGTAAAAAGATCAGTTATGTTATCCTCCGATGCAATCTTAGCAGCAACGACCTCCCCTCTTTTAATGATGTCTAGTTTCAGGTGGTACTTGCGTTCAATGTGTTTACTCATCTTATGGGCTCATGGTTCCTTCGAATTTGCTATTGCACTACTGTTATCACAATAAATCGTGATCGCTTTGGGCAAACCAGGAATCACATCCAAGTCTATTAAGAAGTTCCTAAGCCATACTGCTTATTTAGCTGCCTCAGAGGTTGCTACAAATTCAGCTTCCATGGTGCAGTCAGCAACGCATTTCTACTTTACACTCCTCCATATTATGGCTCCTCCTCCAAGAGTATACACATAACTCGAGGTGGATTTAGTAGCATCCATATGCCCAGAGGCAACAAAGTATCTGCCCGGTAAACCAGCACATAATCCCTAGTCCTTCGCAGGTACTTCAAAATATGCTTTACCGCAGTCCAATGCCCTTGTACTGGATTACTTTGATACCTACTGACCATGCCCACGGCATAACAGATATCCAGCCTGGTACATAGCATAGCATACATGAGGCTTCCTATTGCCGAAGCATAAGAAACCAGCTTCATCTCCTCTATTTCCTATTGTGTCTTAGGGCACATTTCCTTAGATAGAGGTATTCCATGTCTGAAAGGTAGAAAACCTTTCTTGAAATTTTGCATGCTAAAACCAGCCAGGATTGTATCAATGTATGAAGTTTGGGATAAGCACAACATTTTTTTCTTGCGATCCCTTATTAATTTGATCACAAGAATGTGTCCGACCTCTCCTAAGTCCTTTATCTCAAACTACTTGGACAGCCATACCCTTACGCCCGACAATATCTTTACATTGTTTCCAATGAGAAGAATATCATCCACGTAGAGTACAAGAAATACCACTACATTTCCGTCACACTTCTTGTACACACATGATTCATCCGGACATTGAATAAATCCATATGACTGGATTACTTCATCAAAACGGATGTTCCATGATCTTGAAGCTTGTTTCAATCCATAAATGGACCTATTAAGCTTACACACAAGATGTTCTTCGTCCTTTTCAATGAATCTCTCTGGTTGCTTCATATAGATGTTTTCCTCAAGACTTTCATTCAGGAAAGCTGTCTTGACATCCATTTTCCATAACTCATAATCCATATGAGCAGCAATAGACAAAGAATCCGGATTGACTTAAGCATGGCCACAGGCGAGAAGGTTTCCTCATAATCGATTCTTTCTTTCTGAGTATATCCCTTAGCCACAAGCCTTGTTTTAAAGGTTTCCACCTTACCTTCAGATCCTCTTTTTCTTTTATAAACCCACTTGCATCCAATAGCTTTTACACCATTGGGTGGTTCTACAAGCTCCCAGACTTGATTAGAATACATGGATTTTATTTCAGATTTCATTGCCCTTTGCCATGATTGAGCATCTTTATCTTGCAGTGCTTCGTTGTAATTCCATGGGTCGATTTCATGTTCACCCAGGACCAAGTCGGATGACTCTCCCAATCTCATGAATCTATCTGGTTGTCTCACAATCCTCTCACTATGACGAGACTCTGCAGGTAATTATGTATCAAGTGTGACACGCGGTGCAATGTCCTGTGGTATATCCTCTTGTACAGTTGGTATTATGTTTGGTGTTTCCTCTCTTACTTCATCTAGAATAATTTTACTCTTGGGTTTGTGGTTAATTACATAATCCTCTTCTAAAAATCTGGCGTTCGTGCTAACGATCACCTTTTGGTCCTTAGGACTATAAAATAAACCACCCCTCGTTCCTTTAGGATACCCTACAAATAGACAAACATCCATACGTGATTCTAACTTATCATCATCAGGCTTCAACATATGTGCCGGAGCACCCCAAATCCGAAAGTGTTTGAGACTAGACTTTCACATGGTCCACAATTCGATAGGTGTGGAAGTTACTGATTTAGAAAGTATTAAATTCAGGATGTAAGCCGCTGTATCTAAGGCATATCCCCAAAACGAGCTTGGTAATTCCGAATAACTCATCATTGATCTTACCATTTCTATAAGAGTCCTATTCCTTTTTTCTGCTACACCATTCTGCTGGGTGTGCCCGGTGTAGACAATTGGGATTCAATCCCTTCCTCTGATAAATAATTCCTAAACTCTCCCAAGAGGTATTCGCCACCACGATCTGATCGTAGCGTCTTAATATATTTTCAAGTTGCTTTCCACATCAGCCTTGTACTCTTTAAATTTATCAAAGCACTCAGACCAATGGCGCATCAAATAAATATATCCGTATCTAAAATAGTCGTCAATGAAAGTGACGAAATATTTATAACCCCCTCTTGTCTGGACAGACATAGGACCACATATATCAGAATGAACCAATTCCAATAGATCTTTGGCTCTATACCCCTTTGCCTTAAAAGGCCTTTTGGTCATTTTTCCTTCCAAGCAGGATTCACAAGTTGAATAATTTTCCATTACTAATGAACTCAGAGGTCCATCAGCTATCAACCTTTGAATCCTACTCAAGTTAATATGACCCAGTCTTAGATGCCAAAGATATGTTTGATTCATTTTAGAAGGTTCTTTTCTCTTATTAGTAGATGTATTATTCAATTCAATTTGTTGCACTGTGGGAGAAATTAATTAAGAGTATACAAATTATCTATCAATGCACCATCACAGATAATAATTTCATTTTTCCTTATAACAACCTTGTCATTAAAAGAAACAGAATATCCATCCAAAAATAATTTAGAAACCAAAATTAAATTCTTTCTAAAATGAGGTACATAAAGACAACAAGAGTTTTATTCTTATTGAAAGATAAATAGACGTCTTCCACTGCAACAGCCGCTACCCTTGTAGCATTCCCCATGAGTATGGTAATCTTCCCATCACTAAGCTGTTGGGTTTGGTGGAACCCCTGCAAAGAATTGCAGACATGGTCAGTGGCTCCCGTATCTACACACCAAGTGTCAGCAGATACAACCACTAAACACGATTCAACAACTAGTATAAAAGACTTACCATTCCTGCTCCCCTTCAGAAGAGGACAGTCAGCCTTGTAGTGTCCCGGCTGCTTGCATTTGAAGCACTTGCCTTTAAACTTTTGACCGCACCACTCTTTGCCTTCACTTGGTTCACCGATGCTGAATTTCCTTACTTCTTCTTATTCCTACCGCCTTTCGGTCTAGGATAAGCAGCATTTTCAGCAACATGAACCTGAGGAGCACGACAAAATAGTTCTTCCACTGCCAAAAGTTCTGTCAGAAGTTCCGCCAATGTGTATAAATGTTTGTTCATACCATAGTTCAGGCGAATCTGCTCAAAACTCCTAGGCAAGCTTTGGAGTATGATATCGACTTGGGTTTCCCCATCGATCTCAGCTCCAAGAACCTCTAACTCATTGAGTTGGCCCATCATTCTAAGGAATGCTCTCTTATGGAAGTGCCCTCAGCCATTTTGATGTTCATCAGCACAGACATGCCCTTTGACCTAGCAGGACGACTCTGGTGCCCGAAGAGTTCCCTAAGATTATGCATCATATCATAGGCAGTGTTCATAGCTTGATGCTGAGTCTGAAGCACATTTGACATAGAAGCCAAAATATAGCACTTAGCCATCCTATCAACTTTGACCCACCTATTATAAGCAACTCTTTGCTCTTCGATAGAGGCATCAGTAGGTTCCGGAGGACATTCCTCAGTGAGAATAAAGATATAATCTTCAGCAATTAAAACAATGTCCATGTTCCATTTCCAGTCAACATAATTAGTGCCAGTAAGTTTGTGTTCTTTAAGTATAACAGAAAGTGAGTTGAGTGCCATTTGAAAATCTTGAGAATCATAAATAATAAACAGATCAAATACTTCGAATTTATCAATTTATATTGAATTCCTCAAAACAATATAAAATAAAATTCACCAACATCTCAAGCACCGTGAATTTGCATGCCACATTAGGGTGGACGTATACAAACCCGAACATTTACAAGAAAATATTTTACTCATTAATTTTATTCGTCAACCTAACTTTATGATAAAATAATTAATAGTCGGTTCCTTTTAGCCATGCAAATAACAACAGTGACTCTGTTGGAGATGATACTTATTATTCACATCTAAGTTTACACTATTATTTGGTTCCAAGTCCACTGCCCAAGCTTGTATGCCTTACTGTTAGAGAAGTACGCACGCGCTCAGATAACTTCCTATAACCATCATAAAGAAGTTTGTACCAGTGATCCATGAATAAACTCATCCGTTAGGGAGGAAGGCACTATAGCTAACGCGCAAGTTTACTCACATCACTTACTAACCAATAATGGAGGCGTGGGAATTTAATAACCAATCCCCTCTCCCACTTAGTTATTTAACACCGAGGGTTTTTAACATGCATATAATATTCACATAATAAAATACACATCCTAGCATGCTTCTATCAAAAGCAATTTAAAATAATAAATCACTTAGAACATGCATAGCATATATAACAATAATCAACAAGTAAATCGATTAAAACAGTTATATATATCTCGAATTAAACTCGAAAACTGACGAATCGAGAAAACGAGACCGGCCAACACCTTCTTGGGTCAAGCCAACCACGCACTGCGTCGGCCGTGTGTCGTGACATCCGTGCACTGTGCCATGCCCAAGCCAACCGTGCATTGCGCCTGCTGTGTATCGTACGTCAAGCCAACCGCACATGCCGTATGCTGTGCCATCCACGCACTGTGCCTGCCGTGCGCCATGCCTGCCATGCATTGCACCTATCGTGCGCCATACCTGTCTCGCACTGCACCTGCCGTGCGCCACGTCTGCCTCGCATGGTTCCAGCCGTGTGCCGTGCCTGCCGTGCACAACTCCTGCCTTGTGCCGTGTGACAAAGTCTCCATGCCATGCTAATCCGTGCGCAGATCAGTGCTACCATGCACGAGCAGTATGTCACCTTGCTCATGCAGCTTGCCATCGTGCGCCACTCCAACTTTAACACCCGATAGATATGCACGCCATCGTCCGTAATCTACTTTCTACCGTGCACAACACCGAGCACCCCACACGACTACCAGTCCCGAGCATCCAGTTCCCATGCATGGCTAGCACCGCGTGCCTAGCGCCAATACACGGTAATCACTGGGTGCCCAGTTCCCACGCACGGCGATGGTCCCCCGCCTTCTGCTTCCGTGCGAACAGTCTTGTCCATCGCCCGCCGTGATGCTCAGTCCCCATCACCATCACACACACATATCCTCCTTTCACCAGTGTTCATCACATGACAACAACTCCGAGCAATTTCCATCGTCCTCATACAGTCGTGTGTGTGTGATACAATGTGTTGGAACATCAAGGCATACAGGCAGATTACCGACAATAAAGAAGTGGGATTTCATGGGTAATCACACATATACCAAACCCTAATTCTCATAATTTCTATACAATTATGTTGCACATAACATCCTTTTATGCTGCACATAACACCAAACGACACACTCGTTACGCTGCACACGAAAGTTATGTAGCACATTACAACACAATATGCTGCAAATAACATCATTTACACAACAAATAAAATTAAATAATAAAACATTTACGCTGCACACAAGAAAAAAATTAAAATTAAAAATTATATTTTTAAAATAAAATTAATATATTAATTACTAAAAATGTGTATTAACACTTTATACGAATTTATAATTTAAGTAACTATAATTAAATGCTGCACAGGATTTTAAATTGTAAATTAATTTACCCATGATAGAAATAATATAACGGTTTGTTCCATTATTTATGCATTAAATATGAGAGAAAAATTTGGGGGTAGTAATCTGTTTCTAATAAGTTCTATTTAGAATGGTTTAGAGGGTTAATAAAGGTATTACATAATATAATTTTGTAGTTGGTAGCAAGTATTTTATATGTATGTATGTTATAGTAATTATGGGACATACAATGTATCTAATGGTAAGTTACCATATTTTTTCTTATCGTGTTGTTATTGTGTCGTTTCGTATCATGTCAACCCGTATTTTTTCGTGTTCGTGTCGTGTCAGCACGAATCCTTATCATGTCGTGTTCGAATTTGGCCTTATCGTGTCGTGTCACTATCTTGTCGACACGAAACCCAACCTGTTAGCACGAATTGCCACCCCTACCAAAAACAAACATAGTTAAACACTATGTATTGGATTTAAGTTGAAATAACAAATCTGAACTTTAGAATTAGTTGGATTTAATAATTCTAGCAAATAATGTTAATCTATGCTCGTTTTGAAATTTTAAGTAAGATAATATATTTTAATTTTATGTCAAATCAAAAGTGTAAGAAGTATGGGATGATGTATATAAGAGAATGAGTGGTGATGCATGAAAAAGGTGGATATATTTACGTAATTTGGTTTTACTAAACCCTAATTAAAATAATGAATAATTACATAAGAAGTATGTATTGGATTTAAGTTGAAATCTACTTAACCTAAAACAAACATAGCCGAACACTATGTATTGGATTTAAGTTGAAATAACACATCTGAACTTAGAATTGGTTGGATTTAATAAATCTAGAAAATAATGTTAATCTATGCTCGTTTTGAAAATTTAAGTAAGATAATATATTTTAATTTTATGTCAAATCAAAGTGTAAGAAGTATGGGATGATGTATATAAAAGAATGAGTGGTGATGCGTGGACGGGGTGGATAGATTTACGTAATTTGATTTTACTAAACCCCAATTAAATAATGAATAAATTACATAATTTTAAGTCTAAAAAAATCAACTAGTCATTTTTGAGGGTATAACATTATATCTTATGAAGTACACATTGAAATACGATTGTAAGACAATTTGAATATAGTTATCCGAGATCCTTATTTTACAATGTTGTTCCACTCAATTTTCATATTATGTTTATTTTTTTTATTAAAATACTATACCCTAAAAAATAGTACTATAAACTCTTGCACATTTGAAGGTAATTTAGGAAATGATTATAATAAATGGCTTATAGTACTCCCTCTATCCCAAGATAAAGTATACGCTTTGTCATTTTGATTTCTTAAAATTGTAAATTTTATTCACAAATAAAAAAGTACGAAGTAATCAACTAAAAGAAATAAATATATTGTGTTTACCACGCATACAATAAATAACTAAAGTTAAATTACATATTAAAAAAATAGCTAAGACGTGTTGTTTTAAGAAGGGTTAATTGCAAAAAAAAGTCTTCACATTTACTTTGATTGCAAATAAGTCTAAACCTTTGAATTTAGCAAATAAGTACACCACTTTAGTAAGTTATTGCATTTTAGACTATCGGTCAGATGTTGACCTGCCCGAAGCTGATGTAGATTTTTTTTTTAAAAATGACTTTTTTTTCACACCTTCAAGACATCTATACGTTCATTTCTCTCTAATTTCATTATCTATTTCAGGTCAAACATCATCCCTCTTCTCTGAAACTGGTGGATTATATATTTCAGACACCATCGGTTACAATTGCTTACGTCCTTGCTAGTTAAAAAAAAATAACAATCTCAACCTTTCTACTCCTAATAACATCATCCCTCTTCTGTTTGTTATGTATCCTCTTTTAGAAGGTGAAAAAAAATCAATACTTCAAATGAAACTGGAAAATAAAACGTGTTAGAAATTTATTTTGGGGGAAATGGAAGATATTTTATGAATTAGGGATTTACACGGTGCTACGATAAACAGAGGGAATGTGAACTCTCTCTTCAACGTGAAATTGGGCATGGCTTCTCGCTGGTACTGAGAAACATTTATCAAAATATTTGCAGTTCAGTTGAAGCTTCGCGACTTCACTGACAACGAGGTATATCAGATTCCCGACGGCTTCGTAGGGGGGCGACGGAAAATAGTTCGGGCTCCCATTGCTAGACACTCCATGGGAAAACTCAGTGGGGAACCAGAACTCAGAATCCGACTCAGTGCCGTTAGTCTTGTTGAAATTCTCCTTGTCCATGAGAAATTCATCGTCGGTTAGAAACTCCGACGGCAACCAGAAGCCTACTCCTTCCACGCCACCACCAGCCACATCCTGAGAGAACAGAGTAGAGTGTGGAAATTATGGAGGTAGCTGGCTTATACATTTTAAAAACGGTTACTGCTCGAAGAAGATATAATGATGTGGAGTGAGTGAGGGGGAGAGAAAGAACTCAAAAGGATGATAGAGAAATATAAAGAAGATTAGAAAAGAGAGAAAGGGAGTTGTTCATAAAAATCAACGGAATGGATTTGCTGGGCTAGAGTTGGGCACCCACGCGATCTTGGCGGAGACACCAGATCCTTTCTTCAGCATGACGTTTCAAGCACCGCCAATGGTGCTGCTACATACACCATCTCTATATGTAGCTTCGGTCATGCTTGTATGTGAGATATTTTTTGTAATGAATGCAGATACAATCTTAACATTGAAGAAAGATCGAGCCATTTTCTCTAATTGATTAATTAATTGTTGAGCTTAAGATGGAGATTTGAAAAGTGGCAGCAGAGTTTGGAAATTTTTGCAGTAGATTTGGGAGAGCAAAGTGGGAAAGATGGAAGGAAATTAGGGTTCTAAATTTTGACTTAATTTAACATTCAACCAAATTAATCCAAAACGACGGTATTTTAATGAGGTGGAATGTAATTTAGAAGTGAGTATGACACATTAGCACCACGGGCAGGAGGCTATTGCCCGATGGCTTTATTCGGAAATCAACTTAAAGGTAGTATATTTTTTTGCAAAATTTCAAATGTTTGGACTAATTTGCTATCAAAGTAAAGGTGGTGATTTTTGATGCAATCAACCCTTTTAACAATAATATTATCCGCCAATTACTTCGGAAGTAATTTACCATCCCAAACAGGACTAAGTTTTGGTTTGCCCACATCTCACCATGCTCATTGAAAGTGCTAACGACTTGATCTCCCTATTCCTCAAGGACACCCTTCTCTCTCCATAAATTCATTTAAAGCCGGATTGGATTGTCTGAATCTTCCTTCATCCCAACCAACTCTTAATTTGATCCCATACTCACCTCACAAAAGGGCACTTAAAGAACAAGTGCTCTGAATCTTCCTTCATCCCAACCAACTCTTAATTTGATCCCACGCTTACCTCATAAAAGGGCACTTAAAGAATAAGTGCTCATAAGATTTAACATTCCCAATACAAAAGCCACATAATCTATCCTCTTTTCGAATCCCACATCCAATCTTTAATGAGCAGTCTTCCTCTAACAATTAGACACCCCCAAAATCCACTTACACCCTCTGTTACCTTTAAATGGTCCATTTTTCCAATTTGTCGTTTAACTTAAAGTGTCTCATTTTATTTTGTACACACATGAGATCCACGCATACTCATTAATAATTAAAATATAGGGCCCACATCCGCTCATTAACACAATTAAATATGTGGCATCATTCCAAGCATTCATGTCCTTCAATCCTAGCTCTCCCACTTCTTACCTCGTCCAACTAACTCTTTTCGAGCTCCCCACAAGAAATATTTAAGCAACCTCTTTATTTTCTTCATCACTCCATCAGGGACTTTCACCATTGAGTACCAAAACATCAACACTCTATAGAAACCGATGAAATTAACTCAAGTTCGTCTGCAAATGATAAAAATTTAGTAGACCTCCTATGATAATAAAAGGAGAGAACTCCTCAGCTCTAATCTTCCTACCACAAATCATGATACTTAAGTACCTGATCGGATCGACTCCTCCATGATAAGGAAGCTCCATCAAAATAGCCAATTTAACCTGATCACTCACCCCAGCCCATAATATAGACGTTTTGTATTGGCTGATTGCCAATCCAGATACTTCCTCAAACTATCTAACACTATCTCCAACAACCTTCGCGGATTGACTATCCCCATAAGCAAATATCAATTTGTCCCACATAAAAGTGTATAATTTCCTTTAAAAAAAGGGTTAATTGCAAAAAAAAATCACGACATTTACTCATATTGCAAATTAATTCTCACTTTTGAGAAATTACAAATAAAACCACCACCTTTAAGTATTGTTGCAAAATAAACAAAAAAAAAACTCTACTTTAGTAAAAAAATTGAGTTTATTTTGTAACAATACTTAAAGGTGGTGGTTTTTTGCAATTTCTCAAAAGTGAGGATTAATTTGCAATAGAAGTAAAGTTCGTGGTTTTTTTTACAATTAACCCAAAAAAATAATAAAATCCCTAATTTTTAACAAATACTTGTGTAAGATCGTCTCACGCTTACCTAAGACAGATAAAAAAAGATAACTTTTATGATGAAAAGTAATCCTCAATCGATGAAAAATAATAATATAATAAGTGAGGCTCTTATGCCCCGGGGACACACCATGTCCCCATGTAAACACAAGAGTTTTAGTATTAAAACTCTTGTATTCACATGGGGAGGGGCACAAGAGTTTTTGCCTAATATAATTTCATGAATTTATAGTATAAATAAAAAGTTATACTCCCTTCGTCCCGGGATAAACTTCACCATTATTGTAGACACGGAATTTAAGAAAAGTTAATTTTTGACCAACTTTATTGACTTTTGAAGGGTAATATAGTATTCTTAGGTAATTAATAAATGATAAAATATGTTATGTGTGTTAAATGAGAGTGGTAAATTTGTAATTAATATGAACTCTTAGGAGTAGGGATTGATGTAATATTTCCTTTTTTGGATGGTAAAATTTATTGTGGGATGGATGAAAATGAAAAGTGTGAAGTTTAATATGGAATGGAAGGAGTAATATTAAAAAAATAATAAGGTCTACTAATTATAGGTACAATTTATCTATCTATATTATTAGCAGGTATATTATCCAAATTAAAATGCTATCCACTATAAATTGACCCATTAAATACCCTTTTTAAACCTATTATAAGATTTATTGTATTCAGAAATTTATTAACCATTACTCTCTCCATCAAAATAGGAAAAGATTGGGATCAGTCAATCTGATAAAAAAGAGTGGCACATGATATTCAAATAATAGGTTGTATTATAAAAGATTTATGCTCAACACATTTGTATTCAATAAATTAAAATCTATGACATTTATTATTGTTCAAACTATATATTCCGAAATATTTATGTTCAATATATTAAAATCTTTTATGTTATAATGTTATGTATTATTCAAAACTTATGTATTCAAAAATATTAATATTTAGTATATTTGTATTCACAAATAATTATCTTCCAATATATTATTCGAAACTTATGTATTCAGAAATATTAATATTTAATATATTTGTATTTAGAAAAAATTATTTTCATGATTTACTCCCTTAAACATCGCAACAAACCTCCCCTATTCAAGTTCGAAAAAATTTTGACGTTTATTTTTATTCAAAACTTATGTATACAAAATATTAATGTTTAATATATTTGTACTTATCTTCAGATATATTGTTATTGAGGGATATATTGAGTATATTATCCTAACCTATGGTATCTATCAGTAATAATTTTACCGTAATGTATCTAACAATAATATAAAAGTATAATTTATAGTAGGGCTAAATATAGTGTGCACCCACGTACAAATATAAACAAAAACATATACAATTATGAGTAAAAATGTATACAATTTAATTGTTAATTTTTTTAATGAAAAATTGAGTGTAAAAAAATATACAATTATTAAAATACATGTATATACTATTGAATAAAAAATTATACACATATAAATGATGATTTTTTTAATGAAAAACTTAGTGTGAAAAAAGTATACAATTATTACAAAACACGCATACAAAAGAGAATAATATGTATACAAAATAGAATAAGAAGTTATACACATATGGTGCACCATTGCACCTGGGTGCACCTAATATACACTCTTATGGTAGATAGTAAAAAATTCAAAATAATAATAATAGCACCTTAAATAAAAAAAAAAACGACAATTGATTAGAAAAGGTATAAATGGATAATAAGATAGTCAAACACAAGACCTTCTCTAATTTTTTTTTTATAATATTAAACAATTTACAATCAGTTTAAAATAAAATTAAAGGAAAAAAAACCTTACCAATTATCCATCAAAATATCGGGATTGTACGTGGATTGTATGTGGCGTAAATTTGTGCAATCAATCATCTAAAATGTGAAATACAAAATAACACATAATATTGTTGTATTAGAATAGGTGATTTAGAGTCCAAAATATTATATATACTCGAACATGAGAATATTTAATAAATAAAAAAAAAAAATTAGATCATTAGTGAAAATTTAAGAGTATATGAGTAAATGATTAATGGAGTTTGGAACAGTGGTTATGGATGAAGAGCTTAGTATCAGCGATGAGGCGGGCAGCTTCAGGAAGTTCGGGAAAGACGTAGAAGGCATGAATCATGTTTGGGTACTCCACCAGATAGGCTTCTTTCCCGGAGTTGCGGAGCCACTGGTAATACCTGCTCTGCCGGTCTCTCAGGGAGTCGAACCCCGCCACCACCACCATCGTCGCCGGGAAATCAATCTTGGATATGTCCACCGCGTTGGGCCCGCTCACGTTGATCGCCGGGTGGTCGCGGTCCCAATCCTCTCCCTCTCCCTCTCCCTCTCCCATCAGAGCTCTCCACATCCAATCCGTTCTGCTCATCGACACGATCACATCCACCCCCTAGATCTATCACCGATTTGGTCCGTTCTACTCCGCCAAAAACCGGTTGTATGGCCACCACTCCAATCACCTGTAACCATCTAATTAGCTACTACACCCTAGCCCTAACCTGTAATTAACATTAACATAACAATAATAATAAGGATTAATTAGGAGGGAATTTCATTAAATTAACCTTGAGATGACTAAATTTTGACTCCGAGGCGCGTCTAGCCACGTGATGGGCCATGTTCCCGCCGGCACTGTCTCCTGCCAGAAAACACCGCGACACGTCCGAATTTTCCGGCAGGATATTACTCTGCTGGTCGAGGAACCTGAGAACGTCGAACCCGTCCTCGAACTGAGCTGGGTACCGGTGCTCCGGCGCCAGACGGTAGTTGACGGAGACCACCACGGCAGGGACCTTGCGGGCGAAGCGTCGGCAAACGTCGTCGTACACCTTGAAATCGGCACCGAGGGAGGTAGAGAGCGGGAGTTGAACAACGGCAGTTTCAACTCCCATGTTTTGGGATTAAAGACACTGCTCCATGCAGTTGTCGGGGACATCCCATACGTTAAAATACAGAAACAGAACGCATGCGCAGTGGAGTACAAATGCGTTGAAGAACGCAGCGCTAACGTAGAAGCGTTGCAGAACGCAGAAACGAGCGTTGCAGAACGCAAAAACGCTCAAATGCGTTGAAGAACGCAGCGCTAACGTAGAAGCATTGCAGAACGAATAAACGAGCGTTGCAGAACGCAGAAACGTTCATGAGCGCGACTAAATGCATCCAAGAACACATTTTTTCTCTGGCTTCTATTCTCCAGAAATCACACTCAAATCCAGTCATTATATTCCACGAATTAATACTATATCGTGGAAATTAATCTTCAACCCCCTGTTGAAGATTTGATCCAGGAGATCACAGTTCTATCGTGAGTACCAATCGGGTTCGTACGTGATCTTCTGCTGAAACAAAAACTCTACGGAGAGAAGGTAAGTTTTCTCTCTATGCATGAACGTGAGTTTTTTCAACATTGGTATCAGAGCCAATGGTTGGTACTCCGTTTGATGTTCTGAAATTTAGATATTTCATGTGTTTTAGTTTTCTGCTTTTTATCTTGCGTTGATTTTACTCATACATATTTTTGATGGACTGGTATGATTGTTAATTTATGGGGAATTTATTGATCATACGTATGAGTTAAAGGCGGAATTTTAAACTTCCAGTGGCTATGTGTATTTTGACGTTAATATTCACCATGAATGCTTAAGGGTGTTAATTTTCGTCAATTTTTTCGTGCATAGAAAGCATGTTTTGATTATACCACTAGATAGGGCTCGTCGAGAGGAGTCCGTCAGTATTTTTTGTGAAATTTTTGGCCTTCTAAAACTGAAGTTATAATTTTTTGAAGTTGTTTTCGAATTTGGGGCTAAACTGCAAAAGTTCAGAAACTTCAGGGGTTAATTTTTGAAAATTTGATAAAGTTTAGGGACTTGATCGTAATTTCAAAAAAACTGAAGGCGGACCGGGTCAGACCCAACAGAACCGGGTCGGTCTAGTGAGTCAACCCGTTACCGGAGCCACCGAAAAACACGGCGGTAGGCGGAGGAGCGTGGCCTTCACACTCCAGGTCGGCGTACCGACGGTGGAGCGTGATCCCCACGCGCCGGTAACCGGTAGAGGCGCGTGTGGTACACGCGCCGGCATCTGTGTCTCCGGTGGAGGCGCGTGTGTTGCACGCGCCGGAACTCAGACTGCGTGCGGGTGCGTGGCGGCTGCTGCCGGTGCGTGGGAGCGCGTGCTGGCACGTGGATGTGTTCTGCCGGCGCGTTGGGGCATGTGCGGGCGCGTGCAATTGTTTTCCAGCCACTGTTTGATGTTTTCGACGTGTTTTCGATGCATTGAGTCCGATGGTGATATTTTCGAGAATGTTTGACGTCATCTTTAGTGTGTATGTGTGTTTTTACTTCATTTAATGGCATATTTATTGAATACAAACCTACGGGGTGGCTATTTGGTTGCAATTTTTGAAGAATATGCACCTTTATATGTCATTAATACTATATTCATGGTGTTTTGGTGATATTTGAATTGTTCAAACTCCTGTAGCCTATGAAAGTGGGAGCCAAGTTGGACTGATTCACTTGTGAATATACCTATTGCATCTTGGAAAGTTGTTTCCATATGCATTAAATGGAGAGGAAATTCATGTGATATAGTTTGACTAACACTGGTATGTTTGTTTTTGGTTGCTCGTTTTCTCAGAGGCATGTCAGGACCGGGAACAATTTCAGAGGAAGACATTAGCACTAAAAATGAAATCCTCCATGAATTCTTGAATTATAAAATGAAGGCCTACACACAACATAAGGGACCACGCAATTGATTTGATTGAACTCTACAACCGTTTATTGCCTTTGATTTATAGCAATGCGATTCCACGTGATAAGTATTTCGAAGTTTCCTATCCTGAGACCTGGGCGAACACTTTGCCTCATTACCTACAAAAGGATTTTTGGGTTCAGTGGGAGACTTATGAAGTGAAGCCTAATGGTCGACAAATTATGGAAGATTTGGTTGATGTTTCTGTAGCAAGAGATAGGACACAAGCACTAAGATCGGCCTGCTTAAGGATGGGAAGGATTCGACGTTCTGATTCTTTAAGACTAAGTGGTCGAGAGAAGCGTCGGATAAAGAATCCTCATATAGATCCTTTGGGGCAACTATCTATAGTGTGGGGACTAAGAAATTTGATTATGAGCATCGATGGAAATCTAGTGATGATAAATTAGGGAGATTAATCCATAGATTTCCTTAATTCTTTTCCATTGTATTTCTAATTGGAAACTCAGGGAGTTCATTAGAATTTTATGTTCATGACTTGTCTGACTTGGTATTTTTGATATTGTGGATGGTTGTTTAAAGTTCAATTTATGAGTGGCTGTTCAATGTTATTTGATTAATCGTTCATCAATTTTGTAGTTGGATTATTGTCAGGCTTACCACCATCACCATCAGATCGTCTTCCCTTCTTTCTCTTCTTCCAATTCTTTTTCTCTTGAAGTCTGAAGCTCCTTTAGAAGTAGAACTGGCATAGAAGCTCCCAGAAGAAGGCTTTGAGGCTCCGAGCCTCTCATCTTCTAACTCAACATGACAAGAAGCATCACTGAAAGTTTCAATTCTTTTATAATGCGTCAAGTTGAATTTGAGACGTTTCCAACGATCATGTAAAGAGTGGAACAGGGCTTAGATTTACTATTCATCAGAGAGTATATGACCGGCAGTATTAAGTTCGATAATCATATTAGATATCTCCCTGAGATTTTGTCTAATTTTATGATTAGGTTTCCTTTTAAAAGTGTCAAACTTTACTGCCTAAGCCTTCTAACCGATGTACCACTGTATCTGACGCAGATACACCAGATATCATGTGCGGTGGGTTGTTGCTCACATTCATGGATCACTGCATCGATTACTGAGCTTACAAGAATACATCGTGCAATGGAATTTTACTTTTCCATGCCTGGTACACTTCTTGGTCACGTCTCCCTTGGTTTCCGAAACCCACAACTGGATCAACTATCATTTGGTTTATAGCATCCAATGCATCTTGTTCATACAATACATACCACGCCTTGAGTCATAATTGTCACCAATGAGAATACCCTAAAAAAATCAATAAAAATAATAAATAAAATAATTTTCCTAAAACACTATAAAACCCCAAAAATGAACTGTGTTGTGAGCCTAAAAATCGCAAAATGAACTATGTTGTGAGACGAATGAAGTATATTTTGGGCCCCCTGAACATAAATCCTGCGTCCGCCTCGCTCGTGTTGCAATCTGACATACAAGCAGTGAGCAACCTGTTCTTTATAGTATTCTTCAAAGTTTGAGAAGTTGAGGATAACCCTTTCATCTGAAATTAAGCGATCAATGCAACAAGAAGTGTGGATATGTGAAGAACTTCATGAAAAGTGAAGGTGATGCAGTCCAAGACGATGGTCTCGAAGGAAGCAGAGGCACTGCTTCAGTTAATGCCCATAATCTGGAATCCAAACAGGAAATATAAGCCTCGCTCGAAGCACGATGGCCAATGTCTTGAAATCTGCCCTAGCTAGAGAGGAAGACTCTGAAATCGAAAGCCCTGTGTCGTGGGGTGTTGTCGCACAGCGACAGCTGGGAAATCAGGGCTGAGGCGAGCAACGTCACAGCTCTTGATTATGGAAGTGATGGAAGCCCTGTGACGACGCTACCGCCGATTGAGTGGGCGGTGAGAATTGTATAAAGCGATGGCGACGGTATTGGTGCACGTCGAAGGAAGCCGCGTTGGAGGTCGATGCATTGGAGGTCAAACGACGACAGATGGAAGCGGGCTTGACCGACTGCGGTTGGAAGAGGGGGAATTTGTGATGGTCGCGGATCAGCCGCTTCTGTAAGATAAATGGCTGCGGCGAGTAAGAGCTTGCCCTAGGCAAGGAGGGCGACGACCGCTGGAACCGGTGGTCGCCTATGAAATCGGAGGTGGCAGACGCGATGGGAAGAAGCAGAAGCCTTGGGGGGCTCCGATTGGGCCAGCAAAATCGCTCGATTGAGCGACGACAAGGCTCGATAGAGGCAGGACCATCGCCTATGAATTACCTCGAATCAGTAGGAAGGCATAGCTGGCAGACGGATGAGCCGAGACACAAGGGACGACGTTGAAGGAAAACGGAAGGGAAGGATTCAGTCGACAACGATGAAGATTAATGAACCCATTGATGTGTGCGACAGATTTCGAATTAGGGTTTGAAATTGAGGAAGAGGTCGTTTAATAGACCTATTTTGGGAATTTTAAGTCCATATATGCATTTACTGTTCTGTCCTTAATATTAATATTACGGCTAGCGTCATATTAATAATTGTGAAGGATACAGTGTTAATATGCCAAACGAGATTTTTATAATGGGCCCCTTCAACTATTAGTATGACGTACCAAACAATATATTAAAACATATTAGCTATGTGGTGAACCCATATTAAGGGCTACCAAACGAAGGCTAATACTAGATGTGACGAGGGATTACAAAAGCATGATAAGAGCATATGAATATCAACGCTCAAGTGTAATAAATAGTTTGCCATTTTTCATTAATTTGCTATGCAGTTAAAATGGATTCTGAAATTTGTTGGTAGGCTATCCCGACTAGCCTTTATTAATCAATAATGGATGTTTTCAAGCGATTTTAAATAATTTTTGGTTAAAAATTCTTTCACTAGAAAAATAAAATCCAAATGAATAACTAGAAGCAAACTTGTTTGACTAACAAACAAAAATCCCAAATTATCTCACTAAAATATGAAACACTCAGAACCGACCCATTCAACTATCATCAAAATTGCAAATATCGATTAAATAAACGAAAAGGAGACAAAAATAAACACGCTTTATCTTAATTGAATTCCTATAATCATGTCTTGTCTTCTTCATCCTAGAATTTACTCTCTCCTCGCTCTTCTCTGTGCACTATAAACCGCACAACTGTTGAAGCTGCTGCTGCAGCAGCACAAGTTGCCAGTTAACTGAAAAAGTTGAGTAATTACTAATTAATGCCTCATTTCTCTTCTTCACTAGTACAGCTCAAGATAAAATGGAAAGCATAGAGAAAATCATGTATGAGTAAAGTCGAATGTAACAGAGCGCAAAACGACTATAGATCCTCTCCATAATTTGCCAAAACGAGATAGACAGATCATTACTACAGTTCTAATAGGAGCCCGATCCCCTTCTCTGACCAGAAATCTTTTGTTTCTCAGTAATCTGCCGAGCATGAACTGCACTCCTGCAGCACCCAGATGCCAGAATACAGCAAATCATTACTTGTTAAATCAGCAAATAATGACATCTTTTTCATTGACAAAACCATAACTGCAGCAGACTATGAGATATTTGATTTAAAGAAAAGTCCATTAACACAGCATTATAAAACATCTTAATGTGGTACCTTTTGAATTGAGGATCGGTTGGATCCAGAGCAAACAGTGGTGAGGTATACATAGCAGAAAAACGAGGATCATCATAGTCGACCGATGGTATTTTTCCCTCATCTGGTATACCTTTGCCTTTCTTTCCTTTACTCATTTTCGGTTTAATGTTGTAGCCCTTCAACTTGGAATCTTCACCTTTGTCATCAGCAGCTATCAACTCAAGCTCTGCTCTGCTTGCTTCAGTTTCTAGTGTTGTGGACTTCTTTCTTTTCTTTTGCTGAACTGGATTGCTCTTATTTCCTATGGATGGATGCTCTTCAACAAAAAAGTCATCCACTTCTGCTGCAGGCTCTTGATCAGTATCACTACTCTCATCCTCTGACGAATATTTGATCCCTTTTTTTGATGCTTTCTTTTTCTCTCTTTTCTTTCTGAGATAGGCCTCCCAAACAGTTTCTGACTTCTTGTTCTTCTTTTCTAAAATGCGCTTGCTTATATCTTCTAGGCCAGTACTAAATGTAACTTCCATGTCCTGGCCATTATCATCTTCACGATCTTCATCAGAGTCATCTGCCGACTGGATTAGGGCTCGGTACTTTTCTAGCTTCTTGCTTTTTTTTACAGGTCTGTCTTCCACTCCGTCCTCTTGATCATCATCGTCTGATTCACTATAGTCAGAAGCCAAAAACTCTTTAAATTCCAACTCAGCAATCTGAAAGGAGATAAATAATAGGATTATTATACAGAAAATGTCAGTAAGGTTGAAGGGTGGGTGCAAATGAATGGAAAACGGCATTTGCCCCATCTAACCATAATTCACAGGAAGTCAAACCATATGTATGACATAAATGAGTTATGAACTTATGAACTACAAATATGACAGTCAGCAAATTAGTCACCAGTTCCAGTTCTGAGCATGTGCAATAATACCTTATTGAAGTATAAGTTTATCCTCATCTAGACACGCAGAATACCAATTTGAGTATAATTTAGTTTTCCTTCACAATCCTTGATCAATTTTAATAAGCAGATAAATACTAATTGGCATACATATCATGCAACAAAATGAAAGTAGATGTTAGTACTGAAATGGTCCTGTAAAGACCAAAGTAGGATGACTTATGTTAAACATTTTATGTTTGAGATGACCAGCCTATAATCATGAAATTTGCACGAGGACACATCGCAACGACCGGTAACATAAAAACCAACCTGCTCATTATTGAGTTTACGCTTCAAGGTCTTTGCGCGTTGTGGTTCATCTTCATCCCATGTGAGATGAAGGTTGCTATGTTGCAATGCTTGAGTTTGAAAATATACACCTTCATAATCTGCTGGTGCCTAGTAGAATAGTATCAAAATCATTAATGAGATCAATTTTCATAAGAAAGTTGTCTCTAAACTAGGCAGGAACCCTAAAAAGAAAATCAACACAAAGTCAAAGTAAACCTCATGCCTAATAACTTATATTTTAACTATGAAAAGTCATCAGAAGAAAAGCAAACTTAAAAACAGACTGATTAGAATATCATGACACAGTAAAAACTGTTTTGAGCAAATTATGATTAGAATATCATGATTCATGAAAAATCACTATTTCAATTATTGGTAATTCATAATTGACACCAATGAATATCCAGCGACCACTTGATTCATCAGACATGCTCTTCAAATCCATTAAACACCTCTTTCAAGTTTATCATTGACTAGATTATTCTTAACTACAAAAAAAAGAAGAAAAAAAGCTAATTTAAAAGCATAAAATTGATATTCCCAGTCCTTATCCAAATACAAATTCCCTCATTAAGTACCAAAAATTGCCATTTAAAAGGCAGAGATTTACCTCGGTGGCAACATCTCGTGGCTGATGCTTAAATTCCATCGAATCAGGGATAAATCTCAAATCCAACTTATTTGCTGATCTTTCAAACTCAACTCCATCACATGTTTTGTAAAGGTAATCTGCTGTAGCAATTGAATCACAAACCACAACGGCATAATAGTACCTAACATAGAAAGACATGATTAACAAAAAAGTTTTGTTTTACAAGTTGTTAAGATTCAGAGACTTGAAATGATAGCAATTGTCAAACATATTAAACATGATGGAGTATTTTGTGAAACCAGTTCCACATACAACCGAATTAGAAGAATGAAAATATTGAGTGAAAGACAATTATGCCCTAGGATTAATATTAAACCTCAAGGGAAAAGATTGAACACCCTTGGGAATATAATACATGAACCAGAAAACAACAACTTTCACTTCTTAAGTTAAATATGACAATAGAAATCAAACATCTTTTCACCAAATTCGGTGTATTATCACATGCTATGCACCAAAAAGATGCATTAGTTCTTGTGTATTAACATATATACACAGAATGATAATAATAATGAATATGCATATGTTCTTGATAATAAATGAATATGCTAAAACATAGCAACAGCAGGATCTTTATCAAAATCTATCCTATTAATCATTCTCACCAATTATTGAGCGTGAATAGCGCAGAAATATAACAAAATAATAAAAGACCACAGATCCGAAACCTAATATAAAATATACCTTAGCCTACTTAATTCATAACCACGCAGCTTATTTATATCGATCTCTTCATCCTCCCCATCATCAGAATTAACCTCTTCATCAAATAATCCAACAGGACCACGAATTGCCTCCTCTTCCATGCGCTTGAGTCCAAAGTCAGATGGGTAAACAGAAACAGAGAGCACTTGACCTCCTTTAGGAAGAAAGGAGCTTAACATTACATATAAATCAACAGCCTGCAGTAGAGAATTCTCAATCTAAGATCAAAGCAATGACCTCCAACCAAAAGAAGATAGCAATTTCATTTAGCACCATACAACTCAACTGAAGGCAATATTGATTTAATACTGTTTTTAATTTCAATATAAAACCAAAAAATATCAATTTAAGTTTTGTGTTCATTTATTTAAAAGTGACAAATTGCAGGCTCTAATACTATCAATTGTTGTTTATATCAAATCCTACATGACTTAAGCAAGAGTTTATAGATCCTGGATTTCGTTCACCCCACAGTTGGGAACAAAAAAATAAAGGGGTACATATAAACTGGGAGCAGACAAGATGTCACACGATGACTTGAAAAGATATTCAGAAGGTAAAAGCTCACCCTCACTTGACTCCAGTCTAAGTTAACAACAGCCAGTCTTTGTGATTCTTTATCAATTTCTGGTATGTTATCCTCCTGCACACACCATTGACAATAAAATCAAAATTGAAAATTCAGGCTAAAAGAGAGAAATGGGGAAAAACACCGTAAGTTTCTGACCTGCTGCATGAAGGTATCTTCCTCTTCCTCCTCGTTGAGTTCATCTGAATCAGAATCAGTATCTGTAGTACTGGTGAGTGATAATTTATCAAGACTCTTTTCATCACCACCTCCATCATCATTATACAATTTTTCACTTCCACTTTCACTTTCAGATTGATGGTCGATTTTCTCACTTCCACCAGGGTTCTCATAATCTTCTTTCTTATCAGTTATAGACACTTGATCCCCATTTTCTGTGTGTACAAGACGATAGTAATGATTCAGAGAGGCAGCGGCGTCTTTTTTATTCTTCTTGGGTTTGGCTCGCTTGTCTACGGGAGCATGGGAAGAGTTGAAGCTTCTGTCAGTAAACAATCGCTGGAAACGGGAGTCAATTGCCACTTTGGAGCGCCTCTTAGGAGCTTCCATGAAGCGAGGGTCCGTCTGTGCCGATGCAAATCGATTATCTGTAATCATTTGAGATGCCTCCTTCCCTTCTCCGCTAATCTTCCTGTCATTGTTTTTCCTCATTCTATTTCGTTTTTTACTCCCCTCCGACCCCATTGATGAACTCCGAAATTAAGAGAAATAGAACCCTACTGGACCGAATGAAGAACCTTTAAAAATGAAACTCGCCGATTAAGGATGGCGTTTTCCGACGGAGGAGGGAAGCTTGGAATCAGTGGCTTGGGCGATTGCAATTTGCTAGGGCATAACATCCAAAGCCCATTGTCTTTGCAGTTATTAAATATTAACAATTGGACGGGTCTATAGCTAACGGTTGGATTGGGCCATTCCCCTCAGTTGGACGGGCCTATGTTTAACTGTTTGATTGGTCCATTCCTTAATTACAAAAGGAGGCACTATTGCCACACAATTTTACTCTAAGGTAACCCTATTGAAGATGAAAAACATGCAAGTATATATCCCGTGTATTATACGGGTTTTAAAGTTATGATTTTAAAAAAATATAATTCAAATTTAATATAATTATTTATTCAAAAATTTTAAAAATATAATTTAAGTTTAATATAACTATCTATTCAATTATAATCTAATAAAATTTAAATTAAAAAGTAAAATTTAATTTATATACTCTCAAATGTGAATTTATTTTCGTTAGTAAAAGTTTAATTTCGTTATTAAATTGATTTACTAAAAAATTTAAAAAAATATTAAATTGATTTTTCAAATTTTGTTATGTTGTTGTAGAATATAATTAATCAAAAAATTTTAAAATATGTTAATTTAATCATTGAAGATAAAAAAATTATAAAAAAGTTACTTCATAAAAGATAAAAAAATATATAAATCAATTCGATAAAATAAAAAAATCGATAAAATTAGTTTAAAAAATGGGATTATTACACTAACATACACACTTTATGTCATAATTGTTATAAGATACATGAAAAATTTGAAATTACTATTCACTACAAAATAATATATTAAAATGTCCTATATACCCCTATTATTTAAACAAAAATTCGGTTGTATCTTATTCCTCACCCAATTCCACCCCCCAAATCCCTCATCTTTCTCTCTCTATACAGTGAAGATCTTCTTGGAGGCAAATTTGCAACTCCACCTGGCCCGCCACCACCCACCCATCGTCCGCGCCGTAATCTTCGCCTTTTCTTTCGGCCACCGCTCATTCTACTCCAACACTTTCCCCTTCGTGCGCTGGCATAGTACCTCTGGCCACAAGTCTAGAATTAGTAGTACTGCTTCTAGAACATCCGAATTGATCTCGCCATCTATATCTTCTACGATGACAAATTAGTGTACTCGAAGATGATCGTGATAGAGACGCGCTCCAGCTGATCAAGCCGATGAAGAAACGGGCGGTGAACATCGTGATCGTGAAGGCGATGGAGGCGCGGCGACACTGGCTGATGGAGGACGTGCAGCTCCGCTACGGGTCAGTAGTGGCCGTCGAAGACGACGAGCTGGTTCAGTGCACGGTGGTGGTGAACTGCGGGAAGGACGACGTAGATATGGAGGTGAGAGAAGTGAGTAATTAGTGTTCTTAGTCATATTTCTTGTAAAATATTTAAGAGTAAGAGACTCTATCGTCGAGTACACGTGTGACCAAATACAAAATTTATAATAATGTCGTCCCAAGGGAAAGTAAACTCATGGTTATATCCAGATTTTTCATTGATTTATGCTTTGTAAGAATGACAAGATTGAAGGTTTGGCATTTAGACTACTTATTATTCTAATCAATTAACTAAGAACTAAACTAACAATGAAATGTATCAAATATTGAACAAGTAATATGATGAATAGAATGTAGATAGAATTCACTTAAGAAGAGAGCAAGACTAATCATAATCATGGTTAAGAATCTAGCTAGATATGCATAACTCTTGATGGTGAACTTCATTAATTTTGGACTAAAAGCAATCACATTTTTACCCCTAATCCATATGGCCAAGGCAATTAAGTTCTCGACTCTTTTAAAAGTCTAAATCTCCTAGGATTGTTCTTAATCTCAATTCCCTTAAGGTACTATGATCATAAGTTTGGTTATTTTCACTCAATTTCTTAAGTGTCCCTCTATGAATGTTCTAAGCATAAGAAGAGTATGACTTACCCCCCCTCACACTAACATGTATGCTCATTTTAATATATGATTCAATTAAACATCTACTCATAACATTTGAATGACCATCCTAACATTATGAATAGAAAATTCAACCACACAAGTATTGAAATGAAACATGATTCATTAAACATAAAGGAAATCCAAAATCAACTAAATTCAATATCTCAAATCCTACACATCTAGCATTATTCTCAACCAATCATATGATTAGCCCTACTATAGGACTAGCCACTACACATTGTGTTTAGATCAATACAATCAAAGGCTTGCTCCATTTGAGCCAAAATAAGAAGAAAATCAACAATTGAAAAGTAGATTGACTTCCCTTTCATGGAGGAAACCTTCCTTCTCTTCAAAATGCTAACTTCTTCAATCCTTGATGTTTTTCTCTTCTCAAGTGTGGATGAATGGATTAATGTTTGGATTGTTGAAGATCAAGTAGAATTGATGGATCAAATGTATGGAGATGAATCTAATGAATCTAGTGTGTGAAAATATGGTGTGGAGTATGTGTAAATGCTCTAATTCTGATCTCTCCCTTGAATTTTCCCACAAGTCATCCTTTTATATCACTCAAAATTGTGCAAAACAAAAATGTACAAAACAAAATTGTGTAAAATAAAACTGACTGAACGTCGGTCTCCGGACCTCCGTCGGAACGCCGCTGGCCAGTTGCTGGATCTCCATCGGAATGCCGTCGGCAGGTTGTTAGACCTCCATCGGGCCGCCGCCAGCTGCCGGAACTCCCCTGAAACACCGCCGAACCACCTCCTGACCTCCGCCAGACATGTGCAAATAAAATGTGAAAAAAAATTTCAAAACAAAATGTGCAAAAACAAAATTGTGCAAACATATAAGGGTATTTATGGTAACACAATCATGATTGTGTAGTTATGAGTATTAGTGCTTTGAGTCATGTAGTTTACAACAATTATGCATTATTTTATGTATCAAATAGTAAGTAACCCATAAAAAATTATAATATTAACATTAAAAAAAATTAATGACTTAAAGAAATAAAAAGTTTAAAATATAATAAAAAATTATAAATAACAGAATTAAAATAATTTTAAAAATAAAAAATAAAAGAAAGTTTGAAAAATATAAAAGAATATTCATAAAATTTATCAATAGAAAATTAAAAAAATTAATAATGGATACCTTTCTTCAGAAATTTAATAGAACATGAAGAAAACTTTTGTTCTTTCTTTATGTATGTATAATGAATAAATAAAGAGTTTTATTTATAGGTGCAGAATATATTATTTGCACAAAAATTCTCATGAAAAATTTAAAAAAATTAATAAAAAAGTTAAAAAAAAGAAAAATAATTAAAAGAGAATTTAAAAAATATAAAAGGAACAACAAAATAATCAATAACAAAGTAAAAATAACAAAAGAAATGGAAAACTTTCTTTAGAAAGCGGAGATGGTTTTTGTTCGATAAATAATTTATGCCTACTAATTAATAAAGAGTCTTATTATATAGGTGGTGAGGGATATTTATTTTTATTTTTTTATGTTTATAAATAAGATTTGATTTGATTTTTATTTGCATATAAATATTTGAATCTTAAGAAAATTTATGTATTTATCACTAAATATTAATTAGTAATTATTAAAATTAAAATTAAAATTAATATAGTCGACGACACATATTAAAATTAATTTTTTTTGTAAATTTAATCATGAAAAAATATTTAATAACGTTAAAAATTCAAAGATTACAAATTACTAATAATAATAAAAATTCGAATTAAAACCAAAAAAAATTTAAGTAAATAGAAAAAATAATCTAAAGAGAAATCATAAAAAATAAATTAATTAAAAAATAATAAAACTAACCAAGAAAAAAATTTATTAATGTAAAAAAATAAAAGATTAAAAAAGTTATATACTGATAAAAATTTAAAACAACATAACATAATTAAAAAAATAATAATAAAAACAAAAGTTAATCCAAAGCGAATTTGAAAAATATAAAAAAAGGCAAAAAATAAAAAAAAATCACATCCATATTCAATCTTAAAATAAATTTATTTAATACCATTAAATTTTAATGTTGGTGAAATTATATTAAAAAAAATTAAAACAAATAAAATTTAAAAAAATGAAAGATAATTAAAAAAACTTTAGAAAAATATAAGAAATTTCTTTACAGATTAAGATAGTGTTCCGTGTGTGAAAGGGGTGACAAGCATTGATCTTTTAAAATAAAAATGGAAAATAAAAAATAAAAAATAAAGTTATTATAAATAAATTTGAAGAAATAAGAAAATAAAAAGAAATCATAACAAAATTAATTAAATAAATTTGCAAAAGCATGAAAGATGAAATTAATAATGTAAAAAAAATTAAAAAAATTACTTATATACTAATAATAATAAAAAACAAAACAGAATTGAAATAAAAAATAATTAAATAAATAAAATATAATCAAAAGTACTACATACTAACCATTAAAAAACACAACTAAAACAAAAAAAAATAAAAAATAATTAAAGGGGAATATAAAAATAAACAATAAGTAAAATATAATCAAAAGTGAAATCATGAAAAAATAAGTTAATTACGTAAAAAAAATCAAAATATTATAAAATTATATGCTAATAATTAAAAAAAAATGAAAAAATAGAAATAAAACAAAAAATAAATAATTTAAAGAATATAAAAGAAACAACTAAAATAATAAATAATAATAATAATAAATGGGTACCTTTCTTTAAAATTTGAAGAAAACTTTTATTTGTGCGTGATGAATAAATTATGTGTGTAGAACGAATAAATAAAGTCTTATTAAAGGTGAAGAGGAGATAAAATTTCTAAATCTTATAGTACATATATGTATTTATCTATATTAATTTTTAATTAATAGTGATTTGATAATATATATCAAATCTTAAAATAATAATATGCATTTATCTACATTAAATTTTAATTAATAATTAAAATAATTGGAATTTTAATTTTAATTAAAAATTAAAATAATTGAGATTTAATTCTCGTGACGACACCTCATCAAAATTAAACTCCCCTTTAGTATATTAAAGATATCCCTATTCCATTTTAAAAACCCTAACACATTTGTTAAATAAAAAAAATTGATTTACATATCCAAAACTTAAAACACTCCTCTTCTTATCGGAAACTCTGAAAAGCAATGTGTGTGGCCCTTCTACCAGTCCATTTACAACCTGCAGAACCCGCCGTTGGTTGTCCCCAACATCGATGTTGGCGTTGACAGAATTATCATCAGTTTATCCGGGCTTTTGGTCAGAGATTAACCGACCCGTTCAGAAATGGGTTCGATCAAGGCCCCGCCAGAAGCACTGTTGGAGGCAGTGACGGCATGCCCTGGAGTAGGGATGTAATCGAATCAAGTCGAGATGAATACTACTAGGCTTGGGTATCATTTGTTAAGAAATATTCAAACTTGAGCTCGAGCTCGAACTCGTCAAGAAAAAAAATCGAACTCGAGTTCGAACTCAAACTGTTTGTTATGGCTCGCGAATGTGTTACGAACAAATAAAGTAACTTGTTCATGAATATTTTTTATGAACATTTAAATATTTTGTTCGTATATATTAAAAGAACGTTTCATTTATAAACATATAATGTTATTCATAATATTAAATAAACAAACTAAAAAAATACAATAATAAACATTAAAAATATATTTAAATATTTAAATAATCACTTAAGTTATTATCATATTTGTGTGGTTTATTATAAAATATTTTAATATTGAATATTAATTAATAAATAATACTCCATCTGTCCCAAACTCGTTGTCTTACTTTTAATTTTTGTCTGGCCCATACTAATTGTCTTATTCCAAAAAAGAAATTTTTTATCCCTAAAATACCCACCTCATATGTTAAATTTTCAAAATACCCAACCCACTTAAAACAGTAAAAAATTAATTAACCTATCTAATTAAAATATACACTTAATTAAACCTACAAACACACACACACACACATCACACTGATCATTCACACACACACAAAAATGCTGAGACACAAACCCTATTCACTCCCTCACTCTCTTATCTGTCATTCTCCTCCCTCTCTTCTATCTTGGGTTCTTAAGCAAGAACCCTAGAAAACACCTTCCGCCATTCTCTGTCCTTTGAGCATGGTGGTTTTCTCGCTCGATGAAACTTCCCTGATGGATTCCGACCAAGACCCAGTGGTCCAGGAGTCGTCGAGGTTGGAACCCTCATCCGTCGTTGTGGTTTCAACAGACGAAACCTTTGACGGTGTGTTTTCGGCATTGATGTTTCATGATTTCTCTGAGTCAAACATCGACGTCATGGATCCAGTGTTAATGGTTCCCGATTTGGTTGATGGAGTGATCAATCGACTAGATCCAGTGTTGTTTGTGCCCGATATGTTTGATTCTATCATCGGCGGCCTGGATCCAGTATTGTTGGTGCCTGATACATTTAATTCTGTTGTCAGCAGCCTGGATCTAGTGTTGATGGTTCCCATTGCCAGTGATTCCAATGAGGATACAGTTGTCCCTTACTCTCTCTCTATAGATCTCGCTCCGATTTTGCCTAAAACAGTGGATCCACTGATCTCCGTCCCTTGTGAAATAACTGACGAGTTTCGTAACTTTATGTTGGAGTGGATCTGGCTCTACTTTTCTGCGTGTCGGTAGACCCTACTTCCTTTATTTTTACGGCCCTGTGTGGTCTTATTTGCTCTTCCCTGTCCCTTGGGTTGTTTTTATATGAAGTGGTGGCCCTGTGAGGTCAGTTTTTGCGATGGGTGCTTGATTGGTGTTCTGTTAAACTTGATTGGTGTCCCAGTATGGTCTTATGATGTTTTTATGTGAAGTGGTTTCCCTGTGTGGTCTTATGATGTTCTGTTGAACTTGATTGGTGACTCTGTGATGCTTTTTTGTGCACACTTGGCCTCTGATGAGCTTGAATAGTGGCCATGTGAGGCTTTTTTTGTGATAGCCCTGTGAGGCTTTTGTGCAAATACGTGATTGTGCTTTCTTGGTCTCTGTTGAGCTTGATTGGTGACCCTTTGTGGCTTGTTCTGTGATAGCTATTTGTGGCAGTGATGCATATATGTGGCTGTGCATAATTGGTATCTGTTGAGCTTGATTGATAGCCCGATGATGATTTTTTTCCGAGGGCCTGTGAAACTGTTGCCTTATTGTTGGTATACTGAAAATATTTCTCGATGCATATCTAAGTCACCAACAAAGTTTTTAAACCTGTTTAGGAGACTTAGAAACTTGCCTATAATTTAATTAGGTAAAGCACCATGTATAAGTCACCAACAGTTCTGTAAATCTATTTTGAAGACTTTAAACATGTTGTGTGCTGAACTTAGAGTCACTACAACGATTATAGATCTTGTTAGGAGACTCAATTACCCGGTGATGATATTGTTTTAAGGGTAATACAAGAATCAGAATATTCATTATGCATCAAGTATGTTTACAACTTAAACAACTTCAAAACAACAAAAGATATCCTAATATCTATTGTTTAAGCTGTAAACATAAAAAAGCCTTACCCAAAACTCAATATCTCAGGCTGTTCATGAGGTCTGATATGTAATAAACTGGTTTATAGACATGGTCTTCTTGCATCAACCTGTTTATGCATCCCCTTACCAATTCTTCCTTTATCTCCAAGGACATAGGCAGTGCACCCTATCTCATTAACCTTCCTTTTCCAATGTGAGGCACTTTGTAGTTAATACCTCCATCCACTTTCATAATCTCAATGAGGCAAACTTGCAAACTAAGAAACACATTGTTTAAAGTGACAATTGTCATGTCTTCATAAGCATTCTTAATATTTTTCACCAAATCTTCAACATTCTTGCTTCCTATTTTAAACTGTAATGATTGAATGGCTCTAAAAAAGCCCAAGTCATTAATATTAGTGTCCGGTAAGAATGGGGTTGGCATACAAGTTTGATGTTAAACCCATCAGACCTTGCAGCCCTCCCAAACTCAAGGTCACTATTTTTAATGTGGGGCTTTGCGTTATCCTGTTGTATCTAAATGTCCTTCCCCAAACATGAAGGCCATTTGGATTTGATTGTTGTTATAATCTATTAGGTACACCAAATTTTGAATGTTAGTGTTGTCCTTTTGATGAAACAAAGGTAAGGTGACTAAATACATGCAAACTATTGGATGATGACCTTATCTATAAGGTCTGACTATTACCTGATTCACTATGCAATCTTTGATAACTTCTTTGTTGACTATATCAATAGGCTTGGTTACCAAAGTTCCTCATACTCTATTCTTTGAGTTTTTCCTTGTGGGCTCTACTGTTGTGAATGGGAAAGTTTTAGTTTCCCATCAAATAGGACCTGTCCTTTACTATCAAACAATGGCCTTGATACCGTACACATAAACATGATTTTTTGGATGAAATTTTTAGACTTACATGTTCTATGTGGTTCTACCTCACTAGGAACCATGTAATACCTCTCAGAAACTCTAGTAAGATAGTACCATTTCTCATCTATGTTCACTACATTATGCATTTCTCATAGTAGATGGCATCCAAACAGTAATTTAGCCTTTGAAGCTTGTTTTCCAAATTTTGCTCAGGCTTGATTGCGTTTGTGTGTGCCCTAAGAGAACTCCCCTTTAGCCCATCTGCCCACTGTTGATTTGTTCACACCTATTGATAGATCTCTGATTGTTGATCTACTTTGAAATGGAATACTCTTCACTTTATCAGCATCAAAATGTACCATTTTAGAAATTGATACACCTGCCTTCTTGGAGACAAGGTGTATTGGATTTCCTTCCTTTATTTGTTGCTTTACAACGGCCCAAATACAACCTATGGTCCTTGTAGATACACCGAATATAGTTGCTGCTTCCTTTGCTTTTCCATGATCAATCTTTCCATCTTTGGTGTGCCTAATAAAAAACTGCCCTATTAAGTTTTTTTTCCTGTGGAAATGTGAGAACTTGTGGTGGTTGCCATTAATGCATGTCTATAATGAAAATTAATACACTAATGCCTGTTTGTATCCTTGATAAAATGGGGGGGAAACTAAAAGGAGGTTGGGCAGTTGGAGGAAAAATTTCTGGCAGGGCGGACTATTGGAGGGAATTATTTTGATGTACTAGATCTTTTGGAGGGATTTGTAAAATTATGGTAGAATTTTTGGAGGGAACCACCAATGATGATGCATTCATAAATATATAGTGTAATATGTATTTTTGTAAAACTATTCCATCCAACTCTAGTTCGTAATAGTCTAGGTATTGTGTAATAGTGTAGGTATTTAAATTTATTATTGTAAGCTCATTTAAAATTTTAGATTTGTAATTTTGGATAATGTTATGTATGCATCAACAGTTCATATTTTTAGTAGGATAAAAATTTTTGGAATTATTTCTCTATTTTTTGGGTAATTTTTTGGATTAACACTAATGATGTAGTTAATCCAAAAATATCCTAAATGATTTGGACAATTTTACCCTCACATAATAGAGTTGAAAAGTAAAACAAGCAACTTTTCTTAAACTTCGTGTCTACAGTAACTAAGACAAAGAGTTTGGGACGAAAGAAATAATATATAATAATAAAAAATAATTATAAAACTTATGAATATGTTTGTGAGCCATTAACGAGCTCATTTGCGAATATGTTCACGAGCTTTCGAACAGAACACCCTTAGGCTTGAGTTTGGTTTGATAGACTATTCAAGCTCAAAATTCAAGCTCGGTTTGACTTGTTAATATTAACAAACAAGCTCGAATGAACAGTTTATCGAAATGAGACTCAAATAGTTCACGAACGATTTGGTTCGCTTACATCCCTGCCCTGGAGTATATGTGATAAGTCATATTCTAGCATAATTATTTGGTTGAAATTCATGTTTAATTGATTAACTTATGTGCTTATTTGGATGCTAAATTAACTTATCTTGTCTTTGATTAATTGAGGATTTAATGTTATAAATTGATGTAGAAACGGGCTGTTTTGTGCAGGAAATTCGTTGCTGCCAAACCAACTGACACTGACCCCCTCAGTGTCAGAAGGGACTGCGAAAATTCAGCATAAATAAGGAAAGTGCAGCTGGAATATTTTTATATATTTTCTCACACGAGTCCAGCGATTTCAATCACCCTCAAGTCAGGCCCATGTTGTGGGGAAGGCTCGATAGATTAGTCAACAAGAAAAGAAAAGATCCTTGAGATATTTTAGGAAGAGATAAGTAAGGAAAGAGATCAAACAAGATTACTTGGGGATCAAGATAGAGATATTTTTGGGAGGAAAAACACGTTAATTGGAGAGAACAGAACGCAGAAAAGGGAGAGGAGAATTGACGTGAAGGAGCAGAACAACTCCAAGGCAGATTTTTGGCGTGAAGAGTCAGAAACAATCGGATCATCATCGGTTCTTTTATTTTTATTATTTTAATTCTGTAATTCATATGAACATGCGGGGCTAATCCTCTTTTCTAGTTTAGGATTCGTGAACCTCCTGTTGAATAATTAATTTAATTATTTATGATTTTTACATTAAACCTTTTGTGCAAGTTTATTTATTACATGCAGTGATGTTCTTAATTGTGGTTTGATAGTTATTCTAGCCTGATCGCCTATTTAATTATTAAACTGCTGAATGTTATTCTATGACCTACAATCCGTAATTGTTGTAGGAATTGGATTAAGTAACAAATAGAGATAATTCCCTCTAGGTGTAATAAAATCTAGGTTGTATGATACCTAGCCGGATTTCGTAGCCTAGTAATCCTATGTTTAGAGTTTTAATGCATCTACGAGTTTGAATCCATAGGGTCACTCGTAGATAGTTCAATTTAGTGGTCGTACCCTAGTTGATGAACGTAAGAACATTCGGGTTGATTGGTCGTACCGTCAATCTAGGGATTTGAGTTTGTGCACTAGGCTAGATGTTTAATTCATATGATTAATTAATTTAGTAAATGGGAGGGGATCGACATCCTAAACTAGGCTTTTATCACTTGGTTAATTTTATATTAATTTTCATCTACTTTGTTATTTAAATATTGAGTTGATTTATTATTTGAGTATTTATCAATTTTTCACAAACAAAACCCCCCTTTTATTTATTTCATATGTTAGTAACACTTTAATTTAATTAGGATTCATTATACTCTCTTGGGTTCGACCCTACTTACTACTATACTACCTATAAGTGTGAGTTGGAAATATAAATTATATTTTGGTACGCCCGCGACAGCATATCAATATGATAAAGGGGCATACCCTGGTTACACCGAAGACTTGCTTTCGGTGATCTACGATCTTTCCACCTCCACTTGTAAAGAACATAAAAGGAGCCATGATTTACGGCATCCTCTTCGTCATGGCGGTTTCTTGGTTCAGATACACCACCATCATGATATTTTCCAAATCTCCGATGGGAATTCCACCTATAATTACTTCAAAAAAGTCGTCGACGTCCTCATAATTGAGTCCACCACCGGCGCCCTAAGTTTCAAGAGCATTCGAAAAGCTCATTTTTGGGAGGCTCTAGTGACATTCCTCTATGTTGCCATCCTCGACACCACCGAAACTCTGTACTCCATGGCTCGCTTTGTCAGATTCACGACAACCAATAGTGACTTCGACGGACAATACTTTGCTTTCATGTTGGATGAGTCGTCAACTGTGGTGGGGTCTGTTAGGCAGTTATTGCGCACCTCAATTAAAATTCCCAGGTGTAGGAATGACAATTGTAATGGCAAGTACCCCAGTTAAAATTAATATCGTTCCCACTGAGACAGTTAATTATTTATTTAATTTCTATCACTCTTTAATCAGAATTGTGGTAATCAATTTCCAATTGTTTGAATGAACTAATATCTAAGAATTTAAATGATAATTAAAAAATAAATAAAAGCAATAGGAATTATTCAAGGTTGATCAAGAGAAAAATAACAGCTCTAAGGTGTCAGGTGTAGTGCAATTGATTTGGTCTCCTAGACGTCCTATTGTTCATCCATACTATTTTAATGAAAATACATCATAAGACGATGCGCGAATAGTCCTGAAACTCCTTCCTAGATACTAATAAGGCAAATTTCATAAATCTCCAGATGGCCAATTCGACTAACATATATTCTCTGAAAATACTATTCAATCCTATTCACTTCCTACTTGAATTCTTAATTGTATTTTTTCACTAAAACAATTAAGTTCCTTGTTACCAACCCTTAGGATTATCGTGTTCAAGGGTAAACTACTATGACCTCTAGCAAACAGACAATATTAAATACATATGCATACAAGCTAACACAACATACCAAGCATCACGTGCAACATCAATAATATGCTATGAAGACGTTACAAACGTATAACAAAATCTAGATAAATTGAATAAATAAGGATTATCAACAGTATGAATTCACAATACTTGTATAGGTTTCCAAATCAATTACATCTAACCTTCAATCCTTAGAACTGTAAAGGCTTTTTAGCCCATGAGGTTACAGACAACCCTCATGGCTGACAAATTTATAATCAAAACAATAAAAGAAAAGAATAAGAAAAGATACAAAACTCTAGTACATGGTCTACATCTTTCCTCCATCTCCACGATTGGAGTGGCTCCCAAAATCACACTTGAAACCTCCTCTTGACCAATGGGATGGATGGGTGAAAGGTTTGATATGAATTGGGTGATGGATGGTGCGTGAATTGAATTCACGTTCTGTTTCTGCGGTGAATGATCGATCCCCTTTCTCCAGGTGTTTCATCCCCCTTTTATACCATGGGCCACGAAACTTACTCCCCTTGGTCTCTTTTACAAGTTGACACGCATTGGAGGGTGAAAATCCTAATTTTTGGCCCAAACTTACGCAACTCGAGTTGGTATGACCAACTCGAGTTGCAACACGACTCGTTTTGCTTTAATAAGCAACTCGAGTAACCTTAACACGATTCATGTTATCAAGTCGAGTACTCACCTGTCAAGTCATGTAACAATGCTCTGAAACTGGATTCTCTCCTTACACCAACATGAGCCAAGTTGGCAAGTCGAGTTGTCACCTGTCAACTCGTGTTGGCTCTTTGGACAAAATTCAATGTTGTTCTGCCTCACACGGCATGCAACTCGGCTAGCCTCACACGCAACTCGACTCGAGCTGCAAGTCGAGTTGCTTAAGACAAGTCGAGTTAGCTCACAGACTAATTCTGACCCCCTACGGTACCCTACTCGACTCGAGTAGCTAGGTCGAGTTGACCCTTGCAACTCGAGTAAGGCCATTTTATGCTTGTTTCTTCCCCGTCTTCGGTTTTACTTCATTTTAACATGTTTTTACCTTCCAAACTCAACAAAACACATTAATAGCACCATAATCATGCAAAAATACATAAACCACACAATTCACATAGCATTATTCTATTTAAACTATGCATTGTGAGACCGTAAAGACGTAAATTTTTACTCTCATCAACCCTTAAACTACCATTTTGTTCGTCCCCAAATAACGAATTCAAAACAAGAGAGAAATGAGAGTTGAAATTCTACAGCAAATAAGGGATCACATACATCCAAACCAAGATAATATACTCAAAGCCAAAATTTTATCAATCGAAACATGTACTTCTAACTAGTCTCTCCCCATTTTAGAATGCTCATCATCCTCTCACAGATAGTATTTACACTCATCGCTCAAGTTTGAGATGTACACTCTCAAGACTGAAATATATTCACTCAAATCAATTCACATGCACGCGTTACCATAAGCTTGACAAATATCTAGACTCTCCACTAACTTGAAAGACTTAACGATGGGATCACAAAGGACTTGCTTAAGGTTGTAACGTTGGCTCTTTAGATAAGGGTAGGAAAATATGGGATGAGTAACTCGATCACTAGTAGAGAATCAACAACAGAGATACATTTCAACACATATGCTTGACAAATCAATCTCATTTTTTTCCTCTTTCAATTTCTTTTCATCATTTCAATCCTTCCCTTACTTTCAAGCTCAACGTCTTCTTTTCATCTCTTTCTCTTCCTTTTAAACTAGGGTACCAGTTTTAGGCACTACCCTATAACTGGGGTACCAATTTTGGGCACTACCCCACCTTTTTGCAAGTTTAAACTATTCTACAACTTCAATCACTTTCCGCCAACATTCATCTTTCCAGATTTTTACACATCACCAATCCAACTCCTTCACTCTCTACTAGGATAGGTATTTAAAAGCTTTTAAAGGATTAAATTGGTTATCTTTATAGGCTTCCAATGAATAAGGCTTTAAAGGCTCAAACGAGAAACTATGGATTATATAACAAGGTAGGACAAACATTTGGCTAGTGACTCAAATAAGAACAAAATGGCCTAAGTTCATTTTCCATCATCTAATCAATCATCTAGCCTCAAGTAGATTAAGAGTCAAATTCTGGAATACATGCATGTAAACGATGCTCTCAAGAAAGAAATCAATCATGTGTAATTCTCATTATTCATTGAAGCTCAAATCTCACAAGCATGGGTAATAGAATAATGAGCACTCCTACATAGGCTTATTAACCAAGTTTAATACATGCAACAATCTTTAAGCATTCCAACATCCAAATGCATCGCTAGCTGGATTATCACAATTATCTCAAAACACCACATTAATACTCAAATCACCCATAGTAAAACTTAATCAAATGCTTAGACAAATCAATCAATCATCATCAAGAACCAAAAATTAACCACTGATGCTAGGATAAACATGCAACAAAAACAAATAAATGACACACACCTGGACAATCACAAAAAATCGACAACTCTGATGCTAGGATAAACATGCAACAAAAATAAATAAACGACACACACCTGGACAATCACAAAAAATCGACAACTCAATATAATCAAATGAATCAAAAATACTAAAAAATCATAAAAAATTAATTAATCAAGCACACAACACAATGAAGTAATTCTACTTTGGTGCAAGAAGACGCAAGTGTACACGTATCCACCCCCAAACTTAGATCAAACGAAGTAAGAGCATAAGTTTGTTAAGAAATGTATACCATAGTCGAGTAACACCTAATAAAATCCCTACATTGATACAGACTTAATAAAGCAAATAAAACGGGAGGGTCAGCCCCCAACAGACGCTCATGTTTAACGTCGGGGAGTCACGACGGATACCTCTTACTGACTACTGACTTGGAGCACAGTCCTCTCGCATTCGTACCTTCAAGTACGTCTTTCCTCTATCATTGTTAACTCCAACCACCTCATCTTTCCTTGTCACTGATACAGGATCCTCCATGTCAAAACACGGATTGAAAAAGTTAGAATCTTCAACACCCATATAAGAAGGAAAATTCGGAGGCTTCAAATATGGATCATCCATGATTTCTGCAACCAAAACATTATCAAACATAATAGCAGAGTTAGTAATAAGAAAAGTAAGAGATCCGCTTACTTTGTCGATCCTCTCTACTACTTCAACTCCTTTCTCCTCATATTTAATCTCCTCGGCCGCATATTTTCTCGCCTCATTAACAATACCCTTCTTTTTTTGTTTATCCCTTGCATCACCTAATAAAAGTAACTTCTCAAGATAGTCAATACATGCATTATTGAACAAACTCTCGAACTCTGCATCAGACAGGGTGATGTCTTCCACTACTTCCACAGACCTGCATTGCTGCCGATCCGTTATCCACTGCATCTCCTTATTCAACAAGAAAATAATTTCTTTATCATTGGCTCTGAGTTTCAACTCTCCTTTAAATACATATATCTGAGCTCTTCCAGTAGCAAGGAATGGAAGCCCTAAGATAAGAGGCGTGCCATCCTTGTCATCTTCCATATTGAGTACTAGAAAATCCACAGGAAAAATCAAATCTGATACCTTTACTAGCACATCTTCAATAACTCCCTCAGGGTATGTCAATGATCTATCTGCTAACTGTAAAGCCATAGATGAGGGTTTCTACTCCCCCAAACCAAGCTTCTTGTACACTGATAAAGACATCAAGTTTATGTTGGCTCCTAGATCACACAATGCTCTTCTAGACGGTCCTTTTCCTATCTCACAAGGAATGATGAAGCTACCAGGATCCTTCAGCTTCTCAGGTAACTTTCTTTGGATTATGGAACTGCAATTTTTAGTCAGGTTAACCATCTCCACACTGTTCAGCTTTCTTTTTCTCGAGATGAGTTCCTTGATAAACCTTGCATAATGTGGCATCTGATCCAAGGCCTCTGAAAAGGGAATAGTAACTTGGATATCCCTCATAACTTTAGCAAATTTCTTAAACTTCTCACCCAAGCTCTTCGACAATTGTCTTTGAGGAAACGAAATCAGTACCTTTGTTTTTGGAAGTCCGAAACTGTCTTTCTCGAATACCTCTTCCATTTCTCTCAAACTCTTTGCTTGCTACAATTTTTTATCAGCAATGGCTTGATTAGATTGGTTCACTATAGAATTTGGAAACTCAGGGAATCCTGGAGGTGCACTTGTATCAAGCTGGGGTTGAACCGCTCTCTTAAGCGCTGTCTGATTTGTAGGATCGCTACTTGACTCGATTTTGTCACCCTCCAATCTTGGCTCGGTTGAACAGGGACCGAACTAGTGACCAAGTTACCTTGCTCTTTTTCTCTTCCATCCTGCCTCATTTCTGTCATGTCCTGCATCAGTTATTGACTACACTGCTTCCCGAACCTCAAAGTAATCGTATTTGCACTCTTATTTGGGTTGATTTCTGTATCTGAAGGAAATTTTCCCTTCATAATCTGCTACTACTGCTGATTTACCATAGTAGAGATCAGACCCATAGAATATGTGAGACTCTGCAACTGCTTATTTACTTTCTCATTCTATTTTGTCATATTGGAGTCCATATGCACTATACAGTTATTGATTTTGTTGATGGCAACATCATTCTTCTGCATGTATTTTGCCAACACATCATCAATACTTGGCTTCCCTTCTTTAGTTTTGGCTCCATGATCAAAATTAGGAGGGAATAGAACTGCATTATTCGGATTAGAATAAGCAAAGTTCTCATGCCTCTGCTGATTCTGCCATCCTCCTTGATTGCTGGGACCTGCTTGATTGCTGGGACCTCCCCCTTGGTTATTCTTTTGGTTAGAATTTCCTTGGGGGTACTTGTTTCTCTGCCAATTTGGATGTTCTCTTGAACCCTATAGACTCTGCCCCATAGCCCAATTTGCATCCTCAACCCCTTGAACATTCATTACCACATCATCACTTGCTGTCCCTTGGTTGCCTCCCCCTTACTCTTACCTGATATCAGAGTAACCAGGTGTTTGTTCATTGCCCCAACTGAGAGACAACCTTGTCATTCTTATCAGCATCAGAAAACTTCTGCTCAACCTGTGCAACTTTACCAAGAATGTACGTTCCACGTACTCTCTCCGAAGGCCAATCTCTAGAGTTCATAGAGATATCATCGAACAATTTCTCTACAGCATTAGACATTTTCCCAAAAATTGTTCCTCCAGCAGATACATCAACTAACACTCTCAAGTCATTGTCGAGGCCATTGTAGAAGACACTGATGAGCTGAGACTTTTTGAATCCATGCTGTGGGCATCTTCTTAACAGATCAGTAAATCTTTCCCAAGCCACTCCAAATGGTTCATCTCTTCTTTGCTTGAACTGATTGATCTATTACTTCAGTGCAAGAATCTTACCAAGTGGCATAACATGATCAACAAACAGCTGCTGTAACTCGGTCCAATTAGAGCAACTGTCTACTGCCAGCTTTTCATACCACTCTCTTGCCTTGTCAACAAACGAAAACTGAAAAAGCCTCATTTTCCATCTGTCATTAGTAGTTTCAGCGGCTTTAACTGTATCCACATAGCTGTTAAAGTACTTCAGACGTCCGTATGGTTCTTCAAAGACGCCTCCGGCGTAGGGATTTTTTTCCACCATGTTTATCAGGGCTAGCCTTATGTCTTTCTCTTCATCAGCCTGAACGGCTCCAACCACGCCTGATCCTCCTAGATTAGTAGACTTCAATGTCTCCCGAATGACAATGTCATCTTCATGTGGAGGTCTTTCTCCCATAGCTGCTGTTTCTACTTTAACTTCTGACTCAGCTTCTGACTCAGCCTATTTTGGGATAACCTGATCTTCAATCTTTTCTTTTTCCTCCTCTACAACTGCTTTAGGTGCTAATGTGGCCGCCTTCTTTTCAGATTCGGTACCTTAATAGCCTTAGGAGGTGTTTTGATATTATTTGCTACTCCTCTAATTTTTCTTGCAGACGCTTCAATTTCTGGATCAAATTCGAGATCTTGCGTTCCCTTCTTTGGCCTGGTGTACATGCAACTTCAAGAAAATTCATGGTGTAGATAATTAAACCTCAAAGCAAATATTCTAATTAAATAAGTAACAAAAGCCAATAAATAATTTACTGTCCCCGGTAGCACAACACCATAAACTTGTTAGGAAGTTATTGCATACCTCAATTAAAATCTCTAAGTATAGGGATGACAATTGTAATGGCAAGTAACCCAGTTAAAATTAATATCGTTCCCACTGAGACAATTGATTATTTATTTAATTTCTATAACTCTTTAATCAGGATTGTGGTAACCAATTTCCAATTGTTTGAATTAATTAATATTTAAGAATTTAAATGACAATTAACAAATAAATAAAAGCAATAGGAATTATTCAAGGTTGATCAAGAGAAAAATAACAGCTCTAATGTGTCAGGTGTAGTGCAATTGATTTGGTCTCCTAGATGCCCTATTGTTCATTCATACTGTTTTAATGGAAATACATCATAAGACGATGCGCGAACAGTCATGAACCTCCTTCCTAGATACTAATAGGGCAAATTTCATAAATCTCCGGATGGCCAATTCGACTAACATATATTCTCTGAAAATACTATTCAATCCTATTCACTTCCTACTTGAATTCTTAATTGCATTGTTCCACTAAAACAATCAAGTACCTTGTTAGCAGCCCTTAGGATTATCGTGTTCACGGGCAAACTACTATGACCCATAGCAAATAGACAATATTATATACATATGCACACAAGCTAACACAACATACCAAGCATCACATACAATATCAATAATATGCTATGAAGACGTTACAAACGTATAACAAAATCTGGATAAATTGAATAAACAAGGATTATCAACAGTATGAATTCATAATACTTGTCTAGGTTTCCAAATCAATTACATCTAACCTTCAATCCTTAGAACTGTAAAGGGTTTTTAGCCTATGAGGTTACAGACAACCCTCATAGCTGACAAATTTATAATCAAAACAACAAAAGAAAAGAATAAGAAAAGATACAAAACTCTAGTACGTGGTCTGCATCTTTCCTCTATCTCTCCGATTGGAATGGCTCCCAAAATCGCACTTAAAACCTCATCTGAACTGATGGGATGGATGGGTGAAAGGTTTGATGTGAATTGGGTGATGGATGGTGCATGAATTGAATTCACATTCTGTTTCTATGGTGAATGATCGATCCCCTTTCTCCAGGTGTTTGATCCCCCTTTTATACCATGGGCCACAAAACTGACTCCCCTTGGGCTCTTTTACACGTTGACATGCACTGGAGGGTGAAAATCCTGATTTTTGGCCCAAACTTACGCTACATGAGTTGGGATGACCAACTCGAGTTGCAACACGACTCGTGTTGCTTTAATAAGTAACTCAAGTAATCCTAACACGAGTCGTGCTATCAAGTCGAGTACTCGCCTGTCAAGTCGTGTAACAATGCTCTGAAACTGGATTCTCTCCATACACAACACGAGTAGAGTTGGTAAGTCGAGTTGTCACCTGTCAACTCATGTTGGCTCTCTGGACAAAATTCGACGATGCTCTGCCTCACATGACATGCAACTCGGCTTGCCTCACATGCAACTCGACTCTAGCTGCAAGTCGAGTTACTCAAGACAAGTCAAGTTGGCTCACTGACCAATTCTGACCCCCTACGGCACCCTACTCGACTCAAGTTGCTAGGTCGAGTTGACCCTTACAACTCGAGTAAGGCCATTTTATGCTCGTTTCTTGCTTGTCTTCAGTTTTACTTCATTTTAACATGTTTTTACCTCAAAACTTAATAAAACACGTTAGTAGTACCATAATCATGCAAAGATACGTAAACCACGCAATTCCACACGATCACATAGCATTATTCTAGTAAAAATAGTGCATTGTGAGACCAAAAAGACGTAAATTTTAACTCTCATCAGGATCCCTTTAAGGGACGTCGCCGACGACGCGTTCATTGAGTCTGTTGGATTGTATACTAAAAGTCTAGCTTTTTGTATGAACAATGTTGTAACAATTTATTTGAAATGAGAATCATATGATCAAATGATTGCATCTTATAATTTATTTATATGTCTGGTACAATAGTCGACTTACTTTATACTGTAGATAATATGTTGTGCGACAACATGTGAAAGATCATATTATCGGTTTCTATATAAAGTATAAATATATGCTCATAACTGAGATAGACGGAGACTCTCTATCGGGATGGTTGTAGTGTGATTTGGTATTAGTTTGTCTTGAATATAAAATCACATTAGTGCATTTTGTGTATTGAGCAGGACCACTTGAGATCGTTCGACTTATACTGACTATATAGGAGAACTTGATCTCAGTTATTATGGATGTTCGTACTCTTAATCCCTATACAATAACTTCGACACATAAGCCAGTATGTATCTTTTTGATTCATCAATGGGTGAGATTTAAATATTAAATCAATAAACTTAGTGAGTTGGAAAATAATGCTGTCTCTATGGTGTACTGTTGATTGTAGAAGGAATCCGTGTCCTATTAAATAGGTTGATGATGTCCTCTTGAGGAGCTCATAAGGATTGTCATGTAAACCCTGCAGGTGGATTTATTCCGACATGATAACGAGATTGAGTGGTACTACTCTCGGATGAGATATTAATTAATGGAGTTTTCAGTAACTTAATTAATTAATGGGCATTGTACATCTTAAACATGGAGAGATTAACGAGCTCATAGTAAGGAGCCCATAATGTAATTATGGGATTAGAGCGGCAGTGTAGTAATAATATTTTAGTGGACTATATTATTATTATTGGACTTAAGTATAAGTTTTGGGCTAAACTTGGATACTTAAGCCCAATGGAGGCCCGACTCTAATTTCTCCTACTGGTCCCAACTGTAGCCTATATATAAGTCATCTCAGCTATCCAAAATCCTAACAATCTGCACCTATCACATGACAGAAATAGGGAGGAAGCATATTGAGAAGATCTTGAGGATTATCACCCAAACGACGTCAAGATTGGACTTGGGAATACAACAGAAGATCAATAGCTTGTTTACTGCTGTTGTTCATCAAATTCCATGATTTTTATAAAATTGTGTGGAACTTTAAACTGAACGTGTGATATACCGTTGAAAATTCACAGAAGAGAGGATCGTTTTGGCGTGTAGATCAATCAATTCGGAGATCGGATGAGAGAGTTATGCCCAAACAGGTGAGGCGGTGCATGCTGCCAGTGAGAATTCATGTTATTCTTCAATATACCCTGGTGAAAGGTAATACGTTTTTATATTTTCGCTTTCGCTGATTTAGAAATGCATGGAACCCTAACGGTTCACATTGACTAAATGTTCAAATGCCAACAGATTCATCGAGGGGAATACGAGAGGGCGAGAAAATAGGATTAACGGCTTAACGATGGTGGATTACTTCTTGCTGGCATTCTTCTTCACGCTGTTGCTGGCGTCGATATCACCGTAGGCGGTGGGGCTGGTGGTGGTGGTGGTGGGGATACATGCTGATGATGAGGGCGGTTGTGGAGGTGGAGTGGGGGATATGCTGCAAGAAGTGAAAGTGTTTTATGTTTTGTATGTGAGTGTTTTAAGTGTTGGGTGTAGAAAGCAAAATAATTTTAACTTTTTTTTAAATATAACAAATGGTTTAGGGTTTTTAAAATGGAATAGGGATATAAATGATATTTTACATATTTTTCGTCTTCAAAATAGATGCCTTAAGTAAAACACCGGTGGCAATAGTGCCGTCCAATTAAAAATTTAAAAGCCGTGTCTTTCGTGGGCAGGATGCAATATTTAATTTTATAGCTACTCTAAACATTTTTAATTATATCTTTGAATTTGAATAACAAAAAAATCAGGTAAGATTTGCCGTCGACAATAAGTTTAAAGTATTATATGAATCACTATCAATATGGAAATGCCATTAACACCGAGGTTCTACTTAGGGCATTCGAATTGAAAATAAAAAATATGTAGAATTTTAATTATATTCTCACCTCTTTTTTAAACCCTAACCCCATTTTTATATCTATACATACATATATAAAAGTAATTTTTTTGCTATTATTGTCTTCAATCTTGATTATTGAGTACAAATAAATTCTAATTTTTATTATTGAAAAATTATAACTTTAATTAAATATTGGATATTATTTTATGTTTGTAGTGTTTTCATAATTTAATCTTGGTTATTATTATTGATGGGCGGGAGAGAGTGATCCTAGAATTTTTTTGGAAACATTATTCAGAGAAAGATGCCACAAGATTGAAGGTAATTTCACTTTTTTACCTATGTTTTTTCTTTTAATGTATTTCATTTTATGGAATTATTTTGAATGTTGAAACTTATTATTTTATAAATGAATTGGTTAGTTTTCGCTTTTATATAGGACAAACTCTCAATTTTTTTCTTTCTATTCTCTTATAATTTTAACCACTCCAATGATGATGTTACGTACTAATCACAATTTCAATATATAAGAGATATATACAATTATAATGAGAACTTCTATATAATACTAATCAATGTTGGATGCACAAAATATATACATGATACTCCTAACACGCCCCCTCAAGATGGAGGTGACCAAGCACACCAATATTGGAAAGTATGAGCTAAATACGTAGTCAAGATAGGCCCTTTGTGAGAGCATCAGCTAGCAGATCAGCTAAGGAGACGTGACAAGAAGTTGAGAAATCTTCACAAGATTTCGCACAAAGTGAAAGTCAATGGATATATGTTTCATTCTCGAGTGAAAAACTAGATTTGATGAAATATATATGGCACCAATGTTGTCACAATATATAGTATGAGTCATAGGAAGCGAGATATATAATTCAAAGAGAAGCGAATGAATCCATCATAACTCAGCTGCGGCAGAGGCGACAACTCTGTACTCCACCTCCATAAAAGATCTTGCAACAGTTTTTGTTTACGAGACTGCCAGGAAATAGGATTAGAGCCCAGAAAAAGAACAAATGCCTCTGTAGAAGTTTGTTCATTTGAATCACCAACCCAATCTGAATTAGTAAAACAGTGTACAGAAAGTGGAGAATATCGACAAAGGTGTAAAGATGATTGCGTGTGCCATTAAGATAGCGAAGTAGATGTTTGACAGCTTCCCAATGTTGTTCAGTAGGGGCATGCATGAATTGAGAGAGTCTATATTCACTGTAAAAGCAATGTCTGGTCTAGTCAATAAAATATATTGTAGGCTTCCAAGCACTTGTCTGTAAAGAGTAGCATATGTAGGAGGACTGCCATCACGAAAAGAGAACCGTGAATTGGATGCTAAATGTGTTTGGGCTGGTTTAGTATATATCATGTTGTGACATGCCAAAATATCTATAATGTATTTGTGTTGAGAAAGTTGACAGCCTGAGGAAGAGCGATGGACCTCAATTCCCAAAATGTATGAAAGTAGGCCTAGATCCTTCACTGAAAACCGAGTGACAAGGTCAGAGATGAATTGTGTGAGAAATTTATCAGAGATGAATTGTGTGAGATATTTATCATCACTGCCCGTGAGAATGAGGTTGTCCACAAAAATATGCAATGACATTCTGAAGATTGTAGAAAAATAAAGATTCATCTGATCGACTGCAGCAGGAACCCACATATGTAAGAAAAGACTGCAGAGCATTATACCAGGTGCCGGGGGCAATTTAAGGCCATAAATAGACTTTCGAAGCCTGCAGACATATGCGAGGTGGTCAGGATCAATGAAATCAGGTGGTTGAGACATGAAGACAGTATTGGGAAGAGTGCCATGAAGAAATGCATTATTGATATCATATTGAAGAAGTGGCCACCCTTGGATATTGCAATGCTGAGAACAACACGAATAGTTGCAGTTTAACTATGGGATGAAGGTCTCAAAGAAATCAATGCCTGACCGCTGATGGAAGCCCTCAGCCACAAGTCGAGCTTTATATCATTCAACAGAACCATCCAGATAACGTTTAATCCAAAACACCAATTTGCAGCCGATGATATTTTGAGAATCATCAGGAGGAACAAGTTCCCAAGTTCCATTAGTGAGTAATGCATTGAACTCGGCAGACATAGCATCACACCACTAAGGATCTCTTATTGCCTGCGAAATAGATGTTGGCTCAACAAGGGAAGAAATAGAGGAGTGTAGACAATACCTTGGGTTAGGCTTAACAATATTGTTGCGGGCTCGAGTGATCATGGAATGCAGGTGGAGATGCCGGAGGTGAAGAAGAGTGTCGCAGGGATGATATTGGGAACCGTAAGGGTGATGGTATTGAATTAGGCGCTGGTATGGATAGAAGGATTGGTGGAGGAGATGGGATAAAAGTAAGAGCAAGATTATCATCTAGTTGAGTAGCTGATGGATGTAGTGGCATAGTGGGTGATGGGCAGAAAAGGTATATGTTCCACAAAATCAACATGGCGAAATGCATAGTTATAATTTGATTCAATATCAAGGCAAAGGTGGGCATTTTGTGTAAGATAGTATCCAACAAAGATACAAAGTTTTGACCGAGGAGGTAGTTTATGAGAAGCATATGTTCAGAGCCAGGAGAAGCATTGACACCCAAATATACATAATTTGGAGATATTGGGTGGCTTGTGGAACAGTTTTTCATAGGAAGAGATCATATGGAGGTTGGCTTTGGGAATGCGATTGATGATATAAATGACTGTAGAGATAGCATATGGCTAGTATGATAGAGACATGGATGCATGATGTTGAAATGCCAAATCAGTATCAACAATATTTGTGTTATAATGATGTTCAGAAAGACCATTGTGTTCGGGAGTATGAGAGGGAGTAGTGAGATGGGTGATACAGTTAGGTTGAGAAATGATCTAAGAGCAAAGTATTCACCCCCATTATCATAGTATAATGTTTTGATGGGAGTAGAGAAGTGATTTTCAACAAGGGCTTTAAAGGTAGGAAAAGTTATAAGAACATCAGATTTATTTTTAAGCGGATATAGCCATATATACTTTATGAAATGATCAACAAACAACACATAATATTTGCAGCCATCAATAGATAAAATAGGAGAGGTCCAAACATCAGAATATATAAGTTCAAGATGTGTATAAGAAATTAATGTAGATTCAGCAAATGGTAATTTATTACTCTCAATGCATTTACCAGACTTACAACTAAAACCTGAAGGGTTCCACGAATATAAGTGATGACTGGATAAATTATGATGTAGTATTTTTAGGGATGAGTCACCAAGTCGGGCATGCCATAGTATAGTAGACTGTGGAACTACAGTGAGGGCGGAAGGCATGAAAGAGGCAGGCCATAGATAGAGACCATTAACCCGAAGTCCTTGAAACAAAAAGTCTCCCGTGTGACTGCCCTTCACCTGAAAAGCATCAGAAGAGAAGAAAATAGTAATGTTATTTTGGTTGCAAAGTTGAGAAACAAATAGCAAGTTGCGAGAAATAGTAGGAACAACTAGAGTAATATGGAAGGTGAGAATAGGAATAATGGAAGACTGTAGACTGTGTGTGTGATGGGGAGAGTGGAACCATCACTAAAAAGAACCTAATCCTGACCATCATATGGCTCATTAAGGGAGAGGTTAGCAAGGTCTGTGGTAATATAGTGAGCAACTCTAGAGTCCAGGATCCATCCAGAGTTTGGTGGTTCAGAGGTGACGATATGGGCGGATGGCATGCCATGGACGGACTGAGCAGATTGGCAATGTGGTTGAGAGTTGGTGAGAGACAATATTTTAAAACAACGACGAGCCGAATGGCATGTGATTCAACAGTGTGGACAACATCCTTGGTATCCAAGACGAGACTGATTTGTGGAGCACATAATGGTAAGTGGTCATTATTGAGCGGTACCCTAGTTGTTGCATCCTTGGTAGGCAGGCTAGCGTGAATTTGTTTGGCATTGAAGGCAGTAGCAGGCACACAGACTGGGTATTTTGTTTGTGATGACTTTATTATTGAGTTGTCTAAACATTGCAAAGAGTGATATTGTGGTCACATGCTTCAAATAATGTGGGAATAATCTCATATTCATCTCATTATGAGATAATGAGGTGTATAACTTTATTTTATTAATTTACAAATGAGTGGATCAATTTTCTCCTTAGATTGAACAATACTTCCTCCGTCCTGAACTTATATTCACCGATACTGTAGATACGGAGCTTAAGAAAAGTTATTTTTTGACCAATTTTATTGATTTTTAGGGGTATTGTGATATTTTTAGGTAATAAATAAATTATAAAGTTTATTATGTGTGTTAGGTGAGAGTGATATTTTTGAAATTAAGAGAACTTTTGAGGTTGTTGGTTGATATGAAGTTCTATTTTTTAGGTGGTGAAGATAAGTGTGAGACGAACGAAAATGAAAAGTGTGAACATAAGTATGGGACAGAGGGAGTATTTTGTTCTCTGTAAATCTATTGCTCATTCATGGCTTGCTCTCTTATCTGAATATTGGAAAGAGTGATGATGTGATCACATCACATGCTTCCAACCACTTGGGATAATCTCATATTCATTTCATCATGTGATAATAAGGTGTATTTTATGATACTTAATTTTATTCGAATATTTAATTATGTAAATTTAGTGAGTACCAATGAAATTATAATTTTTATTGTTTGTTTTATTGCTTCGATACACATTTTTTCATTTGCAACAACGAGTTGTTTGGATTAGGGAAATAATTAAATGTGTGGTATACAAGTTGCTCTTTTTGTTTCTTTCCCTAATTTTTCCCCTTAATTTTATAAATGGTGTGAATTGATAAAAATTGTTATTTGTATGGTTTGATGCTTTGAAATTTTTTATTTGTTGGTATAATAATTGAGAGCTGTAGGTAGTCATCTCATGTGGTACGGCAGTTCTTCTATTTGCTTTAAAATAAAATTGTAGTTGAAGATGGTGATAAAATATAAGATAATTTGTGATGTATATAATTTAAAATTTTTATGGGATCAGAAGTTTAATTGAGTGGGACTAAATCTGAATGTTTTTAAAATTTTGAGTCACTATTTGCAAAGAGAAAATCTTTTGTAAGTAAAAAGGAAACAGTAGGACCATATTGCAAAACAGATGTGTTCTGTGAGCTAAATCCTCATTCCATAGCACCTTTCATTTTACAAAAAAAATTATTAGAGCAGTTGAAAAATCCAACTACTTCAATAATTTTTTATTTTTTTTTATTTTTATTTTTACTTTTAATGATTTTTTTATGATGTAGTATTTGTGTATTTAAAATTTTCATTAATTAATTAAATAAATAAAATTTGTCAAATTATTTTATGAACAAAATAATTATAAATAAATTTTTAAATAAGTGAAAAAAATCAATTACAATTACAATAAATTAATTTTAAGTGTTATTTTAATTTTAACTAGTACTAGTATTTTCCGTCCGTGCGTTGCACGGAAAGCATTTTATTATAGGATTGTTGGTTATTTTTTTTTTTAATAGTGTTATGTATCTACATGAATTTGTTTGAGCTTCTCTTATCTGGTTTTAGTCTAGTTTGAATTTTGTTCTAGTATTATTTTTTTATTTATATTTATAACTTTTTCATATGTGTTTTGCATGGAAATAATTATATTTTGTGAATAATTTTAAATATTTTATTATAGGATTATTTTTAATTATATTTTAGTTTTAATAGTTTTATCTCTACGAATATGTTTGAGCTTGTCTCGTTCAGTTTTGGTCTAGTTAGAATTTTGTTATTTTTTATTTATATTTATAACTATCTCATATGTGTTTTGCATTGAAATAATATAAATATTTTTATCTATAATTGGTTTTATTTCTTATACTTCTTATGTCATCCCGGCCTCATAGTTACATATTTTCAATTTAGAGATAAGTTCCTAATCGGTTTCATTACCCACCCACAAAAAATGATAAACTATCTACATGTGACCCACCTACCTTTCTAATTCAACTATCTACTACGTGCAAGAAGCAAATGTAACCATTAGGACGGGACAGGGGGAGTTTTTTTGTGTATTATGTAGTTGTAGTAATATAATTTAATGGGGCATGAACCAATTCTTTTAGATCTATTTGATGTTCAACATTAGAACTAAAACAATAGATTCAGTAGATGTTCATCATTTTGGTCAGATTCCATTGCTCATTCTATGAATCTAGCAGTTTATAATAATTATAAATTCCATATAGATGGAAGTGTTCAAGGCCCTTTTTTAAAAAAAAAAAATCTCTAAATGATGAAACTATCTCCATAATCATTTAGTAATTGCTTTTTTTTTTGCGTGTAGATGATTTATACAATTGAAACCATCTTTTAATTTTGTGCCTGTCCTATTAAAAACGAATTCTTTCATTAACTTCAATTGTTAAAATATTGTTAAAAAAATTGCAGTTAATCTTTAAAACATGATATATATATATATATATATATATATATATATATATATATATATATATATATATATATATATATATATATATATATTAACTACAAAATTAAAAGATATTGAACTGTATTATACGATTAATAATTGTTAAATATTTCAAAACATCAGCATAAATTTTAAAAATGTTTAGACTGTGATTTGGAAAAACTTAGTGGACGTAACAATGCACGAATATGATCTTCGGAAAATGAAAAATTCCACTATAAATACTTTCTCCCCTAAATGTCTCAAACCTTTTCCCTTACACCAATGTAAGGTCTATTCTCAATATATATGGTATGTTGTGAAGAAGAGAGGAAAAAGTTATGACTTAGCAATTGATAAGAGTGATAATTCACGTATTTTAAGCTCGGATTTATGTGGAAATTGAGTATAATTTAGTCTATTATCAAGATGAATCGGGACATTTATGGAAAATACACGAATCAGATGCTACTGAGGTTATTTGATCATATTTGTACAGGAAAATAGGTCTGAAGTGCTCGGAATCAGAAAATACTATTTTTTCATGGTGTTGTTCGACCTGGAGAGGCTGTTCGACCAGCATCAGCTAAGTCGAACAGAGAAGATAAACTGAATGGGAGATGTTTCAACTTAAAGAGAGGTCATTTGTCCAAGGAAGCCCGTTCGACCAAATGCAGTCAAATCGAATGAGAAAGGTCAAGTCGAATGACAAGAAAAAGACAAAGTTCAGTTTACAGATACACCGTTCGACTGCAGTTCGATCAAGCCAAGTTTGGTCAAACGGCGACGTATCAACTCTAAAAAGTTAGGATTTTCACCTCTGGTGCATGCATGTGCGTGTTTTCGACGAAAAAACCCAATAAAGGTCCATGAGGAGAAGTTACAAGTATAAAAGGAATGTTGATTGATGCGCATTTTCTTTGCACGCAAAATTAATCCCCAAGTATTAAGGATATCAATTGCAGCTTAAGCAAGCGACCAAGTTAAATATCGAATCCAAAGAACGGCGTATTATCAATTTAACTATTTACTAAATTAATTAAGATAAAAGACAATTAAGTTTGAGATTTGATTATCAACTACTAAACAATTAATTAAAATAACAAATAAAATAAATAACACTAGAAGAATACGAAAGTGTCTCAAGAATGAAGAATGGATAGCTCTAGAGTTATCCAGTTTTACTACTTAACTTCCCTCTCAAGTGCAGGCCGGCTCTGCCTTGTGGACTATGGACGCACCACTAAACTATGCAAATCTACTCTATAGCCACAAGTAAATATGCGTGTAACATATGTGAATAACCTTGGAGCAAGGGATATAATTTCACTCCCCTTTCTAGGTACTATCAGTATCAATTATTTCCCCCTAGGATTGGTATTCTAACCCGATATGATATCTTTTTATAGGTACTATAAAATTACCCTCTTTATCTTGCTTATTAACCCGAATTCAATTCAATTAGTAAACATTTATATATGATAATTCTAATAAAGCCTCGGATTCCCCTCACTTAGAATCATAACACTCCTGCTCAGCAGTGAACGCACTCAATCATTAACCATGACTTGTATTCAGACTCTACATAACAGTTAATGATGCACAAAATAACTCTGAGTATGAATTAATAAAGCATATTCTTATATAAAATAAATCCATAAGTAGTGTTGTACGGAGTATACACAAGAGAGTTTAATTAATTCATAAGACCTTCAAAACCTTAGATCTACCAAAACAATTCTAGCACATGATGTTGCGAAGAACAATCATGGGGGTTGGATAGATCTCACCCATATGTCCGAAAAATACAAGATAAATTAGAAAATGATAAAAACCCTGGATTTGGGTGTCGTCGCGTCCTTCTCCATCTTGAATCCTCTTCTTAATTCAGTAGACGAATCTTTACAGTGATGGATGGATGGAGGAAAGGATGGGGATGATGGTTGGGGGTGATCCCCCCTTGTGGGGTGTAGGATGATTGTGTTGCGGCTCCTCTCCAATGAATAATGATATTATCTACATCCCCATTTATACTTGTAAGCTCTCCTTATGGACCTTGAATAAGCTTTTTCTTGGAAAAAAATGAAAATACACGCACAAGGGGTGTAAAACCCATCAAAAATAAATTTGCGTGTCCCAATTCGACCAAATTGGACTTGGTCGAACTACGATCGAACTGCGTTAAGCAGTCTCACTATTTCACGCATAACTTCCGCATCCAAGTTTCGATTTGAGTAATTCTTGAGTTCATACGATACTCTCTTCCTTGGCTTCCTATCCATATAAATAACTCATAGAAATTCCAAAATTTGAATATGTAACAAGTCATGCAAAATGGCACAGCTATTCTGTTCGGCACAACTTGCACGATGTTACCAATTTGATCATAACTCTCTCATTTGGACTCTGATTGAGGTGTTCTTTATGCCAAAATGACCCTCTCTTCTGTGGCTTTCTAATCATATATTACATTTTTAATTCAGAGCTCCACACAAATATAAAAAAATTATACAAATTGGATGTGCATTTTTCAGCATTCTTGCACAAGTTGCATCTTTTCTCCAACTCGGCACTTTTGATCATTTTTCCACCTAAAATACAATAAAATACCTCAAACACACCTTTTTCTCAAATATATCAAATATAAGATACTTTTGCTAATATATAACAACAATTCCTATAAAAAAAGATGTTAAATTGGACAATCAAACACGTTTATTTTCATTCTCATCACCGATCACACCAAAAAGAGAGTTAGATTCCATATCCATCCTACACCATATCCAAAACCTAACTCTATCCTAAGTAGCTATAGAGAGAGATTTGTGCAGCGAATCAAGTGAGAACCAAGTGAAGATTCAAGATGAAGCGAGAAGCGACGACGCCCGCATCTAGGGTTTACTTCGCAACTTAATCTTTCTTGTAATTTTCAAGACTATGGGTAAGATCTATCCAATCACCATGAACGTTCTTCGAAGCGACATGGGCTAGAATCGCTTTGGTAGTTCTAAGGTTATAAAGGTTTTTATCTAGTTAATAGAACTTATATGTGTATACTCCGTACAACACTACTTGTGGATTTATTTTATATAAAACTATGCCTTTTAAATTCATATTCAGAGTTGTTTTGTGCATCATTAACTGTTATGTAGAGTCTGAATACATATCTTGGTTATTGATTGAGTGCGTTCACTACTGAGCAGGATTATATGTTATGATTCTAAGTGAGGGGACTCTAAAGCTTCATTAGAACTATCTTATATGAATATTTATTAATTGAATTGAATTCGAGTTAGTAAGTAGGATAAAGAGGATGATTATATAGTACCTATAAAGGGAGATCATATCGGGTTAGAGTACTTAGTGCACGAGAAATAATTGATATTGATAGTACCTAGAAAGAAGGGTGTAGTTATATCTCTTGCTCCGAGGCAATTCACACGTGTAACACGCTAATCTGCTTGTGTCTATAGAGTAGATTTGCATGACTTAGTGATGCATCCATAATCCACAAGGCAGAGTTGGACATTGACATACGGAAGGGAGATTAATTAGTAAAACTGGATTACCCGAAGAGCTACTTATCTTCTCACTTGTCAAACTCTCGTTTATCTCTATTGCCTTTATTTTATTTGCTATTTTATTTTATTATTTGTTCTTTAATTTAATAACTACTCTCAATTTAAGTTGCCAATAATAGTTTCTCTAGTCTAGATAATAATAAATTGATGACCAACTATCTTTTGGGTTCTATAAATATAACTTGGTCGCTTATTTAGTTACAATCGTATCCTTCATACTTGGGGATTAAAATTGTGTGTTGAAAAAATACCCAACAAGTTTCTGGCGCTATTGCCGGGGACGATTGTCTTTATTAAATTTATTATTGCTATTTTATTTGAAACTATTCTATTCTTGTTTTAATTTTCTAACACTTATTTTTCTTAGGTGTATGCACACTAGATCAAGGACAGGAGAATTAGCACCTTTTAATCTGGAGATCGGTTCATCGTCAAGGAAGAAGAAGGCAAAGAAGAACAAGAACGTGGATCCAACTGAAGCTATTAATTTAGGAGGTGAAGTTAACGAGATGAATTCGCAAGCAATTGAAGCTGCAACTGGAGATAACTCGGAGGCAGAAGCAGTCAACATGGCAGCGAATGTGGATAATCTTGCTATCTGTGAAGTCTTTAAGAACAATTGAGGAGATAATGTGGGGCTGTTAGGAGCAAGAGGGGCCGGAGCTAATTTTGATCTTCACCCTGCTCTTATCAGCATGATCGAAAGAAGTCCCTTCTCATGGGGAACTTTCAAAGATCCTCAACAATATCTTAATAAGTTCCTTGGTTATGCAAGTATATAAAAAGATGTAGGAACTCATGAAGATGCAAGAAAGATCATCTTGTTTAAGTTCTCGCTTACTGAAAGGGCGAGAGATTGGTACGATACTATTAATGCTGCTGAATGCACTACCTGGGAGCAATTGAAGTTGAAATTCTTGGAGCGATACATGCTACCTTCAAAGGTATTTAAGACAAAATAAAAAATCAATCAATTTGCTATCGGGGGTAATGAGAAGTTTCATGAAGCATGAGATAGATTCAAGGACATGCTTAAGAGGTGTCCATGGCATGGGCTTTCTAAAGCTCAATACATCAGTATTTTCTATAATGGATTGGACTGTGATTCTCGAGTTTTATTAGATGCTTCGACGAATGAAGCATTGCTTACAAAGTCATCCGTTGAGCCAAAAAAACTCTTTAAGGATAATTCGGTGAATTCAAGAGATTGGCCAACTGATAGAGTGAGAGACACTTATGTCTTTAGCAAAGTAGCACAAGTTGAACATACAATGGTGAAGTCGAGTAGAGAAGATGAGATCATCTCAAACTTGGCTAATATCAACAAGCAGCTTGAAACCCAACAAAAGCAAATTATTGATTTGTCACAGAGTACCAATGATGATGTAGCAGGATGACGGTGAAGAAAGATCGATCCAAGAGGATTTTGAAGAAGCAAACTATGCCATGGGACAAAGTATTTAAGGAACGAGGTATCCAAACAATCAAGGAAACAGAAATTACCAAGGAAATTACAATAATCGTGGTCCCCCGGGTAACTATCAACAACTAAGGAGGCAGAAATTTTCATGGAGTAATCTGAATGCGGCTATGCAACCTCCGGTTGGTGTTAATCCTAGTGCTAAGACGGAAGAAGAGAAACCTAGTTTTGAGGATACGGTGAACCGTTATGTGGCTAGAAATGATGCAAGGGTGGATCATATTAAGATCAAGGTAGATTCTAATCATGAGGAGTTGTCCAAGCAGATAAAAAACCTTACATTGTTGATGGGGAATATGGCAGGGAATGTGAACAAGTTGACTCAAACTATTGAGAAGGGTAAGCTCTCATCTCAAAGTATTACGAACCCTAAGTCATGTAATGCCATCACATTGAGATTCAGGATGCAGTACGAAGATCCAATGAAGCCGGCGGGCAAAAACGAAGAAGGCAAGTGCCCCGTTCGACCAACCCTACCTAGTTCGACCAGATCTGACGGTCGAACAGTTTCCAAAAAATTAAGTTATGATGCTCTATTTTTATTTCACCGTTCGAGCAAAGCCATATCGTTCGACCAAACCATTTTGGTCGAACCCTGGTCGAACAGGCACCTGCAGAGAAGAAGACTCAAGCTCAATTTACAAAGCCCCCGTTCGACTAGACTTGTCCTATTCGACCATACTACTCTGGTTGAACTATGGTCGAATCGGCACTGAACGAACTGAACCCATTTATAAAGTCCTCATTCGATCACACTCATGTTGTTCGACCAAACCATTCTGAACAGTGGTCGAACAACATCACGCACCTTCTGTTTTGATACCGAATACTACACCTATTGTTCAGAACACTCCAGAGCCATCACAAGAGTAGAATACTGAGCTTATAGTAGAGAAGAAATGGGAAAGAGCCAAGAGATTGAAAGCCGAGAAGGATAAAGTAAAGGAAGTTGAACGTAATGAATGAGGAATTCCATAAACAAATATACCTCCTCCGTTTCCTTTTAGGATAGTAAAGAAAGGATTAGAAGATAAGTTCAAGAGATTTCAAGATATAATGAACAAGATAAGCTTGAACATTCCTTTCTATGAAGCAATCATGGAGATGTCATACTATGCCCGATTTTTGAAAGATATCATATTGAAGAAGAGAAGTTTGAACGGAGTGGAAATAGTGAATCTATCAGAAAACTGCAGCTCGATCATTCAGAAGAAGTTGCCACAAAAGTTGAAGAATCCGGGAAGCTTCACTTTTTTATGTGAGATTGGAAAGGGGCCGGCACGAAAAGCTTTGTGCGATCTTGGAACAAGCATCAACTTGATGCCCTTATCTATATTTAAGATGCTAGCTCCCACAACAGTGGCTCTACAATTAACGGATAGGTCCATGACTTTTTCGAAGGGTGTGACTGAGGATGTACATGTAAAAGTAGACAAGATTGTTTTTCCTATGGATTTTCTTGTGTTAGAGATGGAAGATGACAAGGATAATGTCCCTCTTATTTTGGGAAGGTCATTCCTTGCTGATCGTTGTCATTTTCACCTAGATTTTAGTGTCTTTGTTTGTGGATTTTTGGATATTTTCATCCGTATTTGTGTGACTTTTGGTGGAGTTATTGTTATTATGAGAAATGTGGTATGGATTGATAGAATTGTGTAAATAAGCTTAGATATGTGTAAAATAGGTTAAGAAATGGAGAAAAATGGAGTTCGGAGCAACAGAGATGGAAGTACAGGGTACGCTCGGACACGGGCCGTGTACAGAACATGGGCCTGTCCGAGGTGGCCGTGTACTGTCATCAAAATGACAAGCTCACCCAGATGAAAGGCCATGTTCTGGTGCACGAGCCATGCACCAGCGCACGCCTCGTGTGTCGAACACGGGTCTGTTAGAGGAAGTCGTGCAATGTTGTCAGAAAACGCTACACGCCCATGACTGAGGCCTTGTAGCATAGCTCGAACCGTGTCCGAAAGCATGCACAACACGCCAAGCTAGGTGTGCACTACATGAGCCATGCGCTGCTACATGGCCCGTGTAGGTGCAAAAAGCTGTACAAATTTTTAAATGTTTCGGAAGCTTCTAGAAGGCCCCTAACTGATATAAAAGGATGACTTGTGCAAAAATTAGAAGGGGAGATCAGATTAGAGCAGTTACACACATTCCACACCATATTTTTCACACACTAGATCCATTTGATTCATCCATACATTGGATCTATCAATTCCCCTTGATCTTCAACAATCCATACATCAATCCATCCATTCACCATTTGAGAAGAGGAAAGCATCAAGGATTGAAAAAGTTAGCATTTTGAAGAGAATGAAGGTTTCCTCCATGAAAGGGAAGCCAATCTACTTTTCAATTGTTGATTTTCTTCTTATTTTGGCTCAAATGGAGCAAGCCTTTGATTGTATTTATCTTAACACAATGTGTAGTGGCTAGTCCTATAGCAAGGCTAATCATATGATTGGTTGGGAAGAATGCTAGATATGTAGGATTGAGATGTTGAATTGAGTTAATTTTGGATTTCCTTTTATGATTAATGAATCATGTTTCATTTCAATACTTGTGTGGTTGAATTTTCTATTTATATTGTTAGGATGGCCATTCCAATATTATGAGTAGATGTTTAATTGAATCAAATATTAAGATGAGCATGCATGTTAGTGTGAGGGGAGGTAAGTCATACCCTTCTTATGCTTAGAACATTCATAGAGGGACACTTAAGAAATTGAGTTAAAAGAACCAAACTTATTATCATAGTACCTTAAGAGAATTGAGATTAAAATCAATCCTAGGAGATTTAGACTTGTAAAAGAGTCGAGAACCTAATTGTCTTGATCGTAGGGATTAGGGGTAAAAATGTAATTGCTTTTAGTCCAAAATTAATGAAGTTCACCATCAAGAGTTATGCATATCTATCTAAATTCTTAACCATGATTATGATTAGCCTTGCTCTCTTCTTAAGTGAATTCTATCTCCATTCCATTCATCATTTGTTCGTTGTTTGATATATTTTGTTGTTAGTTTAAATTCTTAGTTAATTGAGTAGAATAATAAATAGTAGTCTAAATACCAAACATTCAATCTATTATTCTTACAAAGCATAAATCAATGGAAAATCCGGATATAACCATGAGTTTACTTTCACTTGGGACGACAATCTTATAAATTCTGTACTTGGTCACACGTGTACTCGACGATAGAGTCTCTTACTCTTATACATTTTATAAGAAATGTGACTAAGAGCATGGCGCCGCTTGCCGGGGAAATGCTAAACTTTTGGTTGTAACGAGTTTGAAGTTGATTAGTTTTGGTAAGGATATTTCTTTTATTTGTTTACTTGTTCACTTGTCTTGGTTACTTGGAGAACTAATTTGGATATTCTTGTAGGTACATGCGAACTCGTTCAAGGTGTCAATCTATTGAACCTTTGAACTTGGAATTAGAAGTTACCTTAAGAAGACAAAGAAGAGGAGTGTTAGGACCTATGGAGGAAGTTATGGAAAATGCAATGGATAATGCAAATATGGTTGATGAAGAAGGTAATTTGAGGAATTTTCAACAAGGGGGTGATAATGATAGAGGAGGACATATGAATCTGGAGTTTGTGCCACAAGCTAATGCTCAACAACTTGTTCACTTGCATAATCAACAATTGCATGCAATCATTTAAAACTTGATGGCACAACAAGAAGCAAGGAAAAATCCTCCGGTGGTGCAAAATCAACCTCGTGGTAATGGAAACAATGGAGCGGGAATGAATATCCGTGATCACTTCCAACCGCAATATGAGAATTATGGAATGGGCCCGCCATTGAATGTGAATAATTTTGAGATAAAGACATGATTGATCAACATGGTGCAAGCAAATCAATTTGGTGTTGGTGCAATGGAGGATCTGAATGCTCACTTAGCCCAATTTACGGAGTTAGCCAACACAATCAAGATAAATGGGGTAAGTGAGGATATTGTGAAAATGAAGCTTTTCTCATTTTCATTGAGAGATAGAGCTAAAGCTTGGTATTATACTATAACACCGGGATCCTACACCACATGGAGAGAGTTGGCACAAAGATTCTTGAGCAAGTATTTTCCCCTTTCAAAGATATTGCATCTCAAAGGATAAATCTTTCAATTCAAGCAAATTCCGCTTGAGACATTTAGTGAAGCATGGGACTAATTCAAAGAAATGCTAAGGAAGTGTCTACAACATGGATTTTCCAAAGATCAACAAGTAGGATTTTTCTATGCCGGTTTGAATGGAAGTGAAAGGATGTTTGTTGATACTTCGGTGGGAGGTTCTATATTGAGGCAAACTCCAGAGAGAGCAATTGCTATATGTGAAGAGATTGCTTTGAATACTGGTCAATGGCCGATGGATCGAGTTGTGGGTATGTATGAAAGGGAGAGAATAGCTAAGACGGAAGAAGTGTGCTTGCAACAAGTGAAAAAGGTGGAGGTGCCTAAGGAAGATATGGCCGATAAGGCCATTACAGAGATACTTAAGAGGATGAATGCTAATTTACAAGTTTCTCCAAACTCTACACTTATGGTGAATCAACAAGTGCTTGCAAATCCTCAACAAGGTATGTCATTGCCTTTGATGAATTAACAATTTCCTAATCCTCTACAAGGCATGTCTATGCCTAATATGGGTCAATCTTCTCAAAGTTGTCAAATGCTTACATCTATGCCTCAACAAGGTATGTCCTCTAATTTTAGAATTCAAGATACTTGGTGCCCACCGGAGATGTCATTTGAGGAAGTTGCCTTCATGCAAGGAAGGAACTTTCAAGGAAATTATGGTAGTAATTTTGGCAATCATGGAGGGGGATATCCACAAAGGCAAGGAGGATGGGGGCAAGGTAATTTTCAAGAAAATTTCAATCAACCTCGTAGGTATGAGAATTTATCATATGGAAATCAAGGGAATGCACTTACTCTTCCACCGGGCACTAATCCGGGGAAGAAAGCTCAAAATGGTGAAGGGAAGCCTACAATGGAAGATCAAAATGCCAAGATGTTTGATTTTATGAAACAAGAAAAAGAGGTGAATGATAAAAGATTTGACTTTATAAAACAAGAGAAAGAGTTGAATGATAATAGATTCAAAGCTTTGGAAACACAAATGAGTTAAATGGCAACCGAGCAAGGTGAAATGCATTGTAAGGGTAAGTTTTCCTCCACTATAGTTACTAATCCTAATGAGCAATGTTTGTATGTTACCATGTGTAATATGGAAAGTAAGGTGGAGAAAAGATTGGTGAAAGCAACAAACATTATTTCAAAGGTTGAAGAAGTGGTTTGTGATGAAGTTGTGTCAAACGTGGAGGAGGAAATTATCATTGATGATGATTTATCTTTTGATGATGAGAGGATTATTGATGAATTTTTGTTTTCATTTGTTGATGAAAGTAAGTGTGATAAAGAGTTGTGGTTGGAACAAGATCACGAAATAGTTGAAGTTGATGCTTCATTAAAGGTGAAAGACCTCGGTAAATTCGTTCTTACTTGTAAAACTGAAAATGGAGAATATTTTAACGCTATATGTGATCTTGGTTCAAGCATTAATGTGATGCCATTGGAAACTTTTAAAAAACTGGGCATTGGGAGGTTAAAGGAAACAGATGTGGAAATCGGAATAATGGATGGTTCAATGATAAAGCCCCATAGAGTTGTGGAGGATATGCTTGTGAAAATAGAGGATTTTGTCTTTTCGATAGATTTTATAGTAGTTGAGAAGCAAGTGGATCCTTTGATTCCATTGATTTTTGGAAGACCGTTTTTAGCTACCGGAAGAGCAAAATTTGACATGGATAGGAAGGAACTCACACTATGTTCAAATGAAAGAGAATTGGTGTTATCAAGCAAGAATTTTAAAGGGGGAGATCTTCATTTGAAGCCACCCATTAAGCCTCCGGGTGATCGAGATCGAGTGGTAAGTGAAATTTTAAAAGATAAAGATTTAACTAACTTTTTACTTGAAATTGCAGGAAATTTTTCTTCAAGGAGGAATAAGTTCGGGGGTAATCTACATGTTGATTGGAAGATTGATAAAGGGCTTCCGAGATTTGAAAACATGAGGAAAAGAGGCAATGAATTGAGTTCAAGTGTTAAAGGAGCAAGAAGTGTGGATAAGAAGGTTGTTAAGGAAATATTTAAAGTGAAGATGAGGCTCGATGGGGTCTTGGATTTCTCCAATAGTTAAAAGCCTAAATGCATCTAGCTCGACGACGTTAAATCGAGTGCTTAATGGGAGGCAATCATTTTATGTGAGTTTTCTTATTTAGTTTTATTTTTCTTGTATTTTTGGTATGTAGGTGGATTGTGTTCGTGAAGAAAGATATGTATGAAAAAGACGAGGTGTACTTGATAAGGAATGGAGATGTATGTCACACCACTTTGTTCAAACTTAAATTAATACTTGTGTTAATTTAAGTTTGGGGGGAGTGTGTGGTGGCCATACTTGAATATTGGAAGTGCACATATGTCATCACAAGGTAACTTCATGAAGATCATTGGAAACTACAAGGGTGAGTCTCACCACTTTTTGCAAACTTAATTCTCAACTTGTTTCGATTTAAGTTTGGGGGGAGAGTGCATGGTGTGACTCACCACTTGAGTGTGCTATAGATCATGATTAATGATTGATTGAGGGATTATCTTGTGTAAAATTGGGTCAATTTTAAACTTTTTCTCATGAGTTTGGATATAATGTTGGTTCGTTTAGTTATGTTGAAGTGTATGATAGTCCTCATTTTTATTGCAATTGTTGAGCTAATGGTTTTTGATGAGTTGTTGAGCATAAATGAAGTAGAGTGGAAGCATGAATTAAGCCCGAAGATCAAATCGAGAAAACATTGTGGATGCAAGTCGGAAGCTCATGCTAACCATTTCTATTCTCAAATATTTAAGGGAGTTTACTCTACATCTTATCACTTATAATTACTTGACATGAATTGATATTGATTTGGATTGTATTGGATTAGCATGCTACTTCATGTGTTATGTTTGTGGGAGGTTTACTTTCGTAATCTAGGATTTTATTTTCAATTAAGGATGGGATGATTGTTGAGCTTATTTGTTATGGATGATGCGGTGATATGCTTTAATTTCTTATGATGGATGATTTTGGTCACGTATGTTATGTGCTTTGTCTTTAGTTGGTGAGTTTTTGTTATTGTGTTATGTTTGTCTTGTTTTTATTCTTGTATGGATGGTTTGGTGGTATGTTTTGAGAAGGTGTTGAGTATTTTTGAATGTGAGCTATGATGCATTGTTTGTGATAAGTGATAGCAAGCATGTTAATATTTTCTACTAATTAAAATTGTGACATGGATTACATAATTTGTTCAACTTTGAGAAGTATGAAGGGTAATTGGATTTCTTTTGGTCCATGAAAAAGCTTGTGAGAGTTGAGCCTCAACCGTGCCTCCATGGTTAATTATTGATGAGAGGACTGATTGTAATTAGACAAACTAGAACTTGCTCTTGGACTATAGGAACGAAGCCTGAATGGTTGAAATTTGTGACATGATCTTAG